>CM021107.1:9255590-9855590 GCA_007115665.2 Sequoiadendron giganteum
TGCAAAACATTAATAGGGATCAGGATGTGGTTTTACCCTTGGTTGAGAAGTGGATCCCTCGTACCACTGATTTAGATATTATGTTTAAGGCTTCCAAGTTTGATGCAAATAACAGGCCCCAGTTATTAAAGCCTACTCTAAGTTTTGTGAAATCATTGAAGGGATTCCAGGCCTTACCTGATGACTTGAGTAAGAAAATTGGAGAATTGGTAAAAGGTTTTGATGATTGGAATGATACCTTTTTACCCGGTATATTAGATGCACAAGGAAACATTAAGACACTGCAACAATGGAAAGAAAGGGCAGAAGAGGTCATCAGTGCACAAATCAAATTGATTTGTGATGACTCAGATCATGACTTGTTAGTAAGCAGTATGGATAAAATAATTAATACTAGCATGTTCTTGGAGTCATTCGAGAGAGAATCCAACCATGTTGTGGTGAAATTCACACCTTATAATACTAGAGTGATAGAGGTGGTGAATTTTAATTGGCCCACGGATGAAGAATATCAAATTTGGGTGGACAAATAATTAACTGAAGAGGAGTGAAATGGTATCTACTACCGACAATTAACAGCTCAGTAGTTACGGTGTAACTAATTATGGTTTGGATTCCATGACGGTTTTGGGCGCAGATTTTGAGATGTAACAAACACGACAACTATTGTGTAATGGATAGAATCAATGGGAAGATGCTCCGAGACTTGGTAATTTTCATCATGATTTTTAGTGGGCACATAGTGGTCCTATTAATTGATGACATGTGTAACTTTTGGCCCGATGCTTGTTTGCTCCTTCATTTTCTATAAGAAGGATTTCAAGGCCAGAAGTAGGGGTTGGCAAGTCAGATATTTTGAAGGACGAGTCTAGATATAGTGGCAGAACAGATTGTAAGAATTTTTTTTTTGAATGTTAAGGCATTTTAGGTTTGGGATTCTCTTGTAAGGGGTTTTAAGTTTATGAAATTTTGGTGCTCATAACATTACTAGCATTTGACCTATGATGTTATATCTCGAGCCCTTATCTCTCCTGTGTACAGACATATCATAATTTTGAATAGAATAATCAAGGATTATGATGTTCATCTCATTGTTCTGATGTGTATGCTTTCCATTTTGGCTTTAATTCAAATAATTAATTAAAATGCTTGGATGGAATCATAGATGGGTATGTTTGTAGAGGGATTTGGTAAGAAGTATGGGGCTGGGATAGGGATTGACAGTGTTGTAATGCAATATTGCCAGGGATTATATATGTTATGTATTTGAATCTATTTTTATTTTCTAAATGTTTGTAAACTCGACTCCCCAATGGTATATGGCACTGATCTAAAGTGTATAAGATTATAAAACTCTGTTTCTGTATGTCTTTATTTAGGGCTTGCCACCAACTTGCAATTAAAATGAATATCATAATTTATAGAGTAAGGTTGTAACCATCTCATGCTCCAAGTGGTTGATATTACTGATGAACAACCAATTCATTTCAGTCTTATCCCATTTTGTTGAGCTATTAAGTGAGATTATTTGTGAATTATTAATAATTTGTTTATGAGTTCGATGTAGAGATCATAAACAGATTATAGGGACTACCCTCTTGGGTCCTATAGAGCCCAAAGTGTAGGAGGTTATTGTTAAAAAATCCTCGTCAGTTGGTCTATGTCCTCCGAGCTGCCCTTGATTGAAATTTTGGCACTTCCATAGGTAGAATAGGAGACACACCTGGTTTACATCATAAAAAACAACCAATAAAATGGCGACTCTACTAGGGAACTAGCTAGAAATGCTTCTTGTCAGTGGGTCGATTATCCATTGTGCGTAGAGTCCATCATAATATCTCTGAGATTTGATGGTTGAGCCCTTGGCGTTGTGTTTCTTTTATCCAGATCAAGTTTGTTAATTCAAGAATTGCATATACCTCGTGCAAAGGGTCTTGTGCATTGTCAGTATGATAAGTCATGAGGATCTTTTAAAGTATTATCATGTGTCTTGAATAGTGAATATTCCCAAGATAATTGGGTGGTGACTTTGACAGTCTCTGCACCAGTGTGCACTTTATTTGAATTTTTATATAAGTTGAAAGATCTTTGGACACGCATAGAGGAATGAAAAGTACCAGGTTATTCATGAAGAATCACCCGTAATCCAGATTGGAAGGTGAACTTCCTAAAACAAAGAAGAAAGATTGGATAAAGAAGAAACCAGAGAACAACAACGTTGCTCCCGCATCCCAGAATCCTGTACATCAAGGTACAAGTAAGCCATTACATCCTATCCCTGAAACGTTTGAGCATGTATCTAGACATTCTGAATCAAATAGTTGTGGATTTTTTGACGCATTGTTTAATACACCAGTCCAAGAGGATGTAACATGTCATAATAAAGGGCCCGTTAATGTCCAATATATTGAGAGAAGAAGTAGGAGTAGAAGTCAAAGCCATCACAGAGAATGCACCAGTGGTGTGCCTCCTCCTCCCGCTGAAGATGATGGGACACCTTTATTATTTAGATAGGAAGACACAAATCTGATAGATTTGAGTGAGACATCAGGTTATGACATAACTTTGCCTGACCCTGAAGATGTTTTTGGGGATATTAATTCTTTAAGAAGAGAAATCAAAAAGAAGGCTGAGCTAAGGATAAAGAAAGATAAAGAAAAGGAAACATAATTGGTGAATGCCATCATTGAAAGGGATAGATTGATGAGACAATTGGCAAAAATGAAACTCCTGAACCAAAGTGGACCGGACCTAGAAGAGGAGGGTCCAGTTGTACAACAAATTGTTGATAAAGGAGTTAAGCCAATGTCTAAAGAGGGTCTTAAAGGTCAAGCTAAGGCTCAACCAAAGCCTACGGACCCAACAACCTTGAACCCCATTAAGTCACTATCAGATAATTCAAATCCTAAACCTATTGTGGACAAGGGAAAACAGAAGGCTGAAGCAATCAAAATAACTGAAAGGATAGTTTCCCACCAGCCCAAAAAAGATCCCCTCCCACATGTATCATCACACATAGAAACTACCTTAGAAAAGGTTAGAAGGGAAGGGGAAGCCTTAGCAGAAGAATTAGAGAAGACCGAAATTGAGGCT
The DNA here is from genome assembly GCA_007115665.2 of Sequoiadendron giganteum. NCBI lineage: Eukaryota > Viridiplantae > Streptophyta > Pinopsida > Cupressales > Cupressaceae > Sequoiadendron > Sequoiadendron giganteum. The sequence continues at coordinate 9,258,684 of CM021107.1, forward strand.
GCAAATGCAGAGAAAAGAAGGAAAATAAGTTTCCTAAAAATGACACATCTAGATGAGCTAGCACAAGCAGCAACTTCATTAGGTCATCAAGAGATTTTGAAAATTGATCCTAAACCTAGTCAGGAGAATATCACAAATAATTCTGGTCCAAAGATTCAGGCTACCAAGCTGATTAATTCACATCAAGATGGTATTAAAGCTCAAAAAATTGATGGATCATTGCAGAGGAGGCCTATACAATTGGAAAGATATAGACAACTATTCTTTGATGGTATTCCAGGGTACCCAAACCCTATTCCTGATGAGTTAAGGGAAAAGATGAACAAATTTGTTGGGAATAATGCCTTTTCAGTTGAAGAGCATTTGAAAGGTTTCATGGATATGTTAAATGATTATGAGGTAGAACACGAAGATGTAGTCATGAAATTGTTTGTCCAATCATTGACAGAAGATGCAAGGGATTGGTACAGGGGTCTACCAAATGCCAGTATTGGTTCATGGGAGGAGTTTGAAAAGTGCTTTAAAGAACAGTATGGTGACAAAACAAATGCTAGTTTTATGTTAAATGAGTTCAATACTATAAAAATATCGGCTAATGAGCCTGAAACAAAATTTAATCTTAGATTCCAAAAGGCCATGTATAAATTGTTTCAAGTAATGAGGCTTGATGAAAATGTTTGCTTGACTACTTATTTCAATGCTTTTGATGCTAAAATGACATATCTTCTCTGAGATAAGGATCCTTGAACCATGAGGGATGCTTTTAGAGCAGCTATTAATATTGAAAGTAATAGAAGAGCCTCTGGTAAATGTGGTAGGAGGGAAGAGCCTACTCTTTTGAAGAATCCTAGAGATAGAACTGAGAAGCCTCCACTGCAGGCATTAAAGATGATGAGAAATGGGATAAGGTCCTTAGCACTTTGAAGGATATCAAATATACTGTTGCTAAATAGGAAAAGGGTCTTGGAGGTGACAAGCAACAATATAATACAAATGATAAACCTCCTAGATTGCAAAATTATCCCTACAATACAAATTGGAAGGATGGGAAATCAATATTACTCGTCTAGAAGCCTAAAACTGATCAGCAAATACCAGATCCTTTGCATAAGCATTATGTGAATCTGGCACAAGATAGACCACGGTGTGTGGTATGTGAACACCCACATGATCAGAATTTTTGTCGTGTTGCCCAGCTGCTTGTTGTAGAAGAAAAGGAAGAAAATGTTCATCGACACACCCTTGATTTCGAGCAAAATGATGTAGATTGTTACATGGCCTGGTCATATATTGATGAGGTTGAGTTTTCTTTTGATGAGGAATTGCAAGAGCTTGATGTGAACCGTCAATGACAAAAGAGTGAATTATACCATCAACAGGTTTTTTCTGATGAAGAAGGTGAGTTTGACCACCATGCCTGCAATATGGAACAGGCTAAGGATCCAATATCTTTATGAAGACCATTAGAAGATGAAATTGCCCGGTTAATTGAAGAGATGGCTGCTCAGATGAGAAGTACATTACAGTTAAGAAATAGGACTGTGAGTGGTGAGCAGGGCAAGCCTGCTAGTTTTTTCATTAAGGAACAAAAAGGTAGAAGCAAGGATATCAAGGAAGATATCAAAAATGATTATCAAAATCAAGGATGTCAAAAATGACAAGATATGGGAAAAGAAGACTAAAATCCAAAGGCCCAATGAAGATGCTAATCCTCTATTGGTAAAAACCCAAGTGATTGCCAAGTCCGCTGAAGTATTTCTAGAGGGAAAGCAAAAGAAACTTGAATGAAAACAACAAAGGGAGAGGAACGAGACTAATGATGTTATGATTCTTAATTTTCCCAATTATACAGCTGTGGATATATTTCAAGTATTATCTCAAGTTAAGGTTACTGTACCATGGCTCGAGATGATGAGAATAGATGAGCATAGAGAAAAGACAATAGCCTTGATCACTGGAATTCCTTATGATAAATTGGAACAAGGAAATTGTAAAGAAATTAGGGAAAAGGAAGAAGTGAAAGAACTAGAGGGAATTGTGACTCAAATTCCCCAGGCATACCTAGGGAATTCTTTCAATATGTGTTTGGAGAACATCACACCTTTTTTCTTAAGTGTTAATATCAATGGGAAAACTTTGAGAAATTGCATGATAGATTCAGGGGCATCAAATAATGTTATGCCAGTAAAAATTATGGAATCAATGGGCTTGACAGTTGATACTACTCAAGGAAAATGTTATGCATTGGATTCAAGAGAGGTGCCTATTATTGGGACCATCAAGGCTCTCCCTTATGTGCTTACCCAATATCCTGATAGGGTTCTGGCCATGACTATTTTAGTTGCAGACATTCCTCCTCATTTTGGAATGCTATTGTCAAGAAAATGGAGTGCCTCAATGGGAGGAAACATGCAATGTAACTTGTCATTTGCTACCTTTTGCATTGATGGAAAAGATGTCAAGATTGAAAGAGAATCAAAGGTGCCTCATATGATTGAGCATAGCCTAACTGAGGATTTGACATGTTTTACTGACTGTGGCACAAATGAGTTCAGGGCTGAGGAACCCCCTAGTAATTGTGATAAGGTTGTTGCACCAATTGATACAAAAGTTGAAAGTATGTCAGAATGTGATGATTTATGGACTATGTTTTTTGATGGTGCAAATTCCAAAGAAGGATTTGGTGCAGGTGTGTTGTTGAGGTCACCAAGTGGTAAACCTTTCAAATTCTCTTTCACCCTGCTATTTGAATGCACTAACAATATAGCCGAATATGAAGCATTGTTGTTAGGATTATGATTGGCTCAAAAACATGGTATCAAGAAGCTCAAAGTGATTGGAGATTCGGAGCTTGTGATCTCCCAAGTCAGGTCCCTATATATGTCAAAGAATAAAAGGTTGAGATAGTACAGAAATGTTGTTTGGGATGAATTAGAGAGTTTTGATTCTTTTGGGATAAAATGGATGGAAAGAGGTCACAATAAGGTAGCAGATTTGTTAGCAAATATTGTATTAAGTTCGGATGACATGACTTATGCTGGAATTTCAAAGGTTGAAGTGCAGACTAGACCATCTGCCCCTGATAATATTAAGAACTGGCAGGTTTTTGACAGTGATGATGATATATTGAGATTTTTAAATTGTGTGGATGAGTATGGAACTCAAGAAATAGATTTTGGAGCCTTTGTTGAAAATATTGATGGTAGGGATACTGTGTTTGGAAATGAATTTATTCAGTTAAAAACTAACACAATTCCTAAGGGTTTAGTTGTCCTTGAAAGAGTGTTTGATAACTAGGATAGGGTTAAGACTAATCGTGCTGCACCCCATCCTAATGACTTGGAGGAAGTGAACCTCGGGACTAATGCATCACCAAAGAAAGTGTATATTAGAAAGAAGTTGTCACCAAGGGTGAGAAAGATGTTGATTGACTTGTTGAGAAAATTCAGACATGTGTTTGCTTGGTCTTACGATGATCTTAAGGCTTATAGACAAGATTTGTTTCAACATGAGATTCCTTTGAGTAGTAATGCTAAACCTTTCAGGCAAAAGCAAAGACCTATTAATCCCACTTTGGCTCCAAAAATGCAAGAACTCACTAAGTTGAGAGATGTAGGAATCATCAAACCAATTAGACATTCATCTTGGGTATCTAATTTGGTACCCATGAGGAAGAAGAATGGAGACATTAGATTATGTGTGGATTTCAGAAATTTGAATGTGTCTTCACTAAAGGATAACTATCCTTTGCCGAATATGGAGGCTATGTTGCAAAGAGTAACAAGTCATGAATTAATGTCCATGATGGATGGGTTTTCTGGCTATAATCAAGTTATGGTTAAGGAATTTGAACAATTTAAGATAGCTTTCACTACACCTTGGGGGACTTATGTATATGTAAGAATGCATTTTGGCTTAACAAATGCAGGAGCTACTTTCCAGAGAGCTATGGATGTGGCATTTTCAAATTTCATCAATTTGTTTTTGGTGATTTATCAGGATGACTTGATAGCGTATTCCAAGAAAGAGGATGATCATTGTGAACATCTTGAGAAAATATTCATTAAGGCATTGGAATATGGTATTTCCTTAAATCCCAAGAAATACACTTTTGGAGTGAGAGAGGGAAAGTTGTTGGGGCATATTGTTTCTAAGGATGGGGTTAAAATTGATCCAGAGAGGGTAATGGCAATAGATAAGGTCTTGCAACCCCAAAATGTTAAGGGACTCCAGTCTTTTTTCGGGCAAATAAACTTCTTGAGAAGATTTGTTATAAACTTTGCCGAAATAGTTCGCCCTATTTCTAAGATGCTTAAGAAAGGGGCCAAGGTTGAGTGGGAAGAAGCATCAATACAAGCTTTCCATGCTATTAAGCAAGCTATCAAAGAAGCACCGGTGTTGAAAACCCCTGATTTTTCCAAACCTTTGTAGATTTTCTCATTTGCTTCTTTCCACACCATTGCAGCTGTGTTATTACAAAAGAATGCTGAAGGTTTTGAGCAACCTATATCCTTTTTCAAAAAATCCCCACAGGCGGCAAAACTCAAGTATGACATAAATGAAAAACAGACATATGCACTAGTAAAAGCAATCAAAGATTTCATGACCTATTTGATGGGAGCTACTATAATCGCCTATGTGCCCAGTGCTGTTGTAAAAGACATTTTTACACAACAAGAAGTGTCAGGAATGAGGTGTGGATGGATTAATAGGATCCAAGAATACAACATTGAAATTCAGATTACTAAGTTAGTGAGGGGACAAGGATTGGCCAAGCTTATGACCCAAAGTAATTTGGAAGCTAATTAGATAAATTTGCTTGAAGAAGAGGAGAGATCACACATATGTGATATGGATCACTCTGACTAGTATAAGGGTGTGATTTATTATTTGCAAAGGATGAAATGTCCTGATGAGTTGAGTGAAAATGCAAAAAGGACATTGAAGTTACATGCAATCAAGTATGTTATCATAACAGGAAAACTCTGGTGGAGAAATGGAGAAGGTGTCATGCTAAAATGTGTAGATTAGGATCAAGCTAAGGAAAATTTCAATGAAATGCATAGCAGAATTTGTGGAGGGCATTATATGCCCAAAACTACTGCACAAAAAATAATGAGAACTGGATTTTGGTGGCCAACCATTTTCAGGGATACATATCAGTTGGTGAGGAAATGTGATGCTTGTCAGCATTTCTCTGGTAAGTTGAAATTTTCTAGCAACTTACCTTTAAAACCAGTTGCAGTTCAATCTCCATTTTAGTAGTGGGGTATTGATTTTATAGGGGAGATAGCTTGCAAATCAAGTGGGGGTCATTCATGGATATTGGTAGCCACCGATTACTTTACTAAGTGGGTGGAAGCGATTCCAAAAAAGAAAGCAACTAGTAAGGTGGTAATTGATTTCTTGATGAATAATATAGTGACCAGATTTGGGTGTCCTGAAAGGATTGTATCAGATAATGCAATGTGTTTTAGATCTGAGGAATACATGGATTTTTGTGAAAAATATGGCATCCAAATTTCTTATTCATCACCTTACCACCCACAAGGAAATGGACAAGCATAATCAAGCAATAAAAGCTTGATGAAGATTATCAAGAGGATCCTAGATCAAAATAAGAAGGCATGGGATTCTAAACTAAAACTAGCAATCTAGGCAGACAGGGTGACTGTGAAGAAAGCAATAGGATGTGCCCCATTTGATTTAGTATATGGGATAACTGCAAGGTTGCCCCAGAATAACCTCATGGAAATGTATAGATTTGTCCAGGTGTATGATAATGAGATAGAAGACGAGATGCAACTGAGAGTGGAAGCCCTCATAGAGCTAGATGAAACCAGAAGGGAAGCTCAAATAAGAAATGCCAAGTTACAGTTGTAGGTAAAAAATTTTTATGACAAGAGGACAACTGCAAGAACTTTCCAGAGTGGAGATATGGTCTTGATGTGGAATGCCAAGTTGGAAGACAAGGGGAAACATGGTAAATTTGAGGCAATTTGGCTAGGTCCATTCTTGATAAATGATAGATGGGGGGAGGATTCATATTTTCTCCAAGAAATGACAAGTGATATTCTTGAATTTCCAGTTCATGGACAATTCTTGAAGTTGTACTTTAATTGAGGTAATATTTTCCATGAATAGTAGGTTTAGGTTTGTACATAGTTTTGCTTTTGGTTTTGGTTTTGTGGGGTTTGTTTTTTCTATCTTATCCTTTTGGTCATCTCTGCAACTGGTCTGCTCTACCCGAGATTCTGTTATTCTCGAATTTCGGTGGAATGAACATCCTCAAATGGAGCCACTGATGGAGCCTAAATTTTTAGATCCTTGGTTTTCCCTTATTACTAGTTTGTCTGGTTATTCAGAGGGTACTTGGGGTTAGAGTTCTGCCTTGCTTCCATGAAACCTTGGTGTTCTATTGTTGGGTTGGGTCTTTTTCATCATTACCTTTCTGGAGAATTTTTTAAAAATAACTTATGTCCCATTCAATCGTCTAGAAGGGGCCTCCTTTCTAAATATAAAATGAAAAAATCTTTCGCCCTCCCCATTTTATTTACCTAAGTTTGGGTCGATCCATGCTTTTCCTTTTAAAAACAACCTTGAGTCATCAATTGTCATTGCCCTAGGCGGTGTCCCTTTCCCCTTATTTTCTTCTAAGTATTTTAATGTTTTGCAGGGGTTATTTTATCAACCGTCGATCTTCTTGAGATTGATCTTGACCGTTGCCCGCCATCCCGTGATCACATTACCACTGGCTGTTTGGCGATCGTGATATCATGGGCGGGCGCCGTGTGTCTTAAGTTGCCGGTGCTGAAGGGGATAAATAAAGTGCTTAATTTATGCATCGAACTTTAGAGCATTATTAAACGGATTACTTAACTACATGGGAAATGCACGTGCTTATAATCAATGACGATGTCTTAATCTTGATGGAAAAGCTACCCGACGGATAGGAATTGGCGCTACTTCCTATTTTGTGTGTTGTGATCGCAGATGGTGGAGATCAACGGTTGCCCGCTATCACGTGATCCTAAACCAAGAGGGGTTTAGCAATCGCGATATCATGGGCGAGTGCCACGTGTATTCTTTTGGCGCTGCATTTTATGGTGGGCCCTTAATAGTGACACAAAAATGTTGTCAAAATTTTGAAGATAGTCGTTTGATGTTCTAACAGAAACAAGAAATTGACGGTAGGGTTTTAAACTTGCATCAAATGTAATTGAAGCCATTGGCGCAGCACACAAGTAAGCTTTAATGGCGGACGAGACATCTACTTATCCATTTTCATCATTTCTGAGTACTTAATTTCATACTCTCATTGCCATAAAGACATTCAAGCATTTGCGAAGCGATCCAGAGCCAGAGACAAAGTTTTTTCAAAGCAATTTCTACAAGGGTCTGAATTTTTCAGCGAGGCGCGAATTCCGTGAGTTGCTTTGCTTACCACTATCTTTATTTGAATGTGATTCTTGTAAAGGGTTGCATTGTGTTATCAATGATTTTCTCTTGATTACAGTTCTGGGGTTAAATTTTCTTTTGAACTGGGAAAAATTGCAAAGGTCTGCTGTATTTTCGTTCTGGGTAACCCTATTTCATTTACAAATTTGTTTCTTAAAGAAGCCCTAGTTGTTAAAATGGCACCACCGAAGCAGCATTTTGGTCATGTTGATTATATACAGAGGAATCTATATGATGATTTCTTGGACCAATTCCCTTTGTTGATAAACGACAGGAAGAAAGGTTTGGTCTTAATGAATGGGATAACCCTTGGTGAGGGACTGAGATGTAAGAATTATAATGTTGTAGATGCTAGAGTACCTATGACAGGTTTGGAAATGTTCAGGAGATGGTATGGGCAATGAAATGTGTCTCATCCTTTTTCAAATAGTTGGAGATACGACATGGGAAAGCTTGTGGTACCGAATGTGTTTCTGGATATTGACCTACTTAGGGCAGTGGCTGCACGATATGACCCTGTCACATAGATTATCAGGGATAATGATGGCGGTGTTCAACTGAGTGTGAATGCTGATATAATTCATCAAGTTTTTGATTTAAGTGAGTATAGCTCATTTCTAGTTTGAATTGACTTTGAGGAGATGAAGCAAGAATATGTCAGGTCTCAACCTCTTTTTAGGTCAAGGTTGCTTCCCCCTCATCTAGCCAGGGCGGGCAGTTCAACAATTCACATCAGCCCAACTGACCAGGAGCCTTTCAGGTTAAGTTGCTTTGCTGATCATTTCTTGGCAACGTTCTATTCACTTTTCCAAATCATTGGTTTCAATCCTAATACTGTGATGCCCATCGCCTATATGTTTATGGGGGCTCATATACAACATCCTAATTTTTTTGTAGTCTATGACTATGCTTCTTTCCTTGCTGAAAGGATACATGAAGGTTTGCTAAAGTTGCATAATGGAGATGCTAGCACTCATTTCTTTTGGTACTCCTTACTAATGCACATGTTTTTGTATGATAATGCTGATTTCTTCTCAGAGAAAATGGAATTGAAGGGAGAGGTAAATGGAGAGAAATTACCGGTGCACGCTTGGAGTGCAGACCTGTCCTGTAATAAGGGAGGTGCCAGTTTTGAGCAATTTGATAACTGCTTTGCCTCTAGGCTTAGGGCTAAGTTGATGGTGAATGTGCCAAGGATTCCTGAGGATTTGCTTGATTTCCTCTGACCCAAAATAAGGAGACCTGATCTGAAGGTATGCCACAATTGGGGTGATATCATTCTTTACCTTGTAAGCACTATTTTAAGGGTTTTTCGTTTCCAGGGAGCTTCTCACATTCTCCCATATAATGTACCATCAAGGATGGGATTTGTAGAGGTCATGTGGCAATTAGGTCACATTCATGAAGAGAATTTGACCAGAAGAGGAAGAGGGACTTTGTTCCCTGATTATACTGTTGTCTCTGATTTTGTATTTTCTAAGGGAGGATGGATTCATTTTGACCGATATTTTGATGAGTACCATTTGAAGAATGGATCTAGGAGACAACATGACCCTGAGGGATTCTTTGCCCTATTTAGGCAGAAGATTAAACGTGGAAAATTTTCTCATGTTTTCAACTTCCCTGAATATTTAATTAGAAATGAATTTGATTTGGACCAGCAAGAATTGAATAAGGAAAAATCGATTGCTTATGAGAAAATGCTGGCCATGGTACATAAACTGGATCCAAGGTATGATCCATTGATGGAGTTTACTCGATTTTGTAAAAGAATTGATTTTTTGATGAGAAATTTAAAAGAAATCATGAATATCCTGAGGACCAAGAAGGCCAATTTAGAATTAGATTTGGGGATTCAGGAGTCAGATGTGAGGCCTGAAGAGACAAGGGCTACTTATTAGCCATTAGTGGATAGTCCTATATACAGGAGGAGGAGAGATGATAGCAGTGATGTAGATGCAGGAGATAAAAAGGGAATGCAAATAATGTAAACATCATCACTGTTGGGTCATGGGGTTAAGAAGCCTAGAGGGATAAAAATTGTGGATTTGGATTCACCACCGAGAGTTGATCCTGTGGAACTGTCATAAGAGCCAAGCCCTAAGAGGCGAAAGATTGAAGAACCAAAAGAGGTTATGATAGATGAAATAGTCATAACTGACCAGGAAATGCAGGTTGGTATCCCCTCTCCTCCTAGATCAGCACAATTAATGCTGACTGACATGGATATAAAAGGACAATATGTATAGGATGCTAGGATGGAGGCTTGCAAGGAATTCCTGGATGATGATGCCTTTGTGAAAACCCCTATGTTCTTGCAATTGATTTGGAGAATGAAACTACAGGAATATCAAGATAAGTACAAGAACAGGAGGGAGTCAAGACCTGATAGGTCAAACCAGGAGAATGATGATGAAGTAAAAGCTGAATTGATGGAGCAATTCAAAAACATCACTCCTGAGGAAGGAAGGAAACTTGTAACTCAGGCTGGTGTCCTACTCCTCCCTAAGTGGGACATAGCTGATGCTGTGGCATTCAATGCTATTATGCAGTCCAAGCATCCTATGCATAGTAGCGAAGAAGAATTCAAAGCAACCCTACAAGACTCTGCTTTTAGTGAAGAGTATGAGACATTGGCCATATGGGCACTGGCACCTCAGGGCAAAAAACCAAATGTTACAGACATTAGCCCAAATTTAAGGGGTGAGCTCATTATCAAAAGAGCTTCTAAAACCTCAACAATAGAAGCCACAAGCTTGACGTTGAATGTGGCCAAATTGGCCCAGAGGACAACAAAAATAGAAGAGGCTAAAAGGAAGAGCCTGATGGAAAAATATAATGTAATAATTGGGGAATATAGTAAAATGCATTAAAAAAATGTCGAGCTACAGTCTAAAGTAGATAGGTTAAGATATGGGCAGGTGGGAGAATCTTCCAATGCTCCTGTTGTTAGAGTAACACCTACTACTTCGGGGTCATTACCCCTTATTGTCCTGATTATTTCTACTCCTGGATCCCTAATAGGAAATGGAGTATTCTACAGATCCTACCAAAAAGCAGATGATGAATAGGATCACTGAATTGTAGGCTTCTCTAAGGGTGAGTGAGAATGATGCCATAGCTAAACACAATGAGGTGGTTGACACCATGTTGAGACATTTAAATGAAAAGGTTGATCCTAGGTTGCCATCTGTTCATTCTTTATATTCTTTATTTTTGGCCAAATTACAAAATATTAACAGGGCTTGGGATGTGGTTTTACCCCTGGTTGAGAAGTGGATCCCTCGTACCACTGATTTAGATATTATGTTTAAGGCTTTCAAGTTTGATGCAAATAACAGTCCCCAGTTATTAAAGCCTACTCTAAGTTTTGTGAAATGATTGAAGGGATTCCAGGCCTTACCTGATGACTTGAGTAAGAAAATTGGAGAACTGGTAAAAGGTTTTGATGATTGGAATGATACCTTTTTTCCTGATATATTAGATGCACAAGGAAACATTAATACATTGCAACAATGGCAAGAAAGGGAAGAAGAGGTCATCAGTGCACAAATCAAATTGATTTGTGATGACTCAAATCATGACTTGTTAGTAAGCAGTATAGATAAAATAATTAATACTAGCATGTTCTTGGAGTGATTTGAGAGAGAAGCCAATCAGGTTGCAGTGAAATTCACACCTTATAATACTAGAGTGATAGAGGTGGTGAATTTTAATTGGCCCACGGATGAAGAATATCAAATTTGGGTGGACAAATACTTAACTAAAGAGGAGTGAAAGGGTATCTACTACCGGAAATTAATAGCTGAGCAGTTACGGTGTAACTAATTATGGTTTGGATTCCATGACAGTTTTGGGCGCAAATTTTGAGATGTAACAAACACAACAGCTATTGTGTAATGGATAGAATCAACGGGAAGATGCTCTAGGACTTGGTAATTTTTATCATGATTTTGAGTGGGCACATAGTGGTCCTATTAATTATGACATGTGTAACTTCTAGACCGATGCTTGTTTGCTCCTTCATTTTCTATAAGAAGGATTTCAAGGCCAGAAGTAGGGGTTGGCAAGTCAGATATTTTGAAGGTCGAGTCTAGGTATAGTGGCAGAACAGATTGTAAGAAATTCATTTTTGAATGTTAAGGCAATTTAGGTTTGGGATTCTCTTGTAAGGGGTTTTATGTTTATGAAATTTTGGTGCTCATAACAGTACTATCATTTGAGCTATGATGTTATATCTCGAGCTCTTGTCTCTCCTGTGTACAAACATATCATAATTTTGAATAGAACAATCAAGGATTATGATGTTCATCTCATTGTTCTGATGTGTATGCTTTCCGTTTTGGCTTTAATTCAAAGAATTAATTAAAATGATTGGATGGAATCATAAATGGGTATGTTTGTAGAGGGATTTGGTAAGAAGTATGGGGCAGGGATAGGGATTGACAATGTTGTAATGCAATATTGCCAGGGATTATATATGTTATGTATTTGAATCTGTTGTTAGTTTCTGAATGTTTGTAAACTCGACTCCCCAATGGTATATGACACTGATCTAAATTGTATGAGATTATAAAACTCTATTTATGTATGTCTTTATTTAGGGCTTGCCACCAACTTGCAATTAAAATGACTATCATAAGTTACGAAGTAAGGTTGTAACCATCTCATGCTCCAAGTGGTTGATATTACTAATGAACAACCAATTCATTTCAGTCTTATCCCATTTTGTTGAGCTATTAAGTGAGATTATCTATGAATTATTAATAATTTGTTTATGAGTTCGGTGAAGAGATCATAAACACATTATAGGGACCACCCTCCTGGGTCCTACAGAGCCCAAAGTGTAGGAAGTTATTGTTAAAAAATCCTCGTCAGTTGGTCTAGGTCCTCCGAGTTTCCCTTGATTGAAATTTTGGCACTTCCATAGGTAGAATAGGAGACAAACCTGGTTTACATCATTAAAAACAACCAACACTTTGTTTCGATGTAAACCCATGAGGTATTTTAGAGGTAGCTAAATAGTTGGCAATATCAGCGAACCAGGGTTACTTTACAGAAATAGAAAATAGATTCTCATCTGGAAACTCATCATGTACGGGTGCACAATCACCCTCTTCTTGTTTGATTCATGATAGAAATTCTAATACTACATTATATGTCCCTGGCTTGTCAAGGATTGTAGCATTAAACTCGTGAAGGAGTAATAACCATCTCATAATTTGACCATTAACTACAGGTTTGTTCATTAGATATTTTACAGCTAAATGATCTATATAAACTGTAACCTTATATCCTATAATATAATGGATTTTTTTTTTAATGGCATGAACAATAGGCAGGAATTCATTTTTTTTTTGTATAGTTTCTCTCTAGAGATGTCAGGTTTTTACTAATAAAATATATGGCATATTTTCCCCCATTCTCATCTTCTTGTCCCAATATTGCACCAATAGCATCATCTAAAGCATCAACATAAATATGGAAGGGAAGACTCCAATTTGGCCCGTGCAGTACAGGAGAAAAGACAAGCTTCTCCTTAATTGTTTCATATGATAGCTGACACTCAAGTGTCCAATTGAACTCTACTTCTTTTTGTAGAAGAAAGAACATAGGAGCAACTATTTTACTGAAGCCTTCTATGAACCTTTTGTAGTATCCAACATGTCCAAGGAATCTTCGAACATCAGTTTGTGTTTGAGGAATAGTCAACTGTTGAATGACTTGAATTTTCTTGGGATCAAATTGTATTCCCTCAATGGAAATATGATGACCTAAGACTATTCCTTGTTCTACCATTATTAAACACTTTTTCGTGACTAAGGGATAGCCGATTTTCCTCACAAACTTGTAAAACTCGGTCTAGGTTCTTAAGAGCTTCTTCATAAGTTGACCCATAGACTGTGAAGTCATCCATATAGACTTCTACATAGTCATTGACAAGTGTAGCAAATATTGCCAGAATGACTCTTTGAAAAGTCACAGGAGTGTTACAAAGTCCAAAGGTTAGCACCCTGTATGCAAATGTGCCCCAAGGACAAGTAAACATGGTCTTATCTTGGTCTTTTGGAGCAGCCTAGATCTGGTTGTAACCACTAAATCCATCCAAAAAGGAGAAATATTTCCTTCCATCCAAGTTGTCCAGTACTTGATCAACAAATGGTAGGGGAAAATAATCTTGATAAGTGGCTTTGTTGAGTTCTCTATAGTCTACACAGATTCTCCATTTCTCATTTTTCTTTGGCACAACCACCATGGGTGACACCCACTTACTATTAGAGATAGGATAAATGAATCTTGCACGGAAGGGTTTCTCAATTTTGATTTTGACTAAATCCTTTAATGCAGGATTGAGTCTCCTCTATGGTTGGTGTGCAAGCCTTATATTAGGATCGGTGTAAATGTGATGTGTACAAATACTCGGGTGAATTCCCCTCATGTTCATATAGTCCCAAGCAAAAGATATAGACCTCCTTACCAATATATTGAACAATTTATCCTCTTGTGTTTCTATCAGCCAACTATTAACGTTAGGAGTTTTTCCTAGGAGCACCATAATCGATTTTGTTCCAAGATGGGCCGAAATGATAGTATGTATTGGTCGCAATAGGGTGTTGAGAGGACAACTATGAGGTATAAGTCGGTGAAATCTCGTGATGTCCTCAAAGAAATGGCTTGTTCTAGGAATCATATTAGCTAAGGGACAAGGCATTCCCATTGTAGCATAACTTTGTTCCATCCCGCTTATATCAATTGGTTGTCCCAAAATTTTTGGAGCATCCATCATTTCTTCCTCACTCGGGCCTATAGCAAGGCATGCCACATCGTCTACTAACTCATCCTCTAATCATTATTCATATTGTTTAATTACTACCATGGCTAGCGAGGCCAAACTGTCTTGACCAGTAGACTTTTCTGGTTAATCAACCCAGACCTTATCATGTTCGGTGGGTTTAGCAGGGGGTACAAAAATAAACGTTTACTATCTAGACCATGAGAAATGGTCATTCTGCCTTCTCTACAATCAATCTTTGTGGAAACAGTGGCCAACCATGGTCTTTCGAGAATTATTGGATAGCTATCTTTGGGTGTAAACAACTGGATTACCTGAAAGTCAACTAGATATTCCCATCCATCAAATTTGACAATTTTCTTTTTAATAAGGTCATTCGGAATGGCTATAGACTAATTTTCCATTTGTAAGACTATGGTTGTGGGACGTAAATTAGTCAGACCTAATTTTTCCGTCACATCCACAGTCATCACATTAATAGATGCTCCCAAATCCACTAATGTATTTGGTATTGCTACCTCGTTAATTGTAATAGTTATAAGTGGACTCCCAAGATCATCATATTTTGGAGCAACAGTCTTTCAAGACAAAAATCAGCTAAATAGCCATCAATGTGAATAGTATTTATCTTCTTTGGCTTCCTCCCCAATTTTTTAATACATAGTTGTTTGATTAACTGATTTAATTGAGGAATATCCGTTATTGCTTGCAATAGAGGAACCTCGATTTGTAGTTGCTTGATTTCCTAAATTAATGCGGTTTCAGAAGCCATAGGCATTTTTGGAGTACCTTCCGGAGTCATTGGTTTTAGATGTTCTAGAAATGGTGCCAGAGTTTTCTCTTTTGGAGCGATGTCCTTCCTATGTTCACTCAAAGACTGACCTCCCTCCTCCTGAGATAAATCAGCAGCTCTGCTGCTGAAAAAGGCTTAGTATCTTTTGTGGGAGTGTTATGATTAGGTGGCATATTCTTTGTAGGAATTTTAGGCTCGGGTTCATCCACTATTTCTTCAATAGTTGGGGGTTGAAGAGTTCTACCAGAGTGCAACTAAACATTTCCACAATGTATTGCATTAAGTCCTGTATCATTATCTTGTTTAGTAGAGTAGACCGACGTATTTTGGCAATTGTTTTTAGGATTGGGAAGCGGTTGTGTTGGAAACTGAGGTTGATTTACCTGCTCATTCTGAGGAGGGTTTTGAGATGGCGGTAATAGATTATGTTGTTGGTTCCTCCTAGGCCCAATATAAAATTGATTCTATCGTTGATTCTATTGGGGGCTAGTATGTTGTGGGTACCATTGTTGTTGTGATTGGTTTGGCCACTGCTGAGTTCTCCATGTTTGATTTTCCCATTCAGGGGATCCCCAATAAGGAGTTCGCCAGTTAGGTTGTGGTAGTGGTGACTGATTCCAAGATAGAGTCCATTGATTATTAGCCCAATTATTTTGTGGTCTCCATGTAGGGTTGGAATTATGTCCATAAGAGAAGTTACCTCCCTGACAGTGGTTTAACACATTTATCTCTTCTTCAACCTGAATAGTTTTTTCTTAGTATTCTTGAGATCAGCAAGAAGCTCACACTGATTGGTAGGATGTTTTTGCTCATAGAGTTGACAAACATTGACTTTGTCTAAAGGACAATCATGCAACAGGTATTTGTTTTGACACCTGGGATAATAGATCGACAAGGTCTCAGGGTTGTGAGTTTTAGCTTGTATGCCATCTAATGTAGTGTTTAGTTGAACAAGAATGTCCATTTAAAGATTTTCTATTTCTTCGCGTAGCTTACCTATCTCGTTAGACCCTTTAAAGAGACTAGTTTTATGGATTCCTCCCCGAGTATGGGAGAAATTCTGACACAACTCACAAATTTCCTCAAGGGTCAATTGAGACACGTCACCTTTTCCCATCATATCAAGACTTCTTCTAGCATCATCATCAAGTCCCTCCAGAAATATAGTTTTGATAATCTCAACACTAATAGCCTCTTCTCCACATCGTTTAGATAAGAAAAGAAACCTATCTAGATAGTCCTCTAAACTCTCATCTTCATTTTGTCTCAGTTTCAATAGCTCTTCCTTACGATCACTTACCTTACAGTAGCTTCGGTATTTTTGCAAGAAAAAATTCTCCATTTCCCCCCAAGATGTAATACTCCCATAACCTAGTCTTGTGAACCAGCACATTATTGAATCCTTCAAAGTAGAAGGAAAGAGCTTCAGTTTTTTGTTATCATTTTTATAGACATAGGTTTGACACAGGACTTTAAATTCAAAAATAAATTGGTCTGGGTCTTCTAAGGACAAGCCACAGAAAGTTGGAAAGAAAGTTGGAGAGATTTTTTTCATTGCAGTATCATCATCTGCATCCAAAGTAATAGGATAAGTAAATGTTCAAGGAGGTTGGGGTTCATTACGGTTGGAATTATGCTAGTTAGGTTCAACCCTACAATCTCCCATGATGTTTTGATGTTTAGAGGAATCTGCTCCTCAACAAAAAACTCCTATATAACTGGTTGTTCTACTAGTTGATCTTTAGGGAAAAAGTGGAAAGCCTTTGGCGGATTAGGCTCAAATAATTCATCAATAGTATGGTCGTCTAAGCCTTGGGCCTCCCTATGTATGATTGGTACATATTTTGGGGGGGTTTTGGTATAAATCATCCGTGGGGGCCTCTTTTCTTGACCATGTAGAAAAGGAAGCCAAAGGTGGTATCTTGGCCTAAAATGAGGTATTCAAACCGTCTCTTAGTAACACTTAAGCAAGAAGGCTATTATGTCCCCGACAATGGTGCCAAAAAGTGATAGGCTGATGTTAGGTCCCATTACTTTAGAATTTAAAATATCAATAAGTCGACCGGGCAGTGTCCAAGGTAGTTTGCAATAGAAGATAATTTAGACAACTCATTTTAGATTTTTTGATTTCTCAAAGACAACTAAAATTATTTTAGTCTAAGACCGACTAACTACACAACTAGGAAATAATTTATTCTAAGAAAATTGGAAATATTAAACTAGAAAGCATAAGATGACTAATTTAGAAAGCATAACGACTAAGCTGGAAAGCATAGTAATAAGTAAACTAAACAGCTGATAAACTATGAAAGTGGATAAAAAAGTAAACAAACTATAAAACATCCTCCTAAATAGTAAAAGATTCTAACAAATGCAATCAATAACTCATGATAATGGTAAACAAGGAATACTCTGGAACTTCAGACTCAATAACTAATAGACTCAATGATTTCCTACTGAATGGTTATCTATGTAATAAAAATGACATAACAGTAAGTACTTATTTATTTAAGCTATCCTCCCTCGAGTGGCCAGCTCGCGGGATATCACTTTGTTCTCAAGTTACATACACTACTGGTTCTGAAGTTCTTCCATTAAAGATGATTATCATCCATATCTTAACAACTCATTAATTGACAAAAGATAGTTTCCTTATAAATATTTAGAGATCATGTTAACAACATTACATTACTATTGAGTGTCGTCTTCTACTTTTGAAAATTACATTTTTATAGAAAAACTTTAATTAAATCCTAGATTTCAGATGGTGTGGATAGCCATTGAAAAAGTCTATAACAATTTACAACTAACTTCCATTGTCTTTAAAACCCATTACATAAACATTAAAAAGGCTCGAGATGAGCCATGATTTTTTGACTTAAAAGAACATAAAAAAAATTAAACTAATATCAACTAAATCTTCGGTTCATCAACCCGATGTTCAAGAGTAGGTTCCCAACGTCTATCTTCAATCTTTACTAAGGCATGTTCTGGTTAAACATTTTGCAACTATTGCGTGATGTCTGGTTATTTCTCTACAAAAACACTAAAAAAAACCCATTAAATCCGTATTGGTAGATTACCTTAATTAATCATAAGAAATAAAGTTTGTATAATTTTCCTTAAAGATAAACAATTATCTCTCCTAAAGTTTAATTAATTGGTAGAGATTGAGGATTGAGCTTATATAAATAGGATTTTTTGGTATTATTATGATGAGGTTGTTTTTACCTCATCATAATCAAGGCATGCGAAGAAAACAACAAGACGAATTTAATTCTAAATAATAGTCTTTCACATTTTGAGTTGATTAAGGTACAAAATTTGAAGACTGCTAAAGAAGTTTGGGATGCTTTAGAAAAGATGCATGAAGGAGATGAAAAGCTCAAAGAATAAAATTTGTAGAATTTAGAAGCATAGTTTGAGATCCTACATATTTCTGAAAATGAGAACATTAAATCTTATGTACTGAGAGTGTATGAGTTGGTAGCTGAAATGTGACAACTTCACACTATAATAAATGAATCTAGGATTATGAAGAAGATTCTTAGAACTCTTCCTGATGCATACAGTGAAAAGGTATCTTTTATTGAAGAATATGTGGACTACAAGACTTATACGAAAGATTAGTTATTGGGAACTCTAACATCTTATGAGATGAGAAAGTCAAATTTGAGAAATGGATCCAAATAAGAAACTGATTTTAAGGCTACAAGAGCTGAAGATCCAGATGAGGATAATCTTGATGAAGTAGAAGCTAAAATTGTGAGAAGGATGAGGAAAGGATCTGATAAGTGTGAAGGTAATTTACCTTTTAAATGCTTTAGTTGTGGAGGAATAGGTCACTATTCTTAGAGATGTCTAGAAAGAGCTAAGAGGAACAAAGATTTGACAAAGAAAACAAAGGCAAAAAGATCAACATAGCATATTATGTGAATGAGAATGCTAGTATTTATGATGAAGAATTTGATTATGAAGATTTTGATGATAATGCATTCTTGTTCTTGGCTATAAAAGATGAACCTACTTTTGCTAAATTTGAAAGATAGGCAAAGGAATGTACTCTGGAGAAAGAGAAAGAAGAAGATACTATAAAATCTGCCCTACATGCTAAACAAGAAAAGAAATATTGGTTTGTTGATAGTGGTTGTTCACATCACATGACCAATGATAATAGTAATTTTGTTAAACTAGAGAAATATGATGGAGTATTAGTTATGTTTGGAGATGATACTGGTGCTAATTTTTGTGGGATAGGTTCAACAAGTTTTGATGGAAAGCATAATACTGATGATGTCTACTACATTAAGGGTTTAAGGCATAATATATTGAGTGTTGGATGGATGTGTAGTAAAGGATATAATCTTGTATTTGAGGATGAAAGATGTGAGATCAGGAAAGGATCCAAAATAGTGATTGTTGTAGGAAATTTTTTTGAAGGAAATATATATCAGCTTAAGGGTGTTGATGGACATTGCTTTATGACTTAGATTAGTGATAATTGGTTATGGAATCAAAGAATGTGTCAAATTAATTTTGATAAATTGGAAAAGATTAGTTCAGTGCAAGCCGTAAAAGATTTACCAAGGATTACAAAGTCTTTTAATGCTATTTGCAAGAATTGTCAGTTTGGAAAGAAAGCGAGGAAAAAATTCAAATCAAAGGAACAATATACTACCAGACTAATAGATTTGATTCACACATATCTCTATGGTCCTACATGAGTGAGAAGTCTATAGGTTGGAAGGTACTTTATGCTTTTGATTGATGATTTCTCTAGGTATACATGGTTACTTTTCTTAGAGAGAAATTTGATGCATTAGATAGATTCAAGACATTCAAAGCTATGGTAGAGAATGAAGTGAATTTGAGAATAAAATGATTGAGGTCTAAAAGAGGTGGTGAATTCACCTCCAATGAGTCTAATATGTTTTGTGAAGTTCACAGAATAAAAAGATAGTTATCTGCTCCTAGATCTTCTCAGCTAAATGGAGTTGTTGAAAGAAAGAACAAAACAATTCAAGAAGCTGCTAGATCAATGATTACTGAAGCTGCTTTACTGGAAGTTTACTAGAGAGAAGCTATTCAAAGTGTTGTTTATGTGTTCAATTGAGTTCAAGCAAGAGCTAACAGTACTAAGACCCCCTATGAGCTATGGTGTGGAAGAATTCCTATTGTTAAGTATTTCAAGGTATTTGGAAGTAAATGTTATATCAGACAGGATGAAGAAAATTTAGGGAAGTTTGATGCTATAAGTGATGAAGGTATCTTCCTTGGATATTCTACTAAGAGAAAAGCTTACAGATGTTTCAATAAAATATTGAGGAATATTGTAGAAAGCACAAATGTTAAGGTTGATGAAGCAATGAAGAATTCAATTGAAGTTGAAAAATATGTATTTGATGAAGTTGATTGTGTAAGATTTGAAGAAGTTGTGGAAGAACAAGAAAATAAAAATGAAGAAAATATTGAAGAAGAATCAAACTTGGGAATTGGTCCCTAGATCAACAGACAAAAACATAATTGGATCAAAATGGGTATTCAGAAACAAGTTGAATGAGAATGAAGAAGTAGTTAGAAATAAAGCAAGGTTTGTGTGTAAGGGTTACTCACAACTAGAAGGCATAGATTTTTTGGTTAATTTTCCTTCGGTGGAAAGAATGGAAGCTATCAAAAAAAAAATAGTATTTTTTTCTCATAAATATTTCAAGGTCTATCAGATGGATGTTAAGTCTACATTCTTGAATGGTGAGCTAGAAGAAGAAGTCTACATGAGACAACCAAAAGGATTTCAGTTGTTAGATCATCTGGATATGGTTTGCAAATTGAAGAAGGATTTATATGGATTGAAGCAAGCTCCTAGAGCTTGGTATGCAAGGCTAGATAGGTACTTGATTCAACAAGGTTTAAAAAAAGGTACAATAGATAGTAATTTGTATTTTAAAATTAAAAATGACAAAATTTTGATAGTGGTTGTATATGTTGATGACATTATATTTGGAGGAAATGAAACAATGTGCAAGGTGTTTGTTGAAGAGATGTAAAAATAATTTGAGATGTCTATGTTTGGTGAGATGAATTTCTTTCTAGGGCTGCAAATTAATCAAATAGAGAAAGGGATTTTTATTTCACAATCAAAATATGTAAGAAATTTTTTTAAGAAGTTTGGGATGGATGGTTCCAAACCGACATGCACTCCTATGGTGGCTGGTTGGAAATTGAGTAAAGATGATGATTCACCTAAGGTTGATCAAAGCATGTACAAATCTATGATTGGAGGTTTTTCACTTGACTTCTACTAGACTAGATATCATGCATGCAGTTTTTCTTGTGGCTAGATTTCAAGAAGACCCTAAAGAGACACATGTTGTTGCTATTAAGAGGATATTCATATATTTGAATGGCACTTTGGATTATGGGTTATGGTATCCCAAGGATACTGATTTTACACTAAGTGCTTACATAGATGCAGATTGGGCTGGTTGTGTAGATGATAGAAAGAGTACAAGTGGTGGTGCATTCTTTCTTGGTTGTAGATTAGTGGCTTGGTTGAGTAAAAATAAAAATTCATTTTCCTTATCTAATACTGAGGCTGAGTGTATTATTGTTGCATCATGTTGTACACAAGTTTTGTGGATGAGACAGACATTGAAAGATATTAGAGTAATATATGATGACCCTATTTCTATCTTTTGTGATAATACAAGTACAATTAACATTTCAAAGAATTTAGTGATGCACTCAAAGACAAATCATATATCTATTAGGTATCACTTTTTGAGAGAAAAGGTTGTGGAGAATGAAGTAAAACTTGAGTATGTGCCGACAAAGGATCAAATGGCTGACATTTTCATGAAGGCTCTTCCTATAGTTGCATCAGTCTGGTGGAACTATGGATCTATCTTTCTTTTGGACTGATGTTTTGGTGGCTACCTCTTATGGGGAGTAGGTAGTGCCATGTGTTGTCATTGAGATATTATTTTTTTCTTGATGTCAAATGGGAAATCAATGTAAAACATCCTATGCCTTTTCCATTGATGTCAAAGGGGGAGAAAAAGATGTGAAAAAATAGAAGAGAGAAAGATGTGAAAAAGAAGAAGAGAGAAATATGTGAAAAGAGTATCTACTAAGGGGGAGAAAGTAAAATCGTGAGGAAGTGTGTTCTATTTGATGGTTTTTCACATCATGTGTTGTCATCAATGATAGAGAGGGAGATTGTTGCAAGTATGAAGGAAGTATGATGAAGGTGTTGTCATTGATGTCAATTGGTTAACTGGTTCTCAACTAGTTGCTATTGTCATTGATGTCATGGATAATGGTTATTGGTTGTATATGTCAAGGATATTGAGAAAATTTTAATTAAGAAAGGTTGCATGTGTTTAGGTGATATTATACTCTCCCATAAATGTAGGTGTAAAATATAAAGAAACCTAATCATCATGAAATAGAATTGTGATTTCCTCAAATTTTTCTTTGTTTTCTTCCTCTTGCATAATTTCTACTTTTGAAGTTGGTATCAATGTTTTCAAAGGGCTTTCTTTATCTTTCTGAATGTGTAAACAACTTTCTGGTTTAGGGCTAGCTTTGACTGTGTACACTTGGTTTTTATAGACATACTCCATTATACGATGAAGATTCGAAAGCACCACATGGATCTCATGAATCCATGGTCTTCCTAAAAGTAAATTGTACAAAAGATTTTGAGGCATAACATGGACAAGAGTTTGCAATGTAACTTTTCCAACTATAATAGGTAATGTGATCACACCAAGCGATTGCCTTCCTATGTTATCAAAACCACAAATGGACAAAGAATCAGGTTCAATCTTGCTCTTATCCATTCCAAGCTTATCCAAGAGGTTTACACTACACATGTTAAGGGTTGAGCCATTGTCAACAAGGGTTATCTTTATCCTAGTCCTTAATAAGAGCTAATATCATGAAAGAATTTTTTTTTGCACTTCCGAGGAAGGTAACTCACTTTGGTGAAAAACAATGTCTATATTAACCGAATTAATTTCTTGAATAAGGGTTGCTACATCATTTGAATTTGTACAAGGAGTAACCACAACTTGTTGTAAAGTTGTTTGAAGAATACTATGGTAATTAGGTGACGCTTGAATAAGATCCCATAAGGATATCTTAGCAGGAGTATTCTTAAGTTTTTCAACAAGATCATACTCCTTTCCACTAGGCAATATAGGTTGAGGTAATGGTAATGAAACATGATTAGTTTTTTGTTGCCTATTGTTCCTTTTATTATATGTGTGAACAATGGTATTGTAACTCAACTGCTATGAAACATTGTTACTATCAAGTTGCCTTGTAAAGTTCAATATATCTTCCAGTTTTAATGGTTTATTTTTAGGTGGTTCTAAGATAAGCATGGGTTTTTTTTGAACTTGAGGATGATATGAGGGTGGGTAAAGGATAAGTTGAGCTGTGATTACATTAACTTATCTTTGTTTTGGTTTATTATGACAAGTCTTAGTAGATGAACCTTGTGAGATCAAATCCTCAAGGGCTTCATCTAACATGTCAAAGTTATCACTACTAAAGGGCTTGAGGGATATGTTAAATTGGAAAAAGAGATCTGAAATGATCAAATGACTATGCTTTCTCCAATAGTTTAATCAATTTGTGCTTATTTTTGTTTGTTTTGTTTGATATTTTTGGTTTTTATTTTGTTTTCTAATGATTGCAAAATGTAAACTAATCTATCTAAGCTATGAAATGATGATGACAATAAAGGAAAGTTAGATAAATTTAATGATATCCTCAACTAAAATATGCAATAATTTTTTTCCAAAATGCTACAAGATCTAACTAGATAAGAAATAACTTGAAAGTAAAAATAAACTGTTTTAGGAAACCAATTCTCAGATTTGAAAACAACAACAGAAATGTAAAACAAAGGGTAAAAATCACTCAAAAACTTGTTTAAAATATTTGTACAGGGACTCATTTTCCCATGGGTGAATGGGTCCTTGTTGAGGCTTTTTTAAAATTGATTTTTTAGGATATGAGTTTATCTTATGTGATTTCTTTTTTTTATTACAAATAGGGGTTTATGTAATAGGTTTTCTAGAATAAAGGTGTCTAATTGCAAGCCTAAATAAGGTCAAATGATGAACTAAATGACTATTTTAGAATGAAATTTGAATCTAAATATGAACTTAAATGATTGAATAATGATCTTGATGCAAGTATAATGCAAAATGAATGCAGATCTAATGCAATTTTTTAGATTTTGTATGAATTTAAAGGATGAAAACATTCAAATTTAACCCTAAATGCAATGTTCACTAATGAAAAATTAAAGAACCCTAAATTTAATGCAACTAATGAAATCGTAATGCAAACTAGTGCAAAATTCAGATCTAGGGTTGAAATGGACTCCAACTTTCAGAATTTTTTTGTACAAGGTCTGGTTCACCAAAATTAAATGATGAAAAATAGGGTTTCCCAAAATGAGAAGGAAAGTCCAAAGGGGGAAAATAGACCCTATCTTCCTTTATTTCATTAAGAAATGAGATCCCCACAATGAATTGATTATCAACGCTTAGGTGAATCAACCCAATGTGATAATCTTTAGATTTCCTTATGCTTGAAGGATGAGGGTCAAGGTCAAAGAACACTTTGGGGATAAAAATTTTAAATAGAAAAATCAACTCCAAAATGAAATCTACCACTTGGATCTTGAAGATTAAGCATAAAACTAAGAGAAACAACAAAGCTTCTAGCAAATCTAAGAGAGGGGAACACTATGCATCTGTCATAAAATGTTACTTCTACAAGCCTGACAGGGATTCATTCGCTTTAGAAAATCAACTACTAGAAAATATGAGAGAGGGATACACTATGCACCTATCATAATTTTTTTTTTGCAAGCCTATAAGGGACTCATTCGCCCATGGGGGAATGGGTCTAGGTCTCCTTTTGTAGAAAAAAATGGACCTAAGATCTGAGTCTAAAACTTGTACTTCTCTCATATAACTCTGAACCTTCGCTCTTGGATCTGAATCTTTAATAAATCTATAAAACAAAAAATGTTTTTTGGTGGAGGATGGGAGTTTTCCTTGGTCAAACCCCTAGTTTGGTAATTAAACCTTGATGAAAATAATAGGTATGAAACATGAAAGTGTGTGTAAGCCCTAATATTAAGCGTGCATAAGATTATAAGAGCTCAAATGTAAATAAACCCTACTCAAATGTGTTAGAATAGGATCCCTAAATGAAACAATGAATAGTGACAAAGACCTACCTTGAGAGATATCAAATCACCCTAATAAATCACAAATATGAATATACCTTCCTTTAGGTAGAAAGTAGAATGATAATAGAAGATGGAACCACTTAGGAAACAATTCATTAGGTTTGGTTGAATGACTTGGTGCATCTCCCAAAACCTAGAATCCATCATGATCCTCCATAGGAATCTATCATCAATCTTTGATAATGCTTGATCTTGTTAACAAAATGAGCTTGAAGACCTGAAAAAAAATAGAATGCTGCTCCAAGACTTCAACTTTGAATTCTTGATTTATTTCTCCTTTCTCTTGAGTGTAAATCCTTGTGATTTCATGTGAGTCTCTTTCTTTTCTAGTGAAAAATGATCAAAAGAATTAGTTATATAGGCTTCCATTTTGAAATGAATAAAAATAGGGTGGATTTGAGGGTTATGAGAATATGATGTGATAAGAGACCTATTTTCCTTTATTTCATTAGGAAATGAGATCCCCCCAATGAATTGATTAATAACCCTTAGGTGAATCAACCTAAAGTGAGAATATTTATATTTCCTTATGACTGAAGGATGGGGGTCAAGCTCAAAACAAAAAATTGCAGATAAAAACTAAAAATGGAAAATCAACTCCAAAATGCAATCTGACACTTGAAACTTGAAGATTAAACTCAATATTTGCGAAACCAAAAAATGGAATGCAGATTTGAGAAGCATAGAAACATGTGTACCAGTCACCAAAAGTGTTTTCTAGAAGCTGATTTGACTCATTCACCCATGGGAAAATGGGTCCAAGTACAAGGATTTCAATGATCTTTTGTGAACCTTTGGTGTAGATCTATAGCTTTTGATTTGTCCAGGTTTCAATGTCAGAAATTCGGAAATCCAATCTATAGGCTAAATATCATGATTTGACGATAACTTTAACAACTTTTTAAATCTTGTACTTCAAAAGGTCTCTAAGTCTTCTTTAACCTAAATCTACAATCACACATACAAAAGAGAAAACTTTTTTTTTTTGGCGAATGGGGGATTTATTTGGTCAAACCCCATTTTGGTAATCAAACCTTGAATTGAAATAATGAAATGAAAGAGGGAATGAAGAATGAACAAAGCTATGTTACCACTCAATAAACACTTGTATGAAATATTGATAATGGAGATTGTAGAAGGTCTGCAACTTGCATGAAATGGTTGAATTGGATGTGGATCTTGATACTTGAAATGATGCTTGAAATTATTGAACTAGATTTTGAAACCTATATCACAATGTTAGCTCCAAAAAAATGCATTATGCAAGAATACTTTGACATGATGGATAGATCTTGATTGTTTCAATAAATCTATGTTATATATGCTCTTGAATGCCTTCAAGTTCTCCAAAAATTCTCTTGTAAATCTCTTGAAAATTCTCATGAAATTCTAGGTGAAACTTAGTAAAATAACCTTGTATTTATAGGTATGTATCTTTAATTTCCTGAAATTCAAATATCACAAGCCAACATTGGATTATGTATTTGAAAACATTAAAATAACACCAAAAACATAATTTAGATTTAGGTCCAAAGGTCTAGGGAGGACCCATTCTCACATGGGCGAATGGGTCCCAAGTCCCTATTCTTAGAACACACATTGCTCAATGTAAAGTGTTATGTTTTAGGTATTAATTATTATCGGGTTTCCCCTTTGAAAAATGTAATTAATTAGGCTTGTAAATGAATTAAAAGGGCTTATTAAGGCCTAATTAAGCTCAATTTAATTAAGAGGGCCCAAATAAGTGTAAATGTAAAGAGGTACATTTACACTAAATTAAGGCATTATTAAGTCCATTTTTTACTAGGAGGGCCCAAACAAGTGAGAAAATGTAAAGGGTTGTAGTGCAGAAAAATGTAGCCCTTTACATTTTTTCACTTGTTTGGGCCCTCCTAGTTAAAAATGGACTTAATAATGCCTTAATTTAGTGTTTTTAAATTTACATTTTTACATTTAAACACTTATTTGGGCCCTCTTAAATTAATTAAGCTTAATTATTCCTTAATTATCCCTTTTATTCATTTACAAGCCTAATAAATTATATTTTTTGAAGGGGAAACCCAACAATAATTAATGCCTAAACATAACACTACATTGAACGATGTGTGTTCCAAGTTCATTTTGGTGAACCTAAGTATTTGAACATTCTAATTTCTGATTTGGAATGCATTCAAACCCTAGATCTAGCATTTGAATTAATTCATTGCATTTAGGGTTTCTAAATTTGGCTTAAAGTTGCCTTGGATTTTAGGTATAAACTTGTATTTTTCATTCATTTTAAATCTGAAAAATTCAACAAAAATTGCATAATGTCAGATTGATTTTGCATAGTATTTACATATTAGCATACTTTCAATAAATTAAATCAGAAAATTGAGTCAAAATTTCATTTCAAAAAGTGTCATATACTTCATCATTTTTCATTATTTTCACTTACATTTAGACATCAAATGTTGGAAAATTTAGTTACAGAAGTCACAATCTGAGACTTGGAACTTAGAACAAATATAATCACTCAAAAATTGCATTTTTCATTTTTTTAAAACCTTGAACAAGGACCCATTTTCCCATGGACGAATGAGTCCTTCAAGGTCTCTTAAAACCATCTTTTCTGAGCTTTTTTGTGGTTTTTTGCACTTCCTAGATCTCTTGGTAACTTATTGTTTCAGTCTGATAGTTTTTAGGAATTTTTATTTTATGCATCTAGGTCTAATCATCCATTTAGTGTAGTAATTTTAAATCATTTCAAAATTATTTCAGCATTGAAAATCATTAGATCTGTAGGATATTTGTTTACATTTCCGAAGCATTGCATAAGTTAGATATATTATCTTTCATAATTCACAATGTTAGTATATTTTCTTTCCAAGTATTCCAAGAAAAAGTGTGTTAACAAGCATGAGATTCTCTTAGTGCAAGAGATTGAAATGGTTGACACATTCCTTAATTCCACATACCCCAAGATCTCTCTTATTTGTGAGAAAGTGTTAGTGAAAGAGGATGTAAGCATAGAAAATCATGACAATCATAGTTTCTCTTCTCCCAATACCTTTCCTACTTGTGACGAAGGTATTTTGGTGGTAGAAGATACACTCATTTAGAGTCATGAGAATCTTATTACTTCCTCTCCTAATCCTTCTACCACTTGGGAACACCTACTTGAAAAAAAGAATCCAATAATTAGTAAGCATTCTTCTCTTGATGCCTCCCTTATTTGTGATGAAATTACTTTACAAAATCTAACCATGGAATAAGATGAACATTTTGTTTTCTCCTCTCTTAAAAAATCTCTTACTAGGGAAGATATCATGGTGCAAGAGAATGATAGCATTAGTACATGTGTTTCAAATAATATTAATGTGGCTTCATTAGATGGAGATGATGAAGTGACATTATAATCCCCTTTGCTAAAGGATCATCACAATAAGGATAAGTCTTTTGAGGTTATGCACATTAGCTATCCCTTGAAGCGATCTCCTGAGCCACTTCTTACCATCTACCCACCCTCACATCAAAACCAAGTTAAAAAAAACCCGTGCTTATCCTTGAAAAACCTAAAAGAAACCATTATCCCCTGAAGATATAAGGAACTTTATAAGGAAACTTGATAGTATCAATGTTTCACAACAACCAAATTATAATACCATTGCTCACACATATAATACAAGGAATAATAGGCAACTGTAAACCATTCCTAATTCATTACCATTTCCTCAACCTATCTTGTCTAGTGCTCCTCGTTTGCCTTCACATAGTGGAAAGGAGTATGATCTTATTGAACAACTTAAAAACACTCCTACTAATATTTCATTATGGGACCTTATTCAAGCCTCACCTAGTTATCATATCATGCTTCAAAGTGCTTTACAACAAATTACTATCCCTCCTAATGTGCAACCAAATTATATATCAACCATAATTCAAGGAATGAATTTAGACATTGTTTTCCACCAAAGTGAGCTATCCGCTTTAGAAGTGAAAAAAAATGATGCTTTTATGATATTGGCTACTATTGACATTGATGGTATTAACCATTGCATTAAATTAACTCTCACTGATAATGGCTCAAACCTTAACATGTTTAGTGTAAACATTTTGGACAAGCTTGGAGTGGATAAGACTAAGAATCAACCTGATTCTTTATCTATTTGTGGGTTTGATAACGTACGAAAACAACCACTTGGTGTAATCACATTACCTATTTCAATTGGAAAAGTTACATTACAAACTCTTATCCATGTTATACCTCAAGATCTATCATACAATCTCTTTTTAGGTAGACCATGAATTCATGAGATGAAAGTGGTGCCTTTGAATCTTCATTGTGTAATGAAGTATGTCTATAACTACCAACTGTACATATTCAAAGCTGATATTGAAGTAGAAAGTTGTTTGCACACTGAGAAAGACAAAGAAATTCCTTTGAAAATATTAACACCAACTACACAAGTGAAACCCATGCAAGAGAAAGAAAAATAAAAGAATATTGAAGAAGTCACAAAGCTATTGGATGATTATTGGGGTTCCTTAGATTTCACACCTGAATTCATGGGAGAATACAAGATCATAACAAAATAGTCTAAAAGGGGAAAAAAAAGTGGTAATGTCAACACAAAATTCAAAAGAACCATTGAAAGCATTCACTTCAACCACTTTAGAAGAAGAAACAAATTACACAACAAACTTTGATGAAGCTTATTATGAACAACCATCAAATCTAAAAGAAATGAAAAAGCTCTATGGAAGAGGTTATGATATTTTGAAACAACTTGGTTATAGTAGAAAAGGATGAGGTGCTAGAGAACAAGGTATCTATGTCCCTATAGATCCTAACACATAAGAAATGACTAGTGGTCTTGGTTATTGTCCATAAAAAGAAACAAAAGCA
Source organism: Sequoiadendron giganteum (assembly GCA_007115665.2). Classification (NCBI taxonomy): domain Eukaryota; kingdom Viridiplantae; phylum Streptophyta; class Pinopsida; order Cupressales; family Cupressaceae; genus Sequoiadendron; species Sequoiadendron giganteum. The sequence continues at coordinate 9,288,892 of CM021107.1, forward strand.
TCAAAAAATCCTTCAGTCAAAACCAACACTATTAAAAAAGATTCTTCTAATCCTACTTTAACCTTGGTGCATCTTGAACTGATAGAAACAACTAGTGGTCTTGGTTATTTTCCTTTAAAAGAAACAAAAGAATCAAATAAATATTCGCTTAATATCAATGTCATCATGAAAAACACTAATTATTGGGGTTCATTAGATTGTACACCCTCCTTTAAGGAAGAGTACAAAATCTCACAATCTAAAGAGTCTTATGTGTGTATTACACCTTGTACTAAGAAAGAGATATCTTTGTTGCAAATGAAAGGAACATCTCCTACTATTGATCAAGAGATTATCTTGTCGAGACTTCTCCAAGATCACTTGATATCCCTCCGTCCAAGAACACAAAATAAATTTTACAACAAGAGTTCATTTTGTGCATATCATAGAGTTCGTGGTCATTCTACTAATGAATGTAAGGCTTTGGGTAATAAAATTCATCATCTTAAGGAATGTGGTGCTTTTCCTTGTGTTGAAGAACCTATTTCCTCTAATTATTATTGATTTCCATCCTATCTTGTTGCTCATCACTATGTGGAATTAGTATCTTTACGTGTCTTGCTCATTTCCATTCATGGTGGTATAATATTAGGTGAAACCATATCACTCTTGGCAGCAACAGATAGTTCTTGGTGGTTATCTTTGTCTCTATGATTGGGGGACAAGAATAACTAGTTTTTGGGATGAATTATTTTCAAGGATCCCCTCTTCCTCTCTTTCTACTTAAAATACCAGCATAGCAAGTATGTTGGAATTTTAAGTGGGGTGAATATGGTCCCCCATTCATTGTCTACATGTTCCCTTCTTAGTGATGATTCTATATACCTCCTAGGAAGTGTGAATTCTATTATTCAAAGTGTGGTATTATAAATTCATGTGATGTGTCTTATTCTTGGTAACATTGGGTTTTATTTCCTTCAAGAGCATGACCTTTTTGAGCATACGATATTCCTCTTAGTGGTAATGCTATGGATTGCATTCCCTAGGTTGTGAATCTTTTATCCTAGACTAGTTCTCTCTTGGAGATGTTAGGAACGATGTTCCCTAAGAGGATACCTTTCATGAACTAAGGAAAACCCCTTTGAAAATGTCTTATCCTATTTTCATTTTGTTCACAAGTGTTGAGCATAACACAACTTGTCAACCTTATGAAGCTTGAAGTTTCAACCCTTTTTCATAGCCACCAAGCATAACACACTTTGCTTTCTTGTGGTGCCTTTTTTGTTTATAAGTGTTTATCATAACATGGATTGCTAACCTTATAAAGCTTGAAGTTACAACCCATTTTTCATGGCCACCAAGCACAACACACTTTTCTTTCTTGTGGTGCCTTGTTTGTTCATAAGTTCTTATCATAACATAGCTTGCTAAGCCTTATAAAGATCAAAGTTTGTATTATGTGGTTCCTCATTAAAGTTATCAGAGGTATAAATTTGGTATGGTATGGGGGCCTACTAAGATTCTCTCATTTTACACCCTTGGGGGATCACCTAGTGGACAACTAATTTCACTAGCCTGTGTGAGCATGCATTGTTGTTTGCAGAGTGGACAATGACTTCCACTTGTAATTTTTTTTGGATGAACAACTAAGGTGTGTTCCACATCGCGTTGGAGAGTTGAGGCTTGATCCACTCCGTTTTCTTTTTTTCTTTTTATTTTCTTTCTTTTAGTCTTCAAAATTGTATGTTTTTGCATCTTGTCTTGCTCTTGCATATCATACATCTTGTATGTGTTCACTTGTGCTTATGTTGGTTTTCCATAGGATCTTGATCCTAGGGACTTGACCACCTCCTTGATCTTTGTCATCCTATCTCACTAACATTGGTGCTCTTGGACCCCTCTTGATGTGTATATGTCTACTTTAGTGCGAGCTTGTGTTTGTGCTCATCCTCTCACTAAAGTGGGGGCTAAATTTAGTGTAGAAAAGTGTAACCCTTTACATTTTCTCACTTATTTGGGCCTTCCTAGTTAAAAATGGATTTAATAATGCCTTAATTTAGTGTTGTTAAATGTACCTCTTTACATTTACACACTTATTTGGGCCCTCTTAATTTAATTAATCTTAATTATGCCTTAATTATCCCTTTTATTCATTTACACGCCTAATAAATTATATTTTTCAAAGGGAAAACCTGACAATAAATAATGCCTAAGCATAACACTGTACATTGAGCAATGTGTGTTCTAGGTTTATGGACCTGGGACCCATTTTCCCATGGGCGAATGGGTCCTCCCTAAACCTTACAACCTAAATTTAAATTATGTTTTTGGTGGTATTTTAGTGCTTTCAAATCTATAATTCAATGTTAGCTTGTGATATTTGAATTTTGAAAAATTGAGGATACATACCTATAAATACAAGGTTGTTTCACTAAGTTTCAACTAGAATTTTATGAGCATTATTGGAGAATTTCAAGAGAAATTAAAGGCATTCAAGAGAAGATATATCAAAAATTTATTGGAACATTCAATATCCATTCATCATGTCAAAGTCTTCTTGCATCATGCATATTCTTGGAGCTAACATTATGATGTAGGTTTCATGATCAAGTCAAGAATTCAAAGTATCATTTCAAGCAAGATTCAAGTTTCAAGATCCACATCCAATTCAACCATCTCATGCAAGTTGAAGACCTCCTAAGATATCCATTATCAAGGTTTCAATCAAGGATTTGTTGAGTGGTAACATCACTTTGTTCATTCTTCATTCCCTCTATCATGCATTATTTCAATTCAAGGTTTGATTACCAAAATGAGGTTTGACCAAGGAAAATCCCTATTCACCCAAAAAAAACATTTTTCTCTCTTGTATATGTGATTTCATATTTAGGTTGAAGAAGACTTGAAGACCTTTTGAAGTGCAATATTTACAAAGTTGTCAAAGTTACAAAAGTTGTCAAAATTATCATCTCATGAAAACTAAGATCCCGAAGTCATTTTTGACATTTCAACTATGGAACCTAGGCGAATTAGAAGATTTAGATCTACATCAGAGGCTCCTAAAAGCTACAGAAAAACCCTACACTTGGACCCATTCACCCATGGGTTAATGAGTCCTAGATCTACTTCTAAAAATCACTTTTGGTGACTGGTACACATGCTTCTGCCCTTCTCAGATCTACATTCTATTTTTTGGTTCTTCTAGTATTGAGATTAATATTATTGTTTCAAGTGTTAGATTGCATTTTTGTGTTGATTTTCTATTTTTATTTTTTCTCCCCAAAGTGTTTTTTGACCTTGACCCCCATCCTTCAAGAATAAATAAATCTGTAGATTCTCACTTTGACTTGATTCACCTAAGGGTTGATAATCACTTTATTGTGTGGATCTCATTTACTAATGAAATAAAGGAAGATAGGTCTATTTATTATAATTTTTATGAACCCCTTTTCAACCCCAAAAACCCTATTTTCTGTCATTTCAAGGGTTACATTTTTCTACACTATATTTAGCCCCCACTTTAGTGAGAGGAGAACCTTGCATCAAACTCACACTAAAGTAGACACAAGAGATGTCTATTTTACAATTGTTGGAAATATATGACAAAAAAGATCGAGGAGGATGATCAAGCCCCCAAGATCCAAGATCTCATGGAAAAAACAACAAAGGCACAAGGAGACACATTCCTATGTTAAACATATATATGTATGCAACAACGATAAGATACTCAATCATACAATGTCAAAGACTCAAAGAAAGAGAAAAAGGAAAAGAAGAAGGGATGAATCAAGCCTCAACTGTCCAACATGATGTGGATCATGACTCAACTATTTGTCCAAAAATGTTTACAAGTGGAACTCATTGTCCACTATGCAAACAACAATGCATACTCACATGAGTTAGTGAAATCAGTTGTCCACTAGATGAGCCCCCAAGGGTGGAAAATGAGAGAATCTTATTAGGCTCCCATACCATACCAAATTTATACCTCTGATAACTTTAATAAGGCACCACATAATATGAAATTTGAGCTTCATAAGGCTTAGCAAGCTGTGTTATGCTAAACAATTATGAAAAAAAAGGCTCCATAGGCAAGCAAAGTGTGCTATTCTTGGTGGCCATGAAAAAGGGTTGTAACTTCGAGCTTCCTAAGGTTAGCAAGATGTGTTATGCTAAAAAATTATGAAAAAAAGGCTCCATAGGTAATAAAAGTGTCTTATGTTTGGTGTCCATTAAAAGGGGTTGTATTATCGAGCTTCATAAGGTTAGTGTTGACACAAATGTTAGTCGCACACCAACATATAGATAAATTCTCATAGAAACATTGCAAGAACCTACCTTTCTTGAAAAACTCCACCGAGAAATCCTAAATCTAAGGCTAACTCATCTTGATCCCAAGGCTCATTTATGTTAGGTCTTGACACACTAGGTTTTCTCAAGGTTTGTTGTTATAATGTTGTTAAACATGAGGGGTAAACAGTCCTTAAGGTATTGGTCGGTATCATGGAGATATAAAAATAATCTCGGTCTAGTCATTCAATAACTTCATGAAATCAAAATATTTGCAAATAATATTTCATGAAATTCAAATAAGTTGCATTCATCCAAGTAGATTTAGCATTAAGCATTCAACAATTTCATGGAATCAAAATATTTGTAATTAAAACTCCATGCATTCATTACTTTTTTGGAACATTTTCTCAAATATAAGCATCTATTCTAAAATAAAGCATAATTTTTTTACTGAAAAGTAAAAATTGTCCTAGATATTATCCACACATAACTCAAGAAATAATCAAACTAGAGAAGACCATTCCATACATTACCAAATTTCTTCACAACTAGGCACAAAATGATGCAAGAGTTTAAAGAAAAGGGGGATCATTTGTCATCAGATAGTATCAGTATGCACCCTTAAATGACACAACACACAGTCTTGTCTGATATGAACAAACACTCAACTACATAATATTTCATATCAAGAAATAACTTTGAAATTGGTTCTAATATTAGTTAACTTCTAATGAAACATACAAGTTTTTAATTTGGAATGGAATAGAAAATAGGAAAAAGAACAAAACTTGAAATTTTTTTGGTTCTCCAGCATCCACAAATTATGAACTCAACTTAAAATGAAACATCTCCCGACCTTTTATAAAAAAAAGATGCTCAGGAAACTTAACCAACACATGAGAGGAAATCGAAGGGACGAGTCACAATAAGGCACGTGGCACATGACAACTAGCAAGAGATCTTCTGAATAAGTCAATTGATGTCAGCCTTCTTCAGCAATTTAAAACTTTTAGACTTATGTCTTTAAAATTCGGTCAAGGAATTGAACTTGAACCAAGTAGATTTGTCAAACAATATGTAGGAACTCCCTCTGCTGGATATTCAGAGTGATCAGGTGGAAATGGATATAGATACTCCAATCCACTAGTACATTTGGTTCCTACATTCAAGATTGGGCTCAGGCATAAAATACTCGAAAGTAAATCACCCCAGAGCTAGGAATTCTCTTTTATCGCATGCATAATACCAGGATTCCTAGTCCTTCAGTATTCAACATTTATTTACGATGAACTTTGTTCTTGCATGAGCTTTCAAAGTGCAACACCAAACTTGGCAATATCATCAAATCTTCTTACAACCCAAATTTTCCCAACTGTCAATATCGAAACATAGTCCAACATCATATCTCTCCTACACATAAAATTCCATATATCAATCCCTTTTCAAAAAACTCATAAAATTCTCATTACAATAAAAAACATTAATAAATCATCCTTTTAAAGAAAATCATAAATAACACATTGTAAATGCATTCTCGCGTAATTATCACTTTAGGTGGGTTACTAGACATTTTAAGCTCTTTGGAAATTTTTTACAATCAACTTTAACACCCACATGCATGCATTGTTTCTCGGTACCTAATGAACTTCAACTTTCACTGGAATAAAATTTACCCTGATCTCGATTACCACTAGAACCTTCACAAATCTCAGACCTTCACTTTTGGACTGCAACAACTTACCAAACCTTATGTTAAACATTCCAACCAACCTATATTTCTGGTACTTGGAATCCGGTACACCCAGCACCCGGTACACTTAAATCACAAATTACTTCAAAGACTTTCACTTTAACATGAGCCTCTAGTGATCTTTTACCAACTAAAAATTTCCATACGCGTTAATTTTTTCACTTGGTCCCCAAGCCTTGCATTCTTGGGGTGTGTTGTGAGACCACATAACAACTTGAAACCAACAAAACCAAATTTAAAAGAAATCTGAGACTAGATTACCTGCTATAAATTATAACTTATACATATTTTCTAGCAATAACTCCTTACCTTTACCTAAACTCTGACATAAAAAATATTAAATTCCGCTAGAAGGTATAAGTGTGTGCATTGATTAATTGTCATCTCTGAAACTTGGTGAAAATTCTAGTTCATTAGCATTGAACTACATAATTTAGTAATCCTCTGAATCCAAACTTGGATAGAGCCTTTCTACTAGTCAAGTGTCCATAGCCCTGACAAGGTTATCTTTGTAATTCCCCCAAACATAGCTCTACTACCAGTCAAGCGTTCATAGCCCCAGTAGAGATATTTGGATAGCCTAAAGAGTTGAATTTTCTCTTTTGATATTTCTTTGATATTCTTTTTTCATTTGATATTTCTTTGTAAGCTCCTTTGCTTCACCTTGTAGGAAATGAAGCTCACTATTAGGTTGGGAATTATAGTAGTAGCAAAGGTTACTTTTTAATTTTTCACTCAATGCAAATCCCTTCATTTTTTCACCAATTCCCAAAAGAATTAGTTAATTATTCCTTGTATGTGCAACTTTCCAGCTAAATTTTATCATCCTTATGCCAAATTTTAGCTAACTACAATTTTCTATCTACCCAAAAATAAACATAAGTTAGAATTTAGCAACAAGTTATCAAATCACCAAAATTAATTCTAAATAGAGACGCTGGTCACCACCCTTCCATTTTATCTTATGGCAACATGCTAAACAAACTTGGCCATCAATTTTGATATTGACGATCATAGGGATAATTCTTACCTAGGGTACACACTCCTCATGGATGAAGCAACCCAAATTGACTGACCAACCTACCCACTATTCTAGCGTGACTACTTTTGCCTCTTTTTTCCCTTTATGACAATATTTTTGTATTTTTCATGTATATACAAAATATAATGAAAATTTTATTTTTATGTACTCAAGCATGTATTTATTTTGAATGGTTTTATATTTTTCCAATTTATAGTGCAATGTTTTAAGAATTCAATTTTCATGTGTTTTAGCTTAAGCAGAATCTGTTAATGCCAAGAACAAAACCAGAAAGCAAAACAACAAACCCTATCAAAGAAAACTAACCTAACTAACTAAAATTTACCCTAATCAAGAAACTACCCCTAATTAAGCAATTTACCCTAATTTATACCACTATATTCATAATGCTTTTTGTTCAAATTTTAGTAGGCTTATCTTTAAATTTACTCAAATAAATTTTGGATAACCTACTATAGTGATGAATTATTTGAATTTTTTTGCATTTGACAAACAAAAATTCAAATGCATACCTACCAATAATTTGGCTAAAATGTATGGAAATGACCTCATTAATGGTCGATTGCACACATCTTCGTTGTCTTCTTGACATCGTACCTTCTTCCAATCCTCGTTCATGGTTCTCCATTTCACTCTACTCTATTCCATGAATGGCTGCACTCATTTCTTGATTTTCTTTCCCTCCAAGATTTCTCTAGTTCTTGGTCCTATCTTTGATCTCTACATCACTATTCATTTCGTTAAGCCAAATATTAATACAATTTACACCATCATCAGAAAGAGACAAAGTAAAAACTTGATACTCTGTATTTTGTGTAAAATCAAGAATCTCTTCCCTTTTGGGTTGTGTATTTATAATTAGGGTTGAAAAGAATGTATCTCCCATTAGTTTCCCTTGCTCTTTCTCTTTATTATCACCTTCCACCTATGTGAAGATTGGTGACTCACTCTTTTCATGTTCATGCTTCAAACATGTTTCCAAATCTTCATATCTTTGCTTCTTTTCGTGCAAAATTTCTAAATTTTCCTCACGAAAACTATTGTTAATGAATCCGTTTGGTTTGGTGGTTAAATTTCCAATATCTCCAGTTGCACTAGGGTTGGTAATTTTCTTAAAATTCAAACTTCTTTCCAATAACTACTCCTTTCTTTTCGTAGTTAAAGATTTCTCCATTAATAGAATCACATTATAGGTGGCCAAACTTACCCTAGTTAAAAAAATTCACAGTCAATTTTACTATGATTAGTTGTATCATGAATCATGCACTCGGTAACCCTACCAAAAGTTAAAAAAATTAAGGGATAAAGCCTCCGGATAAGGATTTTTCAGAGATTATCGACTTCCATTTAACTCTCCATTACAAAATTTCTTAGGCTTTTGCCTCACAAGAAAATTTCCAATCTGGAATCGAGGCAACAATACTGACTCCAAAGATACTGGGGGAAGAAGACCCTCCTTCTAGCACTACTCCTATTGACATGGATGTTAGTCGCACACCAACAGACAAATAAATTCTCATAGAAACACTGTAGGAACCTACCTTTCTTGAAAGACTCCATTGAGAAAACCTAAATCTAAGGCTAAATCGGCTTGATCCCAAGGCTCATTTATGTCAGGTCTTGATGCACTAGGTTCACTCAGGGTTTGTTGTGATAATGTTGTTAAACATGAGGGGTAAACGATCCTTAAGGTATTGGTCGATATCATGGAGAAGTTGGATAATATTACTTGTGTGTTTTTTTTAAATAATGTTTTTAATTATAGGAATTTGGATGAAGTTGGATGTTAAGTAAAGGAAGAGTGTGTTTATTAGTGTGGAAATAAAACATTTTCTACCTACGTGATTGGTTGCTTGCTTTAATTATGGTGTTGATTAGTGAAATCATTGTGTTTTTGGCTGTTGATTTAAGGAGGGAGCCTGTTTGCACCAAATGGTTCCTGGAAAGATTTTGATTTTGTGAGTTGATTTATGTTTGTTTTGTTTGAGTTGAAGATCTCGTTGTGATGTTGCCACTTGTCAATTTGTAAATTGTGGATTGACATTACTATTTTTGATCTTGTTATTGGTGCCACTTCGATGGGGGAACCCTTGTGTTAGTGGTTTGAGAGTCTTCCTGAGGTTAGAGGGGATTATGGTTTGTGCTTGCATGAGTTGGTATGGGGGCCAAGGATTAGGTGAGGCTGCCAGGGCAACCTAGGATGGGGGCCGAGGATTAGGTGAGGCTGTCAGGGCAACCTAGGAAGATCCGCATTGGGTAACCCATATCAAGACATGAATGTTTGCATGAGTTCTTTGTGAACTGTTTATCTTATATTTTTTTGTGCTTATGTGGGTTTCAACCTTGCACCGTGGAAATTGTTGTATTATGGAGATTTTTTGGGAGGTGGTGCATGCCTCGTTTATGTACATATTTTTATGGCTTTTCTATTTTGTGCAAGTTGGATTACCCAATTAGTGATTAAGAGTTTTTTATTGTTAGTAGGGGGAGTGGTTCTTGGTGGGGGCCGACGCACAAAGTGGCATATGGGTAACCCATTGAGAGTTTTCTTTAATCAGTGATAACCTAATAATTAATTAGGGGGTTTTTGGGTAGTTATCACTTTAATAAAAGATAATGGTATGCCTCACTCATGGCTCAAGTGCTCGTTTAGGCTTGAGATGAGTGGAAAGGCCTAGAATGGAAAAGATCAACTGCCTTGTCCTCTTGAAAGGTATGTTGATCCTACATGAGTGAGAATGGGGGTCGGGGATCAGTTGAGGTTGCCAGGGTTTAACGAGGATAGGGTTCAGTAACCTAGGAAGATCTGCATTGGGTAACCCATATCGAGCTTATGTGATGACACTCTTCCCTTTAGCAACCTTACTTGCCTTGTTGATTATTTTTCCCCTTGATGTTTATGTACATTTGGAAGCGATTGTCCTTTATGATTACAGTTGTATTGGTTTGTGGAGTCTTGTTCTCCATTTCTTCTTGATTGTTTTATGTTGTGGGTCCTTGTCATCTCCTAGCACAGGGGGTAGGCCTTAGGGTCCACATGGCTGGGTGGAACGTGCTATGCACCCCATGGGTTCCCAGCTAGAGTTCATGAAGCACTGATTTGTACCGTTATAGTGATTCCAGACCTTCACCAGTCTTAGAGATAGTATTGATGACATGTATCATGATCATTTCAGTTGTATTACTCTTTGTAATTGATGTATCATCCCCACTATGTGATGGGAAGATTTTTTGTGCCATTTTAATTATTGAAAGATGTATACTCATTTAATCATTGTAATATATATATATTCTTGATTTTATCATGTGTTCTCTTATGGATTTTATCATTGAAATGCAATATTATGATGTGTTAATCTTCACTATGGGATTGGGATTTATGTTGTGTAATGCATTCATGTTTACCCCAAAGGACGTAGCTTGATAATGTGTATGTACAGTTGCATTGCAAGAGTGGTATGTTAATGTGCATCTTATATTAGTTTTACTTTTTTTAAAAAAAAATTGTGTTATAATTGTTAGTTATAAGTTTTCCTTTGGGGTTTGCGTAGTGGGGCGTTATAGGTATTATCCACACATGCCTCAATAAATAACCAAACTAGAGAAAACCATTCCATACATCACCAACTTGCTTCATAGCTAGGTACAAAATGATGCAAGAGTTTAAATAAAAGGGGGATCATTTGCCAGCAAATAGTGTCAATATGCACCCTTAAATGATGCAACACATGGTCTTGTCTGATAAGAAAAAATAATCAACTATGTAAGATTTCATATTAGGAAATAGCTTTGGAATTATCTCTGATTTTATTTAACTTCTAATGAAACATACAAGTTTTTAATCTCGAATGGAATGAAAAATAGGAAAAATAACAAAACTTGAAAAAGTTTTGGTTCTTTGACATCCGCAAATTTTGAACTTAACTTGAAATGAAACATCTCCTGGTCTTTTATAAAAAAAAGATGCTTGGGAAACTTAACCGACACATGGGAGGAAATCCAAGGGACGAGTTGCAATAAGACACGTTGTACATGACAATTGGCAAGAGATCTTCTAAATAAGTCAACTAATGTCAACCTTCTTAGCACTTTGAAACTTTTGGACTTATGTCTTTAAAATTTGGTCAAGGAATCAAACTCGAACCAAGAAAATTTGTTAAAAAATATGTAGGAACTTCCTCTGCTGGATTTTCAGAGTGATTAGGTGGAACTGGATATAGATACCCCAATCCACTAGAACTTTTGGTTCCTACATTTAGGATCAGCCTCAGGGATAAAACACCCAAAAGTAAATCACCCTAGAGCTAGGTGTACTCTTTCGTTGCATGTGTAATACCAGGATTCATGCTCCTCTGGTATTCAATGTTTCTTTGTGATGAATGTTATTCTCGCATGAGCTTTCCAAGTTCACCACCAAACTTGGAAATATCACTAGATCTTATTGCAACCCAAATTTTCCTAACTGTCCATACCGAAACATAGTCCAACATCTTATCTCTCTTGCACATAAAATTCCATATATCAATCCCTTTTTAAAACACTCATTAAATTCTCATTACAATAAAACCATCATTAATAAACCATCCTTTTAAATAAAATCATAAATAACACATTGTTAATGCATTCTCGCATAGTTATCCCTTTAGGTGGGTTACCGGACATTTTAAGCTCTTGGGAAAAAAATTACAATCTTTAACACCCACATGCATGCATTGTTACCCAATACCTAGTACCCGAGAGTAAAAGCTATAATACAATATTTAATGTCACAAGTTAAGTTCAAAAACTCTCCAAGCTATAATGACAATAAAAAGTAGTCTAGGTAGGGTGGGAGGGAGTGAGACCTAAGAGAGAGAGACTTGAGAGGGAGAGAGTTATCTAGTTAGGGTGGGAGGGAGAGACCAGAGAGAAATAAATGGATTGAGAGGGATATTTTGTAAAGAGCAAAACTCTTTAAATCAAACATCGATAAAAATTTAAATAATTTCATTTATATTCAAAATAAAGTTGACACTTCATTCATTTAGACATCATAAAATTCAGTCGATTCCAAAACAACGACTTAAAGTCGATAAAATAGATTCAATATACATTTCTAGTTTAAATACATAAATGTGTCATATTACACGACATTGATAATAATACAAAAGAAATTGTAATGTAAGTTACAATTCGAGACTTAGGCATTTAGTCGCCTTAAGCTCTTCAATACATAATTAAAGAATACAATAATACATAAATGAAGATGACATCCTTTGATCTTCAATCCAATAGCATATCTTCAATATTGAAGATGAGAACAAGGATCATGCACTTTTTTTGCCCAACCTCGAAGCTTACGCTTCCCTGAAATTCTTTATTCATTCAAAGAATACCCAACCCTACATGAATCGCTTAGCAAAAAGCAGTCGACAAGCAAGATGGAATCTAGTGCGTGCCTAGTATAACTAGTAAAACCACAAGCATTTTCATTTTTCTAATTCATTTAAGAAACAAGAAAGTTCGATACTAGGATATGGTAGAGAGTTCAATAATTCCATCTATTTCAATGGTCCTTAAGTTACTTGGCCAAGTAAAATGTCATGCACGACAAATAAAAGCAGTTTTGGAAAAGCAAAACTACACTCTCTAATAACCCATATTCAGCACCCGTCCTAGAAGGTAACTTTCCAAACACATGACATGCACATTCATTTATCAAGCATGCATGGTTCCATTCAATTAAATACAATCTTTCAAAAACAATTAAACATAAATCTTGTTTGAAGCAAAAACAGTTTAAAAGTTGTTCTTTTCATTGTTTTAAACCATAATATCATTAAATTAATATTTAATCGAATAAATTAAATAACAAAAATACAGAAGGTGTATTTCCAGTATGTAATTTAAATACATATAAAAACAGGCATAAAAGAGCACACATTCTTTCATTCTATTTAATCCTCTATTTAATCCTGTTCAAAATCATTTTGTTTCAAAGTAAATCATATTTTTAATTTAATTGATTTATTTTCTGTCATTTTCATACTTTTAGAAAATAAATAATTACATTTCAAGAACAAAATTAAAATAAATCGTTTTCATTTCTGTTTTGAATTCTTTTCAAATCTAATTTAAAATAAATTTTTTCTGTCCAACATCTTCTTCCAAGTTTAAATTTCGCCTAAATTTATAAATCAACTATTTTTCATTGTTTTCTAATCAAATTCTTCCTAAAATTTTTGGTTTCTAATTTCAATTGTTTTCTCGAAAAATCACAGTTTGATATTTAAAAATTTACACAAAATTCGAAGAAAACATAAATACTTTTTAATAGTTTTAAAAATTAGAACAAGAAAATAACTATGTCATTCGAATTCACTGTATTCATGTTTTTGTTTAATAATTTCTAAAGATCCTACCTGGTAAATTTTGGAAAAGGATTGTTAATTTCCTCTGTCTCTCTCTGTAATTTTTGTCCTCTGTTGATTTATGTTATGTTTGCATATTGGGATTCTGACAATGACAAATGTTTCCTGCTGCTCCTTCTTTTCTTCCCCCACGTTCCTCCTCCTTCTCTCCTTTCTCTCCTTTCTCTCCTTGCGTATGGGGATTCTTCTCCCAGACTGCTGGCTGGCGTGCACTTCCTATTCTTCTTGGCGCACCTTACCTTCCTCCTAACCTCCTACTCAGTTGTGTGCACCCTGCCTTGTCTCCCTGCACATTACCTTTTGTTTCCTGCACACCTTTCCTATGTTCTATGGCTGGCCACCTCTCCACCAATCCTCCTTTACTTGCATGGGAAATAGGAAGACTTGGTGGCGGCATATGAAGAAGAGGGGATTCTTCTGGTCTGCACAACACCCTCCCTGCCTCTATGCATGTCTTACCTTCCCTGTAGCAGCACGTGGAGAGTGGGATATGAGGTAAGTGTATTATGTAGAAATGTAATTAACACTTGTCTGTGGCAACGCCTGCTCCCTGATCTAATAAGTATGTGGGGTGTGAGAAGATAAACAATAGAAACTTAAAGAATTTAAACAAAATCCTCTCCTCCAAGCTATGTGTGCCTAGTGTAAATAGCAGCTCCAGAATAAAAATAAAAGATCAAATAACAATCTTTGCCTCTGTCAAATTCATATTAATTCCCTGGCAAAATTCCTCATACTATGTCTTTTTTTTTTCTCTCCAATATAAAAATGGATTTTCATCCGCTTGCAATTTCGAAATTCTTCACTGACTCATTATTTTCTCATGCATTGGTGGAGTTATGAAGAAATCAGATCCACAATTTGAGGTTGATCTCCAGTTCAATTTTCTAACTCCAAGTTTGAAATTTGATTGCCTTCCAAATTGCTTGAAGATATTTTCTTCAATTTGTTCAACTGTAGTTTTAAATTCAATCTCCAATTTGAACGTATTTGTTTTCCAATTGATTTCACTAACTTAGTTTAGCTAATTATTTATTTATTCAACTAATATTTCCTCTTTCATATTTTAAATAAGAAGTAATAAAAATAAATAAATTTACAACACAATTTTATTACATTTTAATAAATTTCACAATTAAAAGTCTATTCTGTTGATTTGAAATAACACCATTATTATTTTTTAAATAATGGAAAAATATTAACATAAGGAATCCAATTTTTCGATTAGAAACAATTTCATCATAACATACTCAAATTTCCATTTAAAAAGTCATTCTTTTCACAACTTTTGAGAAATCAATTAAACCTAATTTAAAATTTGCAAGCACAATAATTACAAAAATACATTAAAAATAATAACTAAATGTGTGTGTGAGATAACATCATCCTCATAGACATCTAATGGCTAAAACGACTCTACCTAATCGATGTTATGGCCTTCATTCACGTTCACCTATTCCTGCATTCACTTGCACTCGAATTTTCATCAACAATGACAAACCCCAAATTTAAATATAAATGCATTTCAAATCATTGTAATTGCATTTCAATTTCAATTTCACTTGAATTTAAATTTCAATTTAACTTCAATTTAATTTAACATAATATAATTAACAATATCATGATTATTAATTTGCATATAAATAATCAATAAAATCTATACGTGACATCCTTCCCCTCTTGGAAGAGACATCGTCTCGATGTATTATTAATCATTAAATAAGCATAGCATCATCATCAAATAAACATACTATCTCAATTAATAAAAACATAGTATCTCAATAGATAAACATAGTATCTCGATCATAATGAAATAGTAACTAACAACATAGTTCTCAAACATAAGCATAAAAAAATAATATTAGCATCCATGCTATCAAAGTTCACAACATGTGAATCAAAAACCAGAGTATCAATTATCTCTGCATAAAGCAAATAATAATCTATGAAATCAAATGAGGAAAATGACGGTCAATAGTCTCATAATCCTCCCATGTAGCACTATCCTCAGTATATTGGTCCACTAGACCTTGTACTGAGTACTATCCCTATTACGCAGCTTAATGCTACGCCTGTCTAGGATTCAGATGGGCTCCACTAGCACCACCCTTGGATCATGTACCTGTAATGAACTCCAATCAAGAATATGAGATGCATCACGATGATATGGTTTCAACAAAGAAACATGGAATATATTATGGAGTCGAGCTAGAGGAGGTGGTAATGCTAGTCTATAAGCAATTAGATTAATGACTTCCAGTACATCAAAGGGTCCCACAAATATCGGTGCCAACTTTGATGATTTCCCAAATGAGATAGAGCTCTTATGAGGCTTAACCCTCAAAAAGAATTTATCTCTTGCAACAAACTATCTGAAAGTCCTATTCCTATCAGCATAGCTCTTCTGTCTATCGGTTGCTTCCTTCAACCTACCCTTGATCAAATTCATTTTCTCATCCATCTCCTTGAGCATATCTAGACCAATGATGATCCTGTCTTCCATCCTATCCCAACTAATGGGTGTGCGACATTTCTGTCCATAAAGTGCCTCAAAGGTGCCATACCTAACGATGCATGAAATGAGTTGTTGTAAGAAAACTCAACCAATGGAAAATATCCCTCCCACTTGTACTATAGATCCATGCAACACATCCTCAATAAATCCTCAACAACCTAATTGACCCTTTCAGTTTGGCCATCAGTTTGTGGGTGATATGCAGAACTAAAATTCAATTTAGTTTCCAAAGATGCATTCAGTGTAGTCTAGAACCTAGATGTCATCCTGGTATCTCTATCATAAATAATGGTCTTTGGTACACCATGCAATCTAAATATCTCTTGCACAAATTTCCTCACAAGAGTCAATGATCCATCCTTCAGATTTCCAGGTATGAAAAGTGAAACCTTCGTCAGCTTATCAACAACTACTAAGATGGTATCATGCCTATTCCTGTTCAAAGGTAATCCTTGGATGAAATCCATACTGATTAATTGCCACTTATACTTAGGTAGATCGTGGGGATACAAAAGTCCTGCTAGATGTACATGCTCAACCTTGACCCGCTGGCATTCCAAACATCTAGCCACATACTCCATAACATCTTTTTTGAGCTTAGGCCAAAAATACAAAGCCTTCAACTCTGCTACCATCTTCATAACTCTTGGATGCCCTAAATAAGGTGCATCATGTAATTTCTCAAGAATCAACTTCCTCAAGTCACCACCCTCAGGGCTATACATTCTTCCCTGATATCTGACAATACCATCATTCTCCATCACATATCCATCAAATCTATGATATGAAGGATCTGCCTCTAAGGCTTGCTTGAACCTATCATAATGCTCATCTCCTAGAAGATACTGCAACACTTGCTACCTCAAATTTGACCTTGTGGTCAACATAGCAGATAGATGTCTTCTCCTACTAAGATAATTTGCAACTCTGGTTTCCTTACCCTTGATATACTCAATACCAAAATCATACTCACTTAGGAACTCAAGTGACCTCCTCTATCTTGCATTGAGGTTCGATTGTGTGAAGATGTACTTAAGTCCTAAATGACCTGTCTTAAGGTCAAATGGTTTCCCTAGGAGATAATGTCTCCACATCTTCAATGCATGCACAATAGCTACAAGCTCAAGATCATGTGGCACATAATTCAGTTCATATTGTTTCAGTTTCCTGGACTCATATGCAACCACTTTCCCCTCCTGCATTAGCACAACTCCTACACCTTCACCTAAAGCATCTGTAATCACTATGAAGTGCCCATTAGGATTTGGTATAGTCAAAACTGGTGTTGATGCCAAATTTTGTTTAAGAATTTGAAATGCTTCCTTGCACTTCTTAGTCCACTCATATCTCTTTCCCTTCTTCTGAAGAGAAATTATAGGTGCTGCAATCCTGGAAAACCCTTCCACATATTTTTTGTAGTATCCTGCACATCCCATGAAACTACGAACTTCAGTAACACTCTGCAGTGTTGTCCAATCTACAATTGCCTCTATCTTTGCAAGATCAACTAAGATTCCCTCAAAAGATATGAAATGCCCCAAGTAGTGAACCTTCTTCTGAAAGAAAGTACACTTTGAAAACTTACCAAAAAACTTTCGATCTCTTAGTCGTTGCAAGACTATTCTCAAGTACTTCTCATGCTCCTCTTCTGTCTTAGAGTAAATCAGAATATCATCAATGAATATAAGCACAAAATCATCTAAAAAATTCTAAAGATACTGTTCATAAGGTTCATGAATGCTGCTGGAGCATTTGTTAGGCCAAAAGGTACCACTGCGAACTCGTAATGTCCATACCGAGTTCTGAAAGTTATCTTCGGAATATCCTCATCCTTAATCCTTAACTGGTGGTAACCTGATCTAAGATCAATCTTAGAAAACACTGTGGCCCCTTTCATTTGATCAAAAAAATCATCCATCCTGGGTAAAGGATACCTTGTTCAGCATCCTGTAATCAATACACAGTCTCAAGGTTCCATCCTTCTTCTTAACGAAGATTACCGGTGCACCCCATGGGGATACACTCGGTCTAATAAATCCCTGCTTCAGTAACTCCTTCAATTGAACCTTTAGTTCATATAACTCTGTAGTAGTCATTCTGTATGGAGCCTTGGATTGAGACTCCATTCTAGGTAAAAGTTCAATCAAAAAATCAAATTCTCTCTTCAGTGGTAACTCAGTAAGTTCTTTAGGAAAGATATCCAAGAACTCCCTGAGAACTGGATAGCCCTCTAGACTTTGCTAGACATTATCCAAGTCACTCATCAATATAGAAAATATGGAAAATCCTTTCTGATACTCTTTCTTTAGCTCCATGGCTGAGATATGTCTCAACTCTAAAGGCCCTTGAGATCCTAAAATCTCAATTGGATGTCCAAAATCATCTAAACAACTCACAACCTTATCCTCACAGTTCACTATGGCTTTGTGCTCAGTTAACCAATGGATCTCTAAGATGACATCATAAGAACCCAACGATGCTACATAAAGGTTAACTTGGGTTTTGAAATTAGGTAGCTCTAAATCGATGCATGATAGACATGAATCCACCCTCTTCTCTGCTTGATTTCCATACTAAACCATCCATGAATGTGACATAAAACCAAGTCTAATAGGTAATTTTGAAACTATTTTAGGATCAATAAAGCATTTAGTAGCTCCTATATCTATCAAAATAGAAATTGATTGACCAAAAAGCTTACTCGACATCTGAATAGGTGTAGCCTGAAAGTCTTCTTGACGGTTGTCAACTGCTGCATGGATTTGGTGTTGTGGTGCTCACCGATCATTACCACCTCACTGACCTCCTATTTGTTGAGTGCAATTGGACGCATAGTGATCTCCTCCACAATTATAGCATCCACCTCATGGCCCTGGGTGACCACCTGTCCTATTCCTGATATTGGAGAAGTTGGTGTTATTATTATTTACTTTCTTTTTTCCACCAAAGCTTCCTTCTCCTTTATCCTGAGTGTTTGTTCCCCTCTTCAGATTCCTAATCTGCTGATTATTGTTACCCCTCTGGTTATTGTTGTTAATTTTTTGGAACTTCCTATTTCCAAAACCAAGTTTAGAATTCACACTCTTCTTATAGTTTGCCACCTCTTGCAGCTTTTTTTCCTATTTTATGGCTTTCTCAAAGACCTCATCCATCGTCAATGGATTATGAATATCCACATCAACTCCAATCTGTGGCCTCAATCCTAGGATAAATTTCTGAATACGAAACCGTTCATCCATTTGATATTGTGGTACATACTTCAAGAGATTAGTGAACCTCTCCCAGTACTGAGTAACTATCAGACCACCTTGTATCAGATTCTGGAACTCTGTCATCTTCTTGTCAAAGAACAATTGTGGAAGCCACCTCTTCCTAAAAAGTTGCAAGAACACTTCCCAAGTAGTCCCACCTGGTAATAACTTCTTCTCAGTTTTCTCGTTATCCCACCAAGTAGCAGCTTCTCCAGTAAGCTGGTATGCATCCCAAATTGCCTTGGTCTCATTGGACATATTCCTAAGCTCAAAGTACCTTTCCATCTCAATAACCCAAGCTTTAGCTCCATCTCCTATAGTCTTACCATCAAACTTGGGCGGTGCTACCGTTTTCAAATATTTTGCCAACTCCCCTTCAATCCTTGCTTGAGGATTGGGTGGTTCTTCAACCCTTGGATTCTCATTATTGGGTTGCTCCTCATTTTGGGGAATTTCGACCCGAGGATTTTGTCCTTCTTTGACACCTCAAACTTCATGTTCCAGATTATCCATTCTGGAACCCTATTGATTCAAGAGACTGAGAATCTAATCCAACCTATCATTCTCATTACTTGTAGCAACTCCTTTTCCTCTTGTACCCATTATGTATCAACAATTCCTGCATCAAGGAATGTTTCTTTAGCGTAATGGAGAAAGGACCCTATTGTTCAAACCTAGGGCTCTGATACCAAATTTAAAGAGCAAAACTCTTTAAATCAAACATCGAAAAAACTTTAAATAATTTCATTTATATTCAAAATAAAGTTGACACTTCATTCATTTAGACATCATAAAATTCAGTCGATTCCAAAACAATGACTTAAAGTCGATAAAATAGATTCAATATACATTTCCAGTTTAACTACATAAATGTGTCATATTACATGACATTGATAATAATACAAAAGAAGTTGTAATATAAGTTACAATTCAAGACTTAGGCATTTAGTCATCTTAAGCTCTTCATTACATAATTAAAGAATACAATAGTACATAAATGAAGATGACATCCTTTGATCTTCTATCCAATAGCATATCTTCAATAATGAAGATGAGAACAAGGATCATGCAATTTTTCCGCCCAACCTCGAAGCTTACGCTTCCCTGAAATTCTTTAGTCATTCAAAGAATACCCAACCCTGCATGAATCGCTTAGCAAAAAGCAGTCGACAAGCAAGATGGAATCTAGTGCGTGCCTAGTATAACTAGTAAAACCACAAGCATTTTCATTTTTCTAATTCATTTAAGAAACAAGAAAGTTCGATACTAGGATATGGTAGAGAGTTCAATAATTCCATCTATTTCAATGGTCCTTAAGTTACTTGGCCAAGTAAAATGTCATGCACGACAAATAAAAGCAGTTTTGGAAAAGCAAAACTACACTCTCTAATAACCCATATTCAGCACCCGTCCTAGAAGGTAACTTTCCAAACACATGACATGCACATTCATTTATCAAGCATGCATGGTTCCATTCAATTAAATACAATCTTTCAAAAACAATTAAACATAAATCTTGTTTGAAGCAAAAACAGTTTAAAAGTTGTTCTTTTCATTGTTTTAAACCATAATATCATTAAATTAATATTTAATCAAATAAATTAAATAACAAAAATACAGAAGGTGTATTTCCAGTATGTAATTTAAATACATATAAAAACAGTCATAAAAGAGCACACATTCTTTCATTCTATTTAATCCTCTATTTAATCCTGTTCAAAATCATTTTGTTTCAAAGTAAATCATATTTTTAATTTAATTGATTTATTTTCTGTCTTTTTCATACTTTCAGAAAATAAATAATTACATTTTAAGAACAAAATTAAAATAAATTGTTTTCATTTTTGTTTGGAATTATTTTCAAATCTAATTTAATATAATGTTTTTCTGTCCAACACCTTCTTCCAAGTTTAAATTTCTCCTAAATTTATAAATCAACTTTTTTTCATTGTTTTCTATTCAAATTCTTCCTAAAATTTTCGGTTTCTAATTTCAATTGTTTTATGAAAAAATCACAGTTTGATATTTAAAAATTTACACAGAATTCGAAGAAAACATAAATAATTTTTAATAGTTTTAAAAATCAAAACAAGAAAATAACTATTTCATTCGAATTCACTGTATTCATGTTTTTGTTTAATAATTTCTAAAGATCCTACTTGGCAAATTCTGGAAAAGGATTGTTAAATTCCTCTATCTCTCTTTGTAATTTATGTCCTCTGTTGATTGTTGTTCTGTTTGCATATTGGGATTCTGACAATGACAAATGTTTCCTACTGCTCCTTTTCTTCCCCCACGTTCCTCCTCCTTCTCTCCTTTCTCTCCTTTCTCTCCTTGCATATGGGGATTCTTCTCCCAGATTGCTGGCTGGCGCACACTTCCTATTCTTCTTGGAAAGCCTTACCTTCCTCCTAACCTCCTACTTAGTTGTGTGCACCCTACCTTGTCTCCTTGCGCATTACCTTTTGTTGCCTACACACCTTTCTTATGTTCTATGGCTGGCCGCCCCTCCACTAGTCCTCCTTTACTTGCATGGGAAATAGGAAGAATTGGTGGCTGTGCATGAAGAAGAGGGGAGTCTTCTAGTCTGCACAACACCCTTCCTGCCTCTATGCGTGTCTTACCTTCCGTGTAGAGGCATGTGGAGAGTGGGAGATGAGGTAAGTGTATTCAGTAGAAATGTAATTAACAGTTCTCCCTGGCAGCGCCTGCTCCTTGATCTGATAAGTGTGTGGGGTGTGAGAAGATAAACAAAAAAAAATTAAAGAATTTAAAAAAAATCCTCTCCTCCAAGCTGTGTGCACCTAGTGTAAATAGTAGCTCCAGAATAAAAACAAAAGATCAAATAACAATCTCTGCCTCTGTCAAATTCATATTAATTCCTTGGCAAAATTCCTCATACTGTGTCTTTTTTTTTCTCTCCAATATAAAAATGGATTTTCATCCACTTGCAAGTTTGAAATTCTTCACTGACTCATTATTTTCTCATGCATTGGTGGAGTTATGAAGAAATCAGATCCACAATTTGAGGTTGATCTCTAGTTCAATTTTCTAACTCCAAGTTTGAAATTTGATTGCCTTCCAAATTGTTTGAAGATATTTTCTTCAATTTGTTCAACTGTAGTTTTAAATTCAATCTCCAATTTGAACGTATTTGTTTTTCAATTGATTTCACTAATTTAGTTTAGCTAATTGTTTATTTATTCAAATAATATTTCCTCTTTCATATTTTAAATAAGAACTAATAAAAACAAATAAATTTACAACACAATTTATTACATTTTAATAAATTTCACAATTAAAAGTCTATTCTATTGATTTGAAATAACACCATTATTATTTTTAAATAATGGAAAAATATTGACATAAGGAATCCAATTTTTCGATTAGAAACAATTTCATTATAAAATACTCAAATTGACATTTAAAAAGACATTCTTTTCACAACTTTTGAGAAATCAATTAAACTTAATTTAAAATTTGCAAGAACGATAATCATAAAAATACATTAAAAATAATAACTAAATGTGTGTGTGTGAGATCACATCATCCTCATAGACGTCTAATGGCTAAAACGACTCTACCTAATCGATGTTCTCGCCTTCATTCGCGTTCACCTGTTCCTGCGTTCACTTGCACTCGAATTTTCATCAGCAATGACAAACCCCAAATTTAAATATAAATGCATTTCAAATCATTGTAATTGCATTTCAATTTCAATTTCACTTGAATTTAAATTTCAATTTAACTTCAATTTAAATAATCATTTAACATAATATAATTAACAATATCATGATTATTAATTTGCATATAAATAATCAATAAAATCTACATGTGACATATTTTGAGGGAGAGACTTGAGAGAGAGGGAGTGAGAGAGGGGGTTGGAGTGAGAGAGAGATTTTTCTAAGTAGGGTGGGAGGGAGTGATACCTTAGAGAGAGAGACTTGAGAGGGAGAGAGAGTTATCTAATTAGGGTGAGGAGGAGAGACCTGAGAGAGCGAGAGGATATGGGAGGGATATTTTGAGGGAAAGACCTAAGAGAGAGGGAGAGAGAGGGAATGGGAGACACCCGAGAGAGATAGAGAGAGAGGGAGTGGGAGACACCTAAGAGAGAGAGAGAGACTTGAGAGGGAGAGAGACCTATGAGAGAGAGACCTGAGAGGGAGACTTGAGAGGGAGATAGAGATGGAATGGGAGAGACATGAGAGAGAGAAACTTGTGAGGGAGATAGAGTTGTCTAGTTAGGGTCAAAGGGAGAGACTTGAGAGAGGGAGAGGTGGTGTGAGAGATCCAAGAGACAAAGGGTGGGAGGGATAGAGTGAGGGGGAGAGAGTTGTTTGATGGGTGGGAGGGAGAGACTTGAGAGAGGGAGAGGGGGTGCAAGAGATCCAAGAGACATAGGGTGGAAGGGATAGAGAGAGGGAGAGACTTGAGAGAGAGGGGGTGGCAAGGATAGAGGGAGGGAGATACTTGAGAGATAGGGGAGATTTTTATCAATGCAACTAATTTGGCGAGTGCCAAATTTGGTGCTCTCCAAATGACACATCCAATTTTGCGCTCACCAAATTTGGTGCTCTCCAAATGGCACATCCAATTTTGCGCTCACCCAATTTTGCGCTCACCAAATTTGGTGCTCTCCAAATGACACATCCAATTTTGCACTCACCAAATTTGGTGAATGCCAAATGGGATGTGTCGTTTGGAGAGAGACAAATTTGGTGCTCACCAAACGAGTTTCTTATGGACATGATTTTCTCAGGCGGACACCAAATTTACACATATATTTGGTCATGCTAACCGTCTCATTTGCACATCTTTCAATGCAAGTTTATAAAAAAACGTAATGACATTAGGCTCTCTCTTAGCTATCTAAATATTGTTTTTTTACATTTTGATTATGTTAAGGTTTTCATCCATAACTTCTCTTGTTATTGCCTTTGTTTTTGTCAAAAAAAGCATGCACTAGTTTTAGGATAGATTTTTACTCGTTCATCGAATCTTGAAGAAAATTAAATTTTTTTAAACAAGACTCCATTTTACACATGATGAAAAAAAAAGAATCGATTTTTGATTAGTTTTCAAAAAAATTAGGAGGGAGCACACTCAAATTTCATCTTTTCAGGATGTGTCCACTTCAAAAATTCATAAAATATTATATATTCATTAAAATATTAGCCAAAAGAATGGGGATAAACTACATGGTGTTAGATAATTTCTCACCATTCAGATTTTTGAAATTCTAAAAAAGGGTTATGAAAAAGGGGGGGCTCAAGTGCTATTCTATTTTTTTGATAAAGAAAAGACCTTTTTTGGGCCCCCCCTTTTTAAACCCTTAATCTTCATTATTTTCAAAAAAATAGTAGCTTAGAATCTTGACTTGATGCACTACAATTCTTGTTCTTTCCGCATCTTCAAATTTTGAGTGTAATCATCTTCATTTTCTTGTGCATATCATATTTTTCTAATTTTAAAAAAAAAGTGGCATCTTACTAGCCATTTTTGTGTCACAGCTTGGTGCACTTACCCAATAGGGACCTAGGACCCATTCACCCATGGGTGAATGGGTCCTCCCTAGGCCTTTGAACCTAAATTTAAATTTATTTTTTGGTGGTACTTTAACATCTCTAAATTCAAATTTTGATGTTGGTTTGTAATGTTTGAATTTCGAGAAATTAAGGATACATACCTATAAATAGAAGGTTATTTCCCAAGTTTCACCTAGAATTTTCAAGAGCACAATTTAGATAAATTTCACAAGAGAAAATTTTATGATCAAAGGAATTGAAGAGTATATTTATCAACTATTTTGTTGCAACATTCAAGATTCAACCATCATGTCAAAGTATTCTTGCATCATGCATGTTTTTGGAGCTAACATTGTGATGTAGGTTTCAAGATCTAATCCAAGCATTCAAGTCAAAGTATTCAAGCATCAAGATCCACATCCATTGAAGCCATTTCATATGAGTTGCATATTTTCAAAGGTTTATTCGAGGGTTTGGTGAGTTGAAACATAGGGTTGTTCATTAATCCTTCCTTTCATGCTTTCATTATTTCAATTCAAGGTTTAATTACCAAAATAGGGTTTGACCAAGGCAAATCCCCATTCACCAAAAACAAATAATTTTTCCCTCTTGTGTTTGTGTTGTAGATTTAGGTTGAAGAAGGATTTAAGACCTCTTGAAGAGAAAGATTGGAAAAGTTTTCAAAGTTGTCAAATCATGAAATCTCACTTACAGATCTGATTTCTAACTTTCTGACACTAAAACCTAGATCAAATGGAAGCTACAAAATGGTATTAGAGGCTCCTGAAATATTTTTGAAATCCATGACAAAAGACCCATTCACCCATGGGTGAATAAGTCCCAGATAGCCTTAAGACTTATCTTTTGGTGACTGGTAAACGTCATTTTTTCCTTCTTAGATTTGCAAAAAGTTTTTTGTTTCTATCAATACTGAACTTTATTTGTTGTTGCAAGTTTGGATTAGCATAATTAGGTTGATTTTCTATTTTTTAATTTTTCTCCCAAAAGTGTTGTTCAGCCTTGTATCCCCATCCTCAAGCATACGTAAATCAATATATTCTCACATTAAGTTGATTCGCCTAAGGGTTTTTAGTCAATTCTTTGTGGGAATATAATTTCCTAATGAAATAGAGGAAAATAGGTCTATCTATTATCAAATTGGTGATCCCCCCTTTCATTTTCCTCAAAACCTATTTTTCATTGTTTCATAAGGTATTTTTTTAGGTTGAGTTTTTAAAGTATAGTATTTATAGTATAAGGTTAAGGTTATAGGGTATAGGGTATAAGGTTTAGGGTATAGGGTTCAAGCTTTAAGTTTTATGATGTTAGGTATAAGGTTTAGGGTATAGGGTTTATGGTTGAGAGTATAAGGTATAGGTTTGAGGGTTGAGGTGTAAGGTTTAGGGTTTAAGGTATACAGTTGAGGGATAGTGTTCAGGTTTGAGGGTATAAGGTTAAGTGTATAAGGTATAGGTCTTAGGGTTTAATATATGGGGTATAGGTTTGAGGGTATTTAGTTTATGGTTGAGGGTATAGATTTTATGATATAGGTTTGAGGGTATAGGGTTTAGGCTTTAGGATTGACAATATAGGGATTAGGATTTAGAGTTGACGTATGGATTTTAGGGTTGGAGGTATATTATTGCTATCATTTGACCTTGTAGATGACACAAATTGACCACAACCTTGCTCAACAACCAAGAACTTGTAGCTTCGATGCCACTTGTTCAATAAAACACTAGGTTGATAACCCTAATAATGCATCAAATATAGATTCCTAGATTAACTATTTTGCACAACTCTTAGCAATTACTTTTGAAATGATTAAATCACTTGTAGCAATATGAAATTCAAATTATAAATGAATAAATTACCATAGCACATTCACACAATAAAACATACCACATGACATTGATATTTATTTGGAAAAACCCTAAAATAGGTGAAAATACCCAAGGGTATATGTTCAAAATCTAATCACTATCTAGTTCAATACATAGTATAATACGTTTTCTCTAGATTTTTGAATTAGTACAATGAAACCTTCACACTACTCTACCTCTACTTTGATCCTCAAAATAGAAGAACTATATAAAAAAATCTTTTTTTCTAATTAAATAATCAATGAGATGAACACTTTCTTGAGGCAACTAAACCTTCATAATGAATTAATTTCCATCTTGTATCCCTTATTTGGAAATATAACACAAAGGAAAATATGGATACTTGCATGAGAATGGGATTTGTTGCACATTTCTAGCTATCCAACTACCCACTAATCCACCCCACACCACCATCATATTAATAGGCTACAAAAAAGGATTAGATCCATTGCTTGCCATAGGAAATGCTAACAATCATGATGTACAATAGTTGAACAATTTTCCAACCCAAATAACTACTCATTGCCTTAAAATTACTCCACATTAACATACAAACATGACTAAGAAAATTTTATTGGACACCAATAAGGGAAAAAATAGTCTCATTGAAAACCCTCTACCTTACATAATTCAAACATGTAGAATTTATGGTATTTATATTAGGATTCAATTGCATTATTTTTTATTAAAATGCACTGACCCATATTTTATTATTAGTTCACACAAACCCATCTCTTATGAGATTGAATGGTCTACTTAGCACTCAATCTAGAATTCTACATAAAATGACTTGCAACAAACATAGTAATGGATAATTAACTCCAAGACTCCATGGTGTTCTTCCCAACCACCACACAAAGCACCATGTAACCAAAACTCCAACCATATATTCATTGTCCATATTCCTAACATTTAAAACATTGTAGAAAGAAATATATTTCTTAAACAAAACAATCTCAAAAATAAATTTATCGAACATGACATGTAGTGTGCTACTAGTTCAAATTTTCAATGCTAAATAAATTATCCATTTTTGCAAATGGAATTACAAAAATAAGTCATCCAAATGAGCTTAGATTCTCAATAAGTGCACTTGCAATATGTGCTCAACAATAGAAGCAAACACAATCCAAACATCTAAACATTTTTTTTGGATTGTAAAATTCTATATATCCTATGTGCTTAGCTTATATAGTGTAAAACAAAAACAAACCCAAACCTTGTCACTAAATAATTGTCTAGATCTTCTAGTACCTTTTAGACCTATAGCTAGCTTCCTTTTGTTCAAAATTCAAGAAATCATATTGGAAAGAATCCTAAATGTATAGCCAATATTCACCTCAACCCATTTAACCTTAACATTTCCCACTAACCTTAACCAAATATATTTATACATTAGATAACCCATTAAAGTGGATAGACCCTCTAACATTAGAAATTTTGGAAAAGTTCAAAAATAGTAATTATGATAAAGGAAACAAATTATACACACAACATTAGAGATGAAAATCTTGATGTTAATATTCCCATAAGGTAGTCCCTAAACCAAGCAATTGGATGTGGAAAAATATTTGACTCCATCAAGCTTTGTAGCATTTTTAGAATAAATATAGAGTAATATAAATAAAGACAAATTTTTAATCTCTAATTCAATTGATTAATATCAAAATACGATACCAATTGGTAAGATACAAGGCTTAGAAATCTAAAATTTGAATGCAAATTTGAAATTAAATGTAATTAACCTTGAACTACAATAAAGAGATTCAATGGATTTAAATTAGCAATAGTAAAATTAAAAAAACTCCAGTATTACAACACATAACATAAAATTTATGTGGAGAAACCCTTGCAAGAAAAAACTCTACCAAGAAGAGAGGCTAAGCATGTATTAAATTTGAATAACAAGATTATAATACAATCATATTTGTATTCTCATCTTTTCCTCCAATTTGGTAGCACTTATGTCCCTATGAACAATATCAAGCATCCAACTCTCTATTCCATTCCAAAAAAAATCTTTCCTATTCTAACATGTTATCTTTCTACTATCCCAAGGCTTTTTATAGACTTATATGAAAGGGGAAACCATTGGCTTTTTACAAAACAAGAGGAATCTCAAGAAGAACTAACACGTATTCCAAAAATGGCTCTTCATGAATTCAAGCCCAAGCCAACTCAAGAGTCACCCTCTTCCCTCTCAAGTGCCCAAGCCTCATGGAAAAACTCTAGAATACCAATAGTTACTTAAGGAAAATCCAAAAGTATTTGTCCTCATCCTCCCAAGCACCCATCTTAGAGAAATCCAAAATACATGTATTCAAAACTCAATAATTTGAGCATCCCACTTGGAGATGGAACTTTAATAATTAATATATTTTGACTCCACATGTCATCTTTACCACTACCAATGGATGCCTCATTCCTTATGAATGCATTAAAAACATTAGGTGGTGTAGCATCTTAAATTTTCACCCTTGATAATTTCACACTATGTTTTTCTTCCCCTAAATTATTGAGCCTAATTGAGTCTCTAATTTCCTAAATTATGCATTTCATAACCTATTTTTACCATTTTTGAGAGATTTCAAACATTGAACAAATGCATTTACTTAATTTTTTCCCCTTGAAACCATAAGTCCTAGAAAATATGCTAGGATTGGGATGCCCTTGGGTGTTTGATTCCCCCTATTTTGTTGGGATCCAAATTTGAATATGTCAGTGTCAATATTTTAACATTTTAAATTGAAGTTGCAAATGTCAGCTATCGGGATTTATTTTTTGGAAATTAGACAAATACCTATAAATATCTAGTTATTGCATCATTTCAAATAATAACAAGAGATATCTAGAAAATTATTAGCGAATTTAGTGATCAAGAGCATTATCAAGCAAGTCAAGAGTAGCATTTCAAAGCTTTATTGCAACAATTCAAGATCTTAACATCATTTCAAATCTTATGTGAGTTCACATGTGCTTATGTTATCATTATTTGTGAACGCTAACCCTTTTTTTAGGTCTCCATGCAATTCAATAAATCAAGAAGAAAGATCCAAGACCTTGAAGTGATGTGCGTGACTTTAGTCCTTTAAGGAAGCCATTGTAGGGTGGTGAGTTGTGATTTTTTTTGTTTCCTTCCTATAATTTATCTTTCCTATTATTGGCATTGCAATTTTGGAAGTGGAAACAATAACATGGGGTTTTTATAAGGCAAGCCCCTAAATGGCACAACATTTCTTCACTTTTTGAATATAAAAATTTTAGGTTTGAAGAGGAATGAAGGAAGTTTGAGGATCATTCATTCAGTGTTGCATTCAAAGACCTACACCTTGTCAACTCATGGAAACTCGCCTACAAAATTTTCAATAGTGATCCGAAAAGTCTACAAGCGGAAACAAATAACTCAAATATGACATCAGAGGACTACAAAAACAAAGCAAACATGGCATACAAGCACTCAAATTCCCTTTGAAAAATCTATCCTCCAATTCAAACCAACACCAAAATTTCAAGACATGTACACAACACTCTGTCCTTCCCAGATCTGTTTGTAAATCTATGTTACTATCTTCTAATTGTTGGAAGCTTACATTTTACATATTATCTAACATAGTCTAATTAGGTTAATCAAGGCAAATCAATTCCAATCCATTCCAAGACTCAAAAATGTGTAGATCCATGTCTAATTGTCTCACCTTCATGATTGAAAGTTAATATAAACACCTTATTAATCTCCATATTAATGAAACAATAGAAAATATACCCATAACACATTAAAAATACAACGATAATTTGAATCTTAGGTTTACCAAATTAAGCCTATGAATCTATTTTTCTTTGTTTTAGGTGGGATTAAATATTACAAATTAATTTCCAATAACACCCTACATGTTTGGAGACACTTTCCAAGATGTTGTAAACATTTATGACACAGTATTTACAAGGTGGATGATATCTAAATCCTAATAGTCTCACATTTGACATGATGCATTGTAAATACATCTATATGAATGAATAAGAGAAAAACATCACATATCCAACCATGTACCATCTAATTATTTTACATTCTCTCATGCTCCAAAAATATGCCTAAAATAGAAACCAAGGAAACCACCATCTTAGGCAAGAACTCATCTCATCCTACATCATGTCAAACCATGATATGAAAAGGACTATGCCAAAGTGAAACATATGAACTACCACTGAATCTTGCACCAATCTACATGTAAGAAAAAATATCAAATTCAATTGGTACAAATGGCTCTGAGTGGTTTCCTCACTCATACTAGTTGGTTAGCAACCAAAATAAGTTAATAGCTCATCCAACCTATCCATACCCTAAACTAGGGTATAAAATTTAGTGTAAGTTGAGCTCCTTGCCATCAACATATTGACCTAAAATGTACAAAAAAGTCCTTGTATATCCACCATCCTAGAAAAAGTAATCTCAAAGGTAACAAAACATCTATACATGCAATAAAAATCCTCTTAAGCATATTAACAGTGTAATAAAGTGTAACCAATCTAAGAGAGGTATCCCCCTTATACAAAACACAAATGTTACAACTCCCATTGTATGGGTAATGTCAAATCTAAAAAATAGATAAAGACATTAACAAGTCTACCTTTAGCCCTCACATAGAAATGCACTATAAAATGTCTATGATTGGTGATCTCCAAAATACACTCTCAAAACCTCCACAAAAATGAAGAAATAGATCAAGGAGCTACCAAATTGCTGCCAAAAAAAAGAAGTAAAAACAACACTTGATTCCATACAAACCTCAATTTCATAGATATAAGAACCTTCAAGAAGAAGACCATATACTAGGGAGGAGAGAACATACAAATCAAACCATGTCTTTGTAGAAAAAATAGCATGTGACAAGCTATGTAAGATATCCTCCAACATTCCCAAATAAAAAGGATATCAACATCTAACCATTCAACTCAAAGTGAAAACATGGAAACAATAGATATAATCCTCTCAAATCAAAGGTAGACCAGACAAATCAATCATTCCCATAATAAAAGGAATATTCCCAAAGCCACAAACCATTTTTTGTACCTCTACAAACAAGTCCTCAAAAATATTACCATAGCTCAAGACCAAAGCATAAGGAGAATAATTAAAATCCATAAAACAACACACTTATATCTCAACATTCCCTTAGAACTAAAAAATCTCAAGACTAATACACATCAAAAGTAAAGATACAAATAAAGA
Source organism: Sequoiadendron giganteum (assembly GCA_007115665.2). Taxonomy (NCBI): domain Eukaryota; kingdom Viridiplantae; phylum Streptophyta; class Pinopsida; order Cupressales; family Cupressaceae; genus Sequoiadendron; species Sequoiadendron giganteum. The sequence continues at coordinate 9,320,770 of CM021107.1, forward strand.
ATTCATCTGATAATTAGGCAAGAAACACCTCTCAAATCATTCACTACCAAGAAGACCAAGAGTGGGATACAAAATTGTCTTGTTCATAAAAAACCAAACAATAAAATCTTACAAGAAAGGGAAACCTTCTTATCAGGTTCATAATAGAGTTGTGTCCATATCTAGGTGTAGGATCCTCTATATTTCTATTGAATCCTCATAGCGAGCAATCATTCCAAAATATTTCTCTAAGTATAAGAAATATACAACCTCACCCAAGTCTCTCTAGTATCCATGTGAGCATCCAACCAATCAATCCATCCCAACTTTAAATGTAACTTGCAAAATAATGAAGCCCCAAGTAAATGACCAAGACTCTAAATAAAATAATACTACATCCCCTCAAAGGGAGATCATAAACAACACCTTAACCAAAGATTCTAGAATCATCCCTGTTGGAATCATAAAATATAGATCAAAATAAAATATTTCAAATAAATTGTTAAAAACCCTCAAATATACATCAAATGTGGCCTCTAATTAAGAAAAAAAATCCAAATGCAAAATAAAAAATAAATATTACCAACAATATTAATATTTGATGAGCTCAAAATGATATGAATGTGGCTTCCCAAACCAACAACATGGCATTGCGATAATTCAAGATCCTCCTCTTGAAAATGAATCATGAGAAGGTAGATTTATAGGCTTAGTAGGATGATAAATGGTTGAGATCAAAGGATAGATGGATGGATTAGATCAAGTTAGCTAGACAGTTGAGAGATGGGGGGAGGAGATAAAAGGGATTATTTAATTTAAGATTTTCTTTTTAGGAGATAGTTATGGGGTGTGTGGTAAGGAATAAAATAAATATTTTATTTATTTATTTATTTTTAGGCGGTTATGAGGTGGATTTAATTAATTAAATCACATGGAAGGAGACATGAAGTAGGAATTAGGATTTAAGAATTGATTTAGGACTTAAGGAAAATGGATTAGGATTAGATAAAAATGGATAATTATGATAAAAGATGGAATTATGACCTAGGGTATTTTTAGGTGTCTACACCTGGAAACCAAGATGTTAACATCTCCAAAAATGTGAAGATATGTGTCCTCTACCAATTGAACCAGAAATGTCAATGAACTCTCATTGCACACAAAATTCAACTAAAATGAGCTCCACATAACACCAACAATTATTACAAATCATCTATCTAAACCAATAGAACCACATAACTACCAAAGCTTTGTTGTAAGTATGGATGTGTTTGGTGGTGTTTTCATTAATGTTGTCATTGATGTCAACACTGTACAGGTTGAGTATTTTCCAAGTTCTATTGAGAAAATTTGAGAAACAATGAAAGCTAAGTTAAAGTGTGTTGTGAGTATGATCCGGTAATGTGGTCCACATTTTCTCTATATTGATATTATTTCTATCCATATCTAGAGGTGTGTTCATAAGCTTAAGTGGATTATATATTCTGAGTTTCATCTTCTAGGTTGATGGAGAATAAAGGTTATGTTCACTTGTGTGTGAACTGGTTTGCAGAGTTATCTGTTTGTGGACTGGGAGAATTTTTTTGGCTCTGTAGTCTTCTGGTATTTGGTCTTAGATCTTGTGGATCTGGGAGATTACTTTTCGTGATGGTTTCTGTGTTTTGGAAAATTTGTATGTGTTTTGGAACTCTGGAAGGCCTTCTCCAGAGCTCCAATATTCTTGTTGGTTGTCCTAGTTGAACTGGTGAAGTGTTCTCTGCGAATGAAGTTTGTTGAAGATGTTGAAGAGTTATTCTCAGAGATGGTAAAATGCCTAGTGAAGCGTGTTGTGCAATCTGCGTGTGATTATTTTGTTGGTGATGCATGTAATTCAAAGATCATCGGTGTTTTCATTAGGTTTGGTTGATCTGGTGTTTACACGTTACATTATGTTTGTGCATTGACTTAAGGAAGCGTGTGCATGATCCAAGATGTTCTTTGGGTCCTAAATTAAATATGTAATTGGTCCTCTCACATTCTTATCCACCGTGGGAATGTTGAGTAGCCGACCTTGATGAATGTTTCCAAGGTTGAAGAAGGTATAAATGTGAATAAAGTTGAAGCGAATTGATCACCCATTCATCATTTGATTCGAGAAAGAGAAGAGTGTGCGAATACGTGCAAAAATAAGAGTGTGGAAGAGTGAATTGTGGCAATAGTAATTCATTGTATCTATATTCTTTTGATCAAGTTGCGAAGTGTGTGAAACTCCTAGTGGTGGATCTTTATCTAGTTCTTTGTAATTTATGTAGGAAGTGAGCCTCTTTTTCTGGACAGTGATTCCTAAGGTAGTGATCCCTTAATTTGGGTAGTGATCCTTTATATCTAGGTAGTGAGCCTATGCATCTAGTTTTTGCATTCTACTATATTGTGAGTTAATCCTCATCGTGTTTTTTCCCTCATTGGGTTTTCCACGTAAATCTGGTGTCTCTAGTGTTGTGTTTCGATTATTTACATTTCATGTTCATACTTAATAACAAATTGAAGTTAAAGTGGAATTTTTTAAGTTTATAAGTGAAAGATTTGATACAAATGATTCACCCCCACTCTCTGTTGTCTTGTGTGCATTTCAACAATTGGTATCAGAGATCTGGTTCCTCGGTGAAGAGCTTAGTCGCTTGAGGTAGATCTGATGGTGCACAAGTTGCAGCTTCCAATGTTTGATGGAGCTGATTATAGTGACTAGAAAGAATAGATGAGAAGTTACCTGATTTCACTTAGTTCTAATACCTAGAAAGTTGTGGAGACGAAGTATGTGATTCCAGTTGTCAGTCATTCCTCTACTGATGAGGTTTCAAATTTTGAAGAAAAAGAAAAAGTGAGGTTTGCTCTCTTTAGTGCATCTAAAATTGAAAGATCAAAATTTATTTCCCTAGCTACTACAAATGAAATGTGGACAAAGTTGAGAGACATTTATGAAGGGAATGAGAGAGAAAAGTTGTCAAGGAAACTAACTGCTAATTTTTTTTTGAGAATCCAAGAATGGAAGATGGAGAAGACATTGCAAGTTATTATCAGAGAGTTGAGACTATAGTGATCGAAATCAAGAATCAAGGTGGTACCATGAAGGATGAGGATATAATTGAGAAGATCTTGATGACCTTACCAAATAATTATAGTGACAAGGTTTCTGCTCTTGAAGAACAGTATGATTTGAAGACATTCACTAAGGAATATCTATTTGGTGTCTTGACTGCATTCAATATGAGAGATTTTTCAAGAGATAAGGAGAAGACTAAAACAACCTTTAAAGCCCTGAAGATAGGATATGATGATGATGATGATGATAATGATGATACAAAAGATTTGGAAGCTAATTTCACAAGGAGATTGAAGAAAGGTATTGGTAAATACAAAGGTAAGTTTCCTTTTAAATGTTTCAGCTGTGGAGATATTGGTCATTATGCATCAAGATTTCCTAATAGAGCTCCACAAAAGAAGAATGAGGATGGTAATAACAATAACTACAAGGATAATAAGGATATGAAGTTCAAGAAGTTGTATTATGTCAAAGTAGACGTAAGAATTTTTTATGATGAATCTGACCTTGAGGAAGATAAGGATGAAGTCTTGTTTTTAGCCCTTTAAAAGAAATGTGTAAAGGAATCTGGTCCTAAGAACAAGAAAGATGAAGCAAAAGGTACTTTGGTGACTGATTTTCATGCCAAATAGGATGAAAACTTTTGGGTAATTGACAACGGATGTTCAAATCATATGATTGGAGATAAGAATAAGTTCACTAAACTTGAGAAGTATGATGGAGGTATAGTCATGTTTGGAGATGAATTTGGTGCTAAGACCATTGGTAAATGAACTATTAGCTTTGATGGAAAACACAATACTAATGATGTTTATTATGTAAAGGGTTTAAGACATAATCTCTTAAGTGTTGGACAAATGTGCAGTAAAGGTTTTAAGCTTGTGTTTCAGGATAACGCTTGTGAGATCAGAAAAGGATCAAGAACTATGGTTGCTATTGGAAGAAGAAATCATGGAAATATCTATCAATTTAAAGGTGGTGATGGACAATGTTTTGGTTCATAGATTAATGAGAGTTGTCTCTGGCACAAAAGAATGGGACATGTGAATTTTGATAATATGGTTAGAATAAGTTCTAGAGAAGTCATGAGAGATTTGCGTAGAATCACAAAGCAGTCTAATTCAATCTGTAGAAGTTGTCAAATGGGAAAGCAAACAAGAAGAAATTTCAAAGGAAAAGATCAAACTTCTATTAGAATGCTTGAGTTAATTCATACAGACCTCTATGGTTCTACACGAATAGGTAGCCTGAATGGTGATAGGTATTTTATGCTTTTAATTGATGATTACTCTAGGATGACTTGGGTTACATTTATTAGAGAAAAATATCAGGATCTTGATAGATTCAAGATATTTAAAGAAAGAGTAGAAAATGAGGCAAATATGAGAATTAAGTGCTTAAGATCTGATAGAGGTGGAGAGTTTACATTTGGTGAATTCAATGCATTCTATGAAGAGCATGACATAAAAAGACATTATTTTGCTCCTAGAACGCCGCAACATAATGGAATTGTAGAGAGAAAGAACAAAAATGTACAAGAAGTAACTAGAACCATGATGAAAGAGTCAAATGTTCCTGATGTTATTGGAGAGAATCTATTCACACTACTATTTACATTCTTAACAGAGTTCATATTAGAGGTAACAAAACTAAGACTCCTTATGAGTTATATACTGGTAAGACTCCTATTTTGAAATATTTTAAGGTATTTGGTAGTATATGTTACATTAGAAGAGATGACAAAAATATTGGAAAGTTTGATGCTAGATGTGATGAAGCAATCTTTCTTGGTTATTCTAATAACAAAAATTCTTACAGATGTTTTAATTAAAGGCTAAGAGAAATCATTGAAAGTACTAATGTGAAGGTTGATGAAGCTATGTATAGACCAGTGGAGATTACTGAAGTTGAACTTGATGAGCCTATCTATGAGAAAGTACATGAAGAAGAAAAAGAAGAGAAAGAACAGAGTGAAGAAGAAGAAATTATGGAACCTTCACCTAAGACTCTTAAATATGTTCAGAGAAATCATTCAGAGGATCAGATAATTGGAGACAAAATGAAGGAGTGAAGACAAGAAGCAAAGTGGTTGAAGTAAACTTGTGTTTACTTTCTAAGATTGAACCTAAGACCGTGAATGAAGCATGCAATGATGAAATTTGTTTGAGAGCTATGGAAGAGGAACTACAACAGATAGAGAAGAATGAGACTTGGGAACTAGTCCCTAGACCTGTAGATAAGAATGTGATTGGTTCAAAATGGGTGTTCAAAAACAAATTGAATGAAAATGGTGAAGTGGTTAGGAATAAAGCAAGACTGGTATGTAAAGGATATTCACAAGTTGAAGGCATATATTTTGAAGAAACTTTTGCACTTGTAGCAAGAATGGAGGCCATTCAGATGTTCTTGGAATTTTTATCTCATAAAGACCTCAAAGTATATCAGGTGGATGTCAAATCTGCATTTCTGAATGGGGAATTGGAAGAAGTATACATGGAGCAACCAAAAGGTTTTTCACTATCAAACAAACCGGACATGGTTTGCAAGTTGAAGAAAGAATTATATAGTTTGAAGCAAGCTCCCAGAGCTTGGTATGCTAGGTTGGATAAGTACTTGACAAAGCAGGATTCAAAAAATGGTCCACATAAATCTATATTTACTTTAAAATTGAGAAAGGTAAGATGCTGATAATTGTGGTGTATGTTGATGATATCATTTTTGGTGGAAATGAAGACATGTGTAAGAAGTTTGCTGATGAGATGCAAAAAGAATTTGAAATTTCTATGATTGGTGAACTAAATTTCTTCCTTGGACTTCAAGTTAATTAGACTGACAAAGGGATATTCATTTCATGATCTAAGTATGTTAAGGATTTGTTGAAGAAGTTTAGAATGGATGAATCTAAACCGGTTTGTACCCCTATGGTAACTGGTTGTAAATTGACTAAGGATGATAAATCTACTAATGTTGATCAGAGCATTTATAGATCCATCATTGGTGGATTATTGTATCTTACTACTACTAGACCTGACATTATGCATGCAGTATGTTTAGTTGCAAGATTTCAAGCAGAACCGAAGGAAGCACATGTTACCACTATGAAGAGGATATTCATATATCTTAAAGGAACTCAATATTTTGGGCTATGGTATCCAAAGGACAATGATTTTACATTGAATTCCTACACTGATGTTGATTGGGTTGGATGTGTAGATGACTGGAAGAGTACAAGTGGAGGAGCATTCTTTATTGGCGGAAGATTAGTTTCTTGGTTGAGTAAGAAACAAGATTTGGTTTCTTTATCCACTGTAGAAGAAAAGTATATTGCAATAGCATCTTGTTGTACACAAGTTTTGTGGATGAAGCAAACTTTGATCCATACATAGGTGTGGTGAGTGATGAACCTAATGCTATCTTTTGTGACAATACAAGTGCTATAAACATATCAAAGAATCTGGAGATGAATTCTAGAACAAATCACATATCTATTAAGTATCACTTTTTGAGGGAGAAGGTGTTGAGGAATGAAGTTAGACTTGAATATGTTGCCTACCAAAGAACAAGTTACAAACATATTCAATAAGGCCCTTCTAAAGGATAATTTTGAGTATCTCAAAGGAAAGTTAGGGGTTTCTACCCCTCATTCTTTGAACTAAGTGCATTTGGTGGTGCATCAGTCTAGTGGATTCACATAATTCTTTGTTTTGTACTGATGATTGAGCTCTACTCCTTAGGGAGAATAGAGTAGTGCATTGTTGTAGTATGTGTTGTGGGTGTACTCCTTAGGGGGAGTGAACAAAGATTTATGGAAAGAATTTCCCTTTGCCATTGATGTCAAAGGGGGAGAGAGCTCATATGAAAATTGTATGCTTGGTAGGTTGTTACTTCTGAAAATCATGCAGGAAAAGGGAGAGAGAACATGTATTCTTTTATGCTTGGCAGGTTGTCACTCCTAAGAATCATGTATGCTATCTTTGATGGTTTTTCACATCATGTGTTGCCATCAATGACAAAGGGAAGATTGTTGCAAGTATGGATGTGTTTTGTGGTGTTTTCATTAATGTTCTCATTGATGTCAACACTATACAAGTTGAGTATTTTCCAAGTTCTATTGAGAAAATTTGAGAAACAATGAAAGTTGAGTTAAAGTATGTTTTGAGTATGATTCGGTAATGTAGTCCAAATTTTCTCTATATTGATCTTATGCCTATGCGGATCTGGAGATGTATTCACAAGCTTAAGTGGATTATATATTCCGAGTTTCAACTTCTGGGTTGATGGAGAGTAAAAGTTATGTTCACCAGTGTGTGAACTGGTTTGCAGAGTTATCTGGTTGTGGACTAGGAGAAATGTTTTGGCTCCATAGTCTTCTAGTATTCGGTCTTAGATCTTGTGGATCTAGGAGATTACTTTTTGTGATGGTTTCTATGTTCTGGAAAAGTTGTATGTGTTTTGGCACTCTGGAAGGCCTACTCCAGAGCTTCGGTATTATTACTGGTTGTCCTAGTTGAACTGGTGAAGTGTTCTCTATGAATGAAGTTTTTTGAAGATGTTGCGGATGTATCTGAGTTATTCTCAGAGATGGTAAAATTCCTATTGAAGTGTGTTGTATAATCCATGTGTGATTATTTTTTTGGTGATGCGTGTACTTCAAAGATCATCGGTGTTTTCATTAGGTTTGGCCGACTTGGTGTTTACATGTTACATTATGCTTGTGCATCGACTTAAGGAAGCATGTGCATGATCCAAGATGTTGTTTGGGTCCTAAATTAAATATGTAATTGGTTCTCTCACATTCTTATCCACCATGGAAATGTTGAGTAGCCGACCTTGTTTGAATTTGTAATTTGAATTTGTATAGCCGACCTTGATGAATGTTTCCAAGGTTGAAGAAGCTATAAATGTGAATCAAGTTAAATTGAATTGATCATCCATCCATCATTCGATTCAAGAAAGAGAAGAGTGTGCGAATAAGTGTGAAAATCAGAGTGTGGAAGAGAGAATTGTGGCAACAGTACTCCATTGTATCTATATTCTTCTGATCAAGTTGTGAGGTGTGTGAAACTCCTAGTGGTGGATCTTTATCTATTTCTTTGTAATTTTTGTAGGCAGTGAGCCTCTTTTTTTCAACAATGAGTCCTAAGGCAATGAGCCCTTAATCTGGGTAGTGAGCCTTTATATTTGGGAAGTGAGTCCTGAGGCAATGAGCCTGTGTATCCAGTTTTTGCTTTCTACTATATTGTGAGTATTAATCCTCACCATGGTTTTTCCCTCATTGGGTTTTCCATGTAAATCTGGTGTATTTGGTGTTGTGTTTATGTTATTTTCATTTCATGTTCATACTTAATAACAGATTGAAGTTAAAGTGGAATTGTTTAAATTTATAAGTGAAAGATTTGATACAACTGATTCACCCCCCCTCTCAGTTGTCTTGTGTGAATTTCAACAAGCTCCCACTAAAAGTGATACTGAGATATACATGTCATCGTGAAAAAAACTCTATGTAACTACATAAAGCTCCCACTAAAAGTGACATCGAGCTATGTATTGCATCATGATGAACACCACTACCAAAGCTCCACTAAAAGTGAACAATGTATCTCATGTATCATAGCCAACTAATACAATTCCCCATGTACAACTATATCAAGTACTCCAAATAACCATCTCTCTATCTCACTACAAGACACTAATTCAACAAGGTGACTAACAAAGGTCAATCGAATAGAATTTGCATCAAATAATTCATGCAACCATGAAAATTTGTGATTATTTCTATTCAAAATACCTTGAACATACTTATTTCACATATTTACAAACTATAAATTTTGGTTAACATGTAGAACCTATAAAAACATCTATAATCTAACTCCACTTAAATATCTAGACATTCATTATTATGAACAACATCAAATATTCCATCTAAAATCATGGAAATCACATATCTACAATCCCACAAACTTTTGAGAAAATAAAACTATAAAGCCTACATATCCATTTAATAACATGTGAAAACATGAAAAATATAAAACTTACATATCCATTTGATAACATGTGAAAATGAGAAAATAAACAAGGATAAGAACATAAATATTCTAATTTAATCGTGCCACATTTTACCTTGTTTCATCTTTCCTCCTCTAATTGAGAAAAAGTAAAGTGCACCCAATGCTCCACTTGATGTGTTGATTATGGAATGTGGATCCTTAGTAAACCAACAACATGATGTTAGGATTGGAATGAATAATTAAAAAATTGGTATCATAATGATAGCATAAGTGTGGGTGATTAATATGGGATAAAAGGCCTTGAATTTATAGATTTTTCAAGAGGGAAATAAAGGGCTAAGATGCATTTGTTAATGGAGGGTTAATAATTGAGGAAGATGGATAAATTAATTAAAATTTTAGTCATGTGACAAGTTTCTCATGAAGTGTAAGAGGTGTGCTCACACATGTGTAAGCACACATGTGCAAGAGGTAGGGTGGCTACTTTATGACATGCATTGTCACGTACTGATTTTTATCAATTATTTAATTGCAAATATAAATCATGAGATTTGCATGTTTATGATTAGATTATAAAAATGGAAATTGAAATTGAAATTGATGATTATTGAAATTAAAATTTAAATGCAAATGAAATGATTTGAAATTCATTATTATGAAATTCGGGGATTGCCATTGCTGATGAAAATTTGAGTGCAAGTGAACGCAAGAATAGGTGAACGAGAATGAAGGCGAGAACATTGTTCAAGTAGAGTCGTTTTAGCCATTATACGTTAATAAGGATGATTGAATCTCACACACCACTTAGTTATTATTTATGTGTTTTCATGATGATTATGTTTGGAAATTTTTAATAAGTTTGTCTGATTGATCAAATATATGTGAAAATGAATATGGTTGTTTTGAATGGAAAGATTGCTTATTTGCGAAAAGATTAGCCAATTTGAGTATATTATGTAATTGTGTGGAAAGAAAAATTTAAATCCTTTTGAAAACTAAAATAGTAAATCTTCTATTTTTAGTTGAAATAATAATGTTTTTATTCTAAATTATTGGAATAAATTTTTAATGGTGAAAATATATATAGTAATCTTGTTATTATATATATATATATATATATATATATATATATATTAAAGAATATCCATATATTGAAATATATGTTTGAAGAAATAGATATTAAAATTACTTATTTAAAACAACAAAAAATAAATGAAATACGTTTTAAATTTAAAATGAATTGACAACAGTAGTAAAAAAATGAAAACAATTACCTTTCATTCAATTTCGCATGCAAATGAAGAGATAAAACTCTGAGTTATGGCCATCACTACTGGGAATGTGGCACAAATTGTGGATCGACTGTTCTTGTTTATTCCACCTTATGCATGTTAAAGGGAATAGAAAAAAGGAAAAAAAAAAATCTTCTTCATCAGGTGCATATGAAAGGAAAATCCGTTTTTGAAAACAAAAAGAGTTAAGGATAGCAAAAAGAAAGTTGTTTCTTGATGTTGTTTAACTGATGCGCATGTTTAAGGAGTGTGAAGAGAAGAGAAGGCTGTTGCAGGAAGGACAAATATTTTCTCACTCCCAGGCACGTACGAAGGAAACTTAAGATGTGTGTGGCAAGTGAAAAGAGGGGAGGCAGCTAGTAGGAAGCTATCTCCACCATGCGCAAGTAGCAGGGAGTAGAAGGCACAGCTAGAGGAAGGAAGGAGGAGTGATGCACGTGGGAGGAAGGAAGAGGATAGGTGCAACCAGCAAATGAGAAAGGAGGAAGTGGAGATAGAGGAGGAAGAGGCGACCAAAAGAGAGAGGCGTGGGAGAAGACAATAGGCAAGGTGCGGTCAAGAAGAGAGGAAGGCACGTAGGAAGAAAAGGAAGGAGGGCGTAGCCAGTAGGGAGGAGAAAAGACAGAGGTGGAAGAAAGGAAGTAAGGAGGAAGTGGGCAGAAAGGAAGAAAGGAAGAATGGAGGAAAGTTAATAAAAAAAAAGATACAAAACAAAAAACTATAGGTGAATGGGAAGTAAGGAACAATAGACCAAAGAAAGAGAAGGAAGGGATTGGAGGTGGAGAACATAAAGGAGAAGGTTGCTGCAGAAAATACATGTGCAACCCAGGAAGAAATAAGAATACAAAGAAAAGACAATCACAACATAGAGAGCATCCTACAGGGGAAACACACACAAAAAGTAACAAATATAAAAGTATATACATGCAAGATTGAATAGATTCACAGTTGCAGGTGATTAATAGGTAAGATTGTTGAAATAAAACATTTACCAGTCTTATAAACAATGAATGTTTGTGTAATTTATTTATTTCTTTCAAAAATACAACAGAAATGAGAATGCATCGTAGGAGTATAGAATTCTTAAATTTATATACCAGATTAAAATTATGGAGAGAAAGAACCAAATTGAATAGAAAACAATAAGAGACAGTAGATTCTTATTTTGAGAATTTTGTTTTAGCATATTTAAAGATTTGCTCATAAAATAGTATTTATTAAATTTATTTCAAATATAAACATTTAGTAAAGATTATTCACCGGAAACAACATGTTTTTAGATTCAGAAAACCCCCAAACGAAAACTAGATTCGTTAACTGTACAGACAGAGAATTGGAAATTACAAGAAAAGAAAATGAAGTTATTAAATTATCACAAAACAAAATTGTAGAATGTTTTCCAGAATTATAAGATTAAATACTTTGTATATTTAAATATGTTTTAAAAGAACAAAAGTGGATTTTGATAATTCTTGAGAAACGATACTAAATTGCTGCAAAACAAAAGTAAATATGAGGTATTATGTTTTTGAAAATATTATTTAAAAGGAAATATGAAAAAAATAAAAGAAAGATAGTAAAGTTAAAAATATACTTACTTTGAAATTAAAAAAGGATTATTTTGAAGTATAGATGAATTTTATGAGTAAATAGACCGAAAGAATGTGTGCTCATTTATTCTTGTTTTATATGTACTTACTTATATAGGTGTGTTACACCTTCTTTTAATTTTTGAATGGAACCATGCATGCTTGATAATTGAATGTGCATGTCATGTGTTTGGAAAGTTAACTTCCAGGACAGATGTCAAATATGGGTTTATAGAGAGCGTAGATTTGATTTTCCAAAACTACTATTATTTGTCATGCATGGCATTTTACTTGGCCAAGTAACTTAAGGACCATTGAAACAGATGGAATATATATAACTCTCTACCATATCCTAGTATCGAACTTGCTTGTTTCTTAAATGAATTAGAAAAATGAAAATGCTTGTGGATTTACTAGTTATACTAGGCACACATCAGATTCCATCCTGCTTGTCGAATTCTTTTTGCTAAGCGATTCGTGCAGGGTCGGGTATTCTTTGATTGACTAAGGAATTTCGAGGAAGCGTAAGCTTCGAGGTTGGGTGGAAAAAGTGCCTGAACCTTGTTCTCATCTTCATGTTTGAAGATAAGCTATTGGATTGCAGATCAAATGAAGATTTCTTCATATATCTATTATATTTCATAATTGTATGATTATTGTCGAACTTAAGGTGACAAAATGCCTAAGTCTTGAATTGTAAATTTATTTTACAATGTTTTGTATTATAAATGTCGTGAAAGATGACACGTGTTTATGAATGTAATTAGATGTATTAAGAATCTTGTTGTAGACTTTAAATTCAAATTTTTGGAATCTTGTGGATTAAACAGTGTTATTGAATGGAGTTACGATATTTTATGGAATGAAAATCAATTTATTAAAGGAATTATAGATTTTTCTGAATTAAAGAGTTTTTCTCTTTACATGTATAAGAGGTAAGGCGGCTACACATGTGTGAGAAAGGAATATGGTGAGTAGGCATGCTCACACATGTGGGCACATGAGGGGGTAGGGATAATTTTCAAGTGATGGAAACTTTGGACTTTGATCCATCTAGATATGTTTATTGGTTGGGATTAAATGAAAAAGGATTGAAAGTGGCGTGGATTTAAATATTAGAGGAAAATTTAATGAATAGCCTAAATCAATTAATTAAATAGGTATTAATTAATTAATCGATTTGGCTGGAGGATTTGTAAGATAAAGTTAAACTTGATTAAATGAATGTCAATTCATTTAATTAAAAATAACAGATAAAGGTAAAGGATGAATTAATTATTATTTACTTAATTAATGGCTAGGATAGAGTAAAGTCAAATGTGTTAAGAGTATGAAAAAATTTAGATGTCTACAACATGAATATATAAAGAGAGAAATCAAGTTGTTCAGGGGTGTCCAAGTCACAAAAATACCAACTCCATAACCTACATGCAACCAATAGCTAACCATCTAGTGGTTAAATCCATGAACCCAAGATAAGCACTCCACACAGTAGTCCAAATAGTAGGTGTTCTCTCATATGACCAAGAGGACAAAAATGTTAGAAATGAAGAAAACCACTACAATATAGAAATATAAAATATTGTTGTAAATTGTAAATTAAACTGTAGAATGTCAATTGAGATTTAAATTAATATGAACTAACAACAAAGAAAATCATCATTACTCAATATTCATACACATAACAAAAATTTACATGTAGAAAACTCTTTGGAGTAAAGTCCACTAAAAAAAGATGATGGGTTTGTATTATCTATAAAGAGATTACAATACATTCAACTTCCTTGAATCCTACATCTAATTTGATAACTTTTGTGTACCTATAAAAAAATTCATTTTGTCTCCATCTCAAGAACTCAATATATAGACTCATGGCGACCCAAAATAAAGCATTACCAAGAGTCAAAATAAGGTTCCAAAATACCATAGTAAAAGTCAATACAACTAAGGATGGTTATAGAATCTTACTTCAAAATCATTCGAATAAAGCCCCATATAGAGCTTTTTTATTCTGTTGGAATAATGTTGTGCTTCCAAAAGCAGGTAGTTTTGCATGGTTAGCACTCAAGCATAGGATCTTGACCAGTGATAGACTTAGTAGGCTGCACATAGCATCATCATTTAATTGTTTATTTTGCAATGAATGTGAAGAGACTGTGGATCATTTACTCCTTACATGTTCTTTTGCTAATACATGCTGGACTTTCGTACTGAACAAGCTGAATTACAGTACTCCAATTCAAAATAATCTGTGGGATTTTATTCAAGCTTGGCTTGTCCTATATCTAGATTCATTATTTACAAACATTTGGAAATGTATCCCGACATTAGTTATGTGGGCTATTTGGTGGGAAAGGAACAAACATATTTTTAGGAAAGAGGCTTCTACAGTTGAAAAAATCTTGGAGGGGCTTGAAAGATCAATATCATAAGTAACAAATTCGAGTTTGCATCATTCAAAATTTAATCCTACTGTTACAACATGGGACTCTAAAATCATTCAACAATGGAAGTAGTTGTTCATTCCTAATGGTTGGAAAATTAAATAGCCAAACCATTCTTTGGTTCCTCGGTCTACAATTCACTGGACATATCCATCATAAGGCTTATGGAAACTGAATTTTGATGGGGCTTCTCAAGGAAATCCAAGTCCTTCTAGATTGGGCGCATGCATCCGAGATTCACAAGGTGTAGTAGTGGCTATAACTACTTCTCCTCTGCCATATGAAACTAATAACATGGCGGAGTTGCAAGCCCTCTTAGTTGGTCTTATTCTTGCAAAGCAAGGGAAATATCGAAGATTACACATTGAAGGAGATTCGGCAGTTATAATTAATGCTTGCATACATAGAAAAATACATTCATGGAAATTAAAATATATTTTCAACCAGGTATGGAAACAATTAGATGAGTTTCAAGATATATGTATCTCACATATCTTTCGGGAAGGTAATCGTGTGGCAGATCATCTCTCTAATCTGGGGTGTGACGGGGTACATTTCTCATCTCTCAATCCATGATCAATCATTGAAGAGTATGAGGACTTAAGAAAGATTATTGCTATGGATAAACAATAATAAAAGCTGTTTGGTGCATAATTACTCAGATCTCTAACTGCTTCAGAATAGGCAAGCAATCTGCATAAGCTATTTGAAATAGCTGGAGAAGTTTCTCTGGCAACTTGTGGATCATGGCTAGGGACAACATTTCATCGTCTAGAGCTCCTAGACTTTCCTGGACCCTTTCTTAACAACGTGTTTGGCACATTTTCCTGGTCATCATCCCCATCCAAGCTATCGCTCGTGAGATCATGCCTTGGAGAATGTTGAAAGATGGGCAGATCAATGGAAGCAAGAACCTTTTGTTGCCAGTAGCCTTTCAGTTGACTTATGTCAAAAGGCTTGATTACATCATTTTCAAATTGTCTGTAGCATATATGAAGTTGATTTGTTGTCTCCAACGGTAGTTTCACTAAGCATTCCTGATAGTGTTCTGGTACCAATACCGATGCCAGACCATCAACACATTCAGCATTAAAATTTTGACAAGATGAAGCGAAAAAAAAGCTCCCGTTCATTATGTTTTGCAGGAGGAGTGGAGATGAGTTGTGCCTTGAAAATTCTCAAAGTTGTCGACCTGCTGCATTAATCTTAGATCCGTCATCTCATTTCATCACAATATGCTTGGCAGCCATGAAGGTGACACAAACTTCAAATCTTTCAAGAAAGAAAGCCCATGAGTTCATGTATCCACCTCCATTCTTTGGACGAGATATTCATGGTGTGACCATAACTTTCTGAGGAGGGCAGGGTTTGAGATTAAAATGGTCCATATAATCTTCTTTGTACTTTGCTCTAAACAATATTCTCTGCAGCATAGACAAAGCCATGTCTTCTGAGGACCTTGACGAAAAGGATATGTCTGAGATTTATAACCAGGCAATCAACCTTTGTGGATCCTTTTCATACAAGGATAATAGTGATAAGATCTTTCACATATGCTAAAATTAGTATATGCTTACCAAAATCAAATTCGTTTTTGGGATATTTTCTCAAAAGGAGACAATAAATTCCCCACTTTGTAAAAACTTCTGCTTGTATTTTGGAGTCCAAATTGTAAATTTGAAAACTATGATTGATTTTAATATAAGGGATGATGCTAGGTTTTCTTACTGGTTCTTTCCTAGTTGACTTTTTTTGAACCAGATTTATTAATATAATATAGTGGCTTGCCACTTTTGCCTAAAAAAAAAAAAAGTCAATACAACTCTTACATGTTGAACTTAGTCTCTTACACGATTCTTACACAATCCCATTAATTTAGGCATGTCATATAGTCCCTCTAAATTAGAGGATACTCTTACAAGTTTTTCATAATTAGCTGAAAAATAATCTCACTAATTTAAGTATGTTATGCAATATCTATAAACTAGGAGTTTCTCTTACAAGTTGGCATAGACTAATAATAGTTATGTAAATATTTTCTTAGATTGTCATAGCTCCCCAAAAATTAACTAACCATGAATTGGCATTATCACCTCATAAATATGATAATTAATTAATTTTCTACTATTGGTTGGCTTCACATCCCTTGCATAAACAAATAATGATATATAAAAATTAAATATATAGGATTCACAAGGTGGATGTCACCTCAATCCTAACAAAAAGTACCCACCCAATGTTAGGTCTCAAAAGTGCAGGTTTTGGACCTTAAGAGGGTGCCAAGATCTTAGTACACTCTTGGCTAATGAGCAAGGCAAACAAGGTTGCTTACCTCCTACTCTTTAGGCTCTACTAAACCTAGGTGGGTATACCTGAGTGATATGAAATATTTTGAAGGCTATGATCTCTAATCTAAGAAATATACTCACAATCACACATGGGGGTGAAGTAGATGCAATGCTAATTACTGCTTCCTATTGAGAATATTTTGATAATCCGTTGTATGAATAAAGTTTGTATGAGATTGTTTTAAAATGATCAGTGCCTACACTATTGGGTGAATGGAGTCAAGAAGTGGGTGAGGATTATGGAGATAGGATTTTGTGAGATGGGTAGATTTACTTTTTCAGCTTAACTCGAATAGTTGGACACTTTGAATGTCTGCATTTTGTGGAAACGTACAAGTAGGTCAGTTATTTAGACTCTTCTTAGTGATCCTAGTGATATCCCCTTATGCTACTATGAAGTTGTGAAAGGATTTAATTCAGATATGAAGGAAAATCAATTAAGGTGATCTATTTAAAATGACTTTAATCCAAACAAGAACCTATTAAATCATAACTCTTAAAAGGAATTTTAATTCTTCTGCACACATAAACCAATCAGCAACACCACACAACTATAGTAAATGTGTATTGACAAATTAAATGTATATCCGCACACTCAATTTGAATAACATAAACAACCACTTTGGAGATATCCAAATAACATATAAGCATATAAATCCACACAACAGTTGAACACTTGAAAGAAAATCAGTAATTATGCGTAACCTTCTCCATTGTATTGATCTTCAAATGATATGCATTATAACAAGAGTTTCTGATATGAAATGGATGGGCAAGATTTTGCAATCTATCTTATTACTATGCCTATTATAAATGAAAAAATGATGTGATGATGATCTTCTTCAATCATCAAATGTTCAACTTATATAGAAATATCTTGAAGAGGATACACCTCTCCATAAGTCTCTTTTGGAATTTTAACAATACATTAAAATATTAACATTAAGCTCTAATGAGCCACAAATGAACTTGTGTTATATGATCTAAATATTCCTAACTCAAGTATGTATCAACATCCTATACAACATTCCTCCCAACAATCTCCATAATGACCATCCTCTCCAAACACTCACAAGCTTCTTCTAATGTTGGATCTCCATTCTTAGCTGCTTCCAAGGCTCCTTGCAGTATCAGCTCGCACTCTTTCATCCATTCAATTTTACCTTTTAGTTCTCCATTATCTCTGAACAATGTAGGCACACCTTACTTTGAAGCATCAATAAACTCCTTGGCATCTTCTTGAAGCTCCTTATAATAGTCCTTTTGTTTCCTCACCATGTCCTTAGCAGCTGTAATGGCTCTAGTATCAGAAGTGTTTCTCTTTTGTATTTCTTGGATATTTTCCTGAATCCTATTATTTATCCTTTTATGTTCTTGAATGGCAGTGTGACTTTTGGAAAGAGTTACCCATAACTTATCCATCCAAATCATTAGATTAGTGTGCCTCTTCTGAAATATTATAGAAAGTGTGTCAAATTTTTCCTTGCTCACTTGAGTGTGTACTTGTTGATTACTCATTTGTACTTCCTCACTTTTGTCCTTTGATTGGTAAAATTCTCCTTGAGTTATCCTTTTAGTAGATCCTTTCAATGTATCTTTGACTATGTCTCTCAATAAATCATTTTCTTTGAACCTTCTCTCACTTTTCAACTTGTACATATCCCATTCTTTGATCAACATAATTTGAGCCTTGTTCAATTTGGCTACATTTATGCCAATGTCAGTTGTGATCACAGGATCAGTTTCTCCTAGTTTTAATGTCATCACATGACCAAATGCCTTCTCAGAATCAACAATCATAGATTTCTTATGTGGGGGGTACAAAGCCCAGATCATAAGATAACTTTCATCAATATTATATGTTGACCCAGTGTATACCTTTGTTACCCCTTCTGGACTGAGCTTGTGTTTGGAACCATTATTATGTAAAATCCTACAAAAAAAAGAGAAGAGTTTAAGTCCAAACCAGGAAAGATCATCACTGTAGACTCCTCTAATATTTTTCTTCCTTTCTCTGGATTCATGTTCTTCATTTCATTCTCTACATCCACCTTCAATGTGTTAAGCAACTGGTTTTCATTATTGGGTGTGATATCTATGTCTGATTCCCTTATTGTTTTCCCATTTTGTTTGTACAAAAATTATTTAAATTCGGGAGACTTAATGAACTGGTCATCCAAGACAAAGGAATTATAGGCCAATTGCCTAGTATCTATATCAAATGATTCCCCAAATTTCCATTCTCTGTTTGGAGGTTGATATTCTTCAATCCTCAACTTGGGGATCTTATCATGTTGGCCTTGGGGTTAATTTTCATCAAAAGATTCCTCACTACTAGAGGATAACATTTCTTCTTCTTGTATCTCCTTCATCTTTTGTTCCATTTCTCTATTGTAGTTGTCAATTTCCAATTCAACCTCCTTTTCTTCCATGTTCCTGATAATATCATCATGAGGATATGGTATGTGAACATATCCACCTAAATTATGTTTTTTCCTTGCAAAGTCAATAAAATCTTCAAGATCAAATCCCTTCCTTGGTGCAACCTTCTTCATATTGAAATGTGACAATTTATCTAAAATAAGATCATATGCTTCTTTTGACACCACAATGAAATCTTCAAAACGTAATGTACTAGGCATGAATGACTATTTTCATATGCACACAAGTTCATGACATTGGAATAATCCAATTTCCTAACAATCTCTAGATATGCAATCCTATCTGACATAGTTTTGGGTAATAGGAAAGGTATGTCTTCAAAACCATAAACTTTGATCACAATGGAATCAATATAGCAATACCAGTCACCCCAATTATGACCTAGAGTTGGTGGTCCATTGAAATCCTTGGGCCTTAAGAATCTTTCGATTTCATTTGATAATGAATAACTACACAGGTGGCCATAAAACTTGTACAATTTATTGATAAAGTGTTCCTCGAAATAAATATAATTAGAATTCAAAAATCTATTGTCCCAAATGGAGGTCCATAGTTGTACCAGTAATGGATGACCCTCCTTATCCAAGTGGGTGATTCCCAATTTCTTTGGCCACATTCCTAACTCTTGTCCATAGTACAATATCATGTGTAATAGAGGGGAGCTTGTTGGATGTTATGGTTGTGTTGTTGATATATGGTTGTCATTGATGTCAACACTATTAGCATTGATGATTTTGAAGGTTGTATATGTCAAGGATATTGAGAAAATTACAATAAATATGTTGAAGGTTGTTTGTGAAGTTGTGAAGTGTTGTGAAGTTCAGCTTGGTGGAAAATTCAGTATGCTTCTATTCAGGTGTTGTGTTTTAAAGGGTTTGTTGCTGAGCCTATCTAGTTTATACTCTAAAAGTTTCAGAGGTGCACACCAAGATTTGTGCAAGTTGTGTGTTTCTGTATTCCTGCAATTATTATGTTACTGCAACTGATGTTTCTAGAAGAAGAGAACGTGATTCTGGTAATTTCAGTTGTTGTGTATTCTTGTACAATGTTCATTCATGTTTCTAGACTATGATCTATCCTTGTTGGACATCCACATTGATTGGTGTGATCGTGATCAAAGATTTTTCCATTGTGTGTTCGGGTTTTCATGTTCTTGGCCGACATGATGGTTGTAGCATGTTGTGGATCCATGTGGATTAATATTTTAATGTTTGGAATGTTCAAGGAAGTTTTTTTAGATCTTCATTAAGTGCGCATTGAGATTTGTTCATGAATTGGGCCAACAAATTCTAATTCATTTATTCTTTTATTTTTGGCCAACAGATTTGTTGATGCAATTCCATGTAGCGGATATATAAGAGTGGTTGTTTCTTCATTTTGAGGTGTTTGTGGTGCTCGATGTGTATGTGAGAAGTGTGAAAGAGAAATGTGTGAATAAAGATCAAATCATTCGATTGTAGAGCAGAGTGTGAAGAAGATTGAGTGAAGTGTGAAGAAGTATTTCTATGCCTAACCAAAAGTGTCATCAGGCTTTTGAAGAAGCTAATTTCCTAGTTCATACTCTTCAGATGGATTTAATCTGAATGTTTCTGTAAGGCAGTGAGCCTTCCCGTTTGAGCAGTGATCTCTAGGCAATGTTCTTGAATGCATGTGCATTCCTTATTCATTTTCATTATACTTCTAACAAGGTATAATCTTGTGGACTAACATCCACTGTGGTTTTTCCCTGACAGGGTTTCCACGTATAAAATCTTGGTGTTCTTGTGTTTCTGATGTGTTATTGATTCATGCGTTCACTATTAATTATCAGATATGATATTAAAGATTAATAAGGATAAATAAGTGTTAATTTCTATGACAACTGATTCACCCCCCTCTCAGTTGTCTATTCTTGTTTTTCCAACAATTGGTATCAGAGCAAGTTCCTTTAAAGAATTTTAATAGCTTGAGGTGATCTAAGATGGCATCATACAAGAAGGATAGTCCTAGATTTGATGGAACAAACTACTCTCTGTGGAAAGCTAGAATGGAGTGTCATTTCAAGTGCTTTGGTGATCCCTTTTGAAAGATTACAAAGAATAGTTATATTATTCCTCAGAACGGTCCCTCTACTCCTGGTGAGATCAAAGAAGCTAAAAAAAATATCAGGGCTATAAAAGCATTATTGAGTGCTCCAACTGATTCAGAGATGAAAAATGTAATGGGTCTGAAAACAACATATGAGATTTGGAAGAAGCTAGAGACACTGTATGAAGGAGGTGCACAAGTGAAAGTTGCTAAGCTAAAAATTTTGAAAGGCAAGTGGGAAAACTTGAAAATGAGTGAAGATGAAAACATTATCTCTTTCATGCAAAAAGTGAATGAACTAGTGATGGGTATTAGATGTGTCGGTGGAATCTTGGATGAAGAAAAGATTATGGTTAAAGTGCTCAGATCATTGCCTACTTCTTACAAAAAAAATCTCATGCTATTGAACTTAGGACAGTAAAAAATTTGACAAGAGACATGTTGATTGGTAAGCTTGTTGCCTTTGAATTGAGTGAATTGAGTGAATTTGGTGAATCTACTCTTAAGAAAGAATCTGCATTCAAGTCTACTGTATCTAGAAGAAACCAACAAAGATATGATCTGGGAGAAAGTTCTAGAAATACATTCAAGTATGAAGATGAAGAAAGAGAGCTAGAAGAGCTGGAAGCATTGATTGTGAAGAGAGAAGCTAGAAGACAGGGTAAGTATAAAGGAAAGTTGCCTATTAAATGTTTATCTTTCAATAAGATAGGTCATTTTGCATCAAGGTGTCCTAAAAGCATTCCTAGGTTAAAACCTGATAAGCCTAGATTTCAAAAGAATGTTATTACACTAAAGAAGGTGTTACTGATGATGAATCTGATAAAGAAAATGGAAATGAAGATGGATGGGTATTCATTGCTAACAAGGAAAATGGTACGGTGTCCACTAAGTCTGCTAGTGATAAGAATATTGAGAAAGCTCTTGCATCCAAAATTGAAGAAAAGGATGAATGGGTGATTGACAATAGATTCTCACATTATATGACTGGTGAAAAAAGAAAGTTTATAAGATTGGAAAAATATGACGATGGTGTTGTAAGATTTGGAGATAACAATTTTGGTGTGATTTGTGGTAGAGGCACTATTTATCTTGGTGGTAAATATAATATTGATGATGTACTTTATGTTGAAGGATTGAAGCATAACTTGTTGAGTGTTGGACATATGGTAGATAAGGGATACAATCTTCAGTTCAAATATGGTAAGTGCAGGATACTGGGAAGTTTTGGAAATGTAATTGATTCAGGTACAAAGACAAGAGGTAATATTTTTCACCTAAGTGTTGCTAGTGAAAGTTGTTTGATTGCTCAAGTTGATTTAAGCTGGTTATGGCATAGGAGGTTATTTCATGTGAATTTTGATAACATTATCAAAGTAAGCTCCACTCAAGTAGTTAGAGATCTTCCTAAGTTAGTGAAGGCTACTAAAAATATATGCAAGGAATGTCAGATGGGAAAGCATACAAGAATTTATTTTATGAGAAAACAACATCATTCTAATGGAGTACTAGAGTTGGTGCATATTGATCTATGTGGTCCCTCCAGATTCAGAAGTCTATAAGGAGAAAGTGACTTTATGTTGCTTATTGATGATTACTCTAGGATGATATAGGTTGCCTTCTTGAGATAAAAACATGAAGCATTGGAAAAGTTCAAAAGTTTCAAAGCTATGGCCGAGAATGAGATAGGATTGAAGATCAAGTGCTTAAGGTCAGATAGATGTGGTGAATTCACTTCCTGAGAGTTCAATTCTTTCTATGAAGAACATGGAATCAAAAGACATTTATCTACTTTCTAGACCCCTCAAAAGAATGGAGTTGTTGAGAGAAAGAACAAAAAAATTATAGATGTTGCTAGAACTATGATGTTGGAAGGTAATGTTCCTCATATCTATTGGAGAGAAGTTGTAAGAACTGTTGTATATACTATTAACTGGGTAAATGTCAATGGTAAATCTGTTAAGACTCCTTTTGAGCTATGGTTTGGTTATAATCCTACTATTAAATATTTAAAAATATTTGGAAGTAGATGTTATATCAAGAGAGATGAATATATTGGCAAGTTTGATGCTAGGAGTGATGAAGGAATATTTCTAGGTTACTCTACTAAGAGAAAGGCCTACTGATGCTATAATAGAAGATTAAGGAAAATGGTTGAAAGTGAAAATGTCAGAGTTGATGAAGACACTGTTAGATCATCTAGATATTGTAGATATGATTAAGATGAACAACATGATAGCAATGATAATGGAAAGAATGCGCAAACATAGAATCAAGTTCAAATTGTTCAGGTGAATCAAGAGAATCAAGAAGGAGAAGCTAGTCTAAGTGCAGAAGAAAGAACAGAAGAACCAAAATTTTGAGAGAATCCTAAAGTTCCAAGGTATGTAAAGCTAAATCATTTTGAAAATCAGATTATAGGAGATAAGAACAAAGGTTTATAGACTAGAAGAAGAATTGCAGAAGAATATTGTCTGATTTTCGAGACTAAACCCAACAATGTCAATGAAGCATGTAAAGATGAATATTGCATGGAAGCAATGAAGGAAGAACTAATGCAAATAAATAAAAATGATACATGGATTCTTGTTCTTAGACCTCATAACAAAAATGTGATTGGAACCAAATGGGTCTTTCGGAATAAGCTGAATGAACAAGGTGAAGTGGTCAGGGATAAAGCAAGATTGCTATGTAAAGGGTACTCACATATGGAAGGTATTGATTTTGAAGAAACCTTTGCCCCTATTGCTAGAATTGAAGCTGTAAGATTATTTCTTGCTTATGTTACTTTTAAGAACTACAAAGTCTATCAAATGGATGTAAAGTCAACATTTTTGAATGGTGATCTAGAAGAAGTATATGTTGAGCAACCAAATGGATTTCAACTAATTGATAAAGAATATAAGGTTTTCCAATTGAAGAAAGCACTGTATGGACTCAGACAAGCCCCTAGAGCCTGGTATTCTAGATTGGATAAATACTTGTTGAAGCTTGGATTCAATAAAGGTATTGTTGACAGTAATCTGTATTTCAAGATGGATTAGGATAAAGAGTTTATTATTGAAGTCTTTGTTGATGAAATCATTTTTGAGGGTAATGATGACTTATGTATGAAGTTTGTTGATGAAATGAAAAGTGAATTTGAGATGTCAATGATTGGAGAGCTGAAATTATTTTTAGGATTGAAAATTACTCAGTTAGATGATGCAATCTTTATATCTCAGTCCAAATATGTAAGAGAATTACTGAAAATTTTTGGCATGGAAGACTCCAAACCAGTTGGTACACCCATGGTAACCGGATGCAAATTAACACAAAATGATGATTCTCCCAAATAAAATCAAACAAGATACAAATCAATGATTAATGGATTACTCTATTTGACTTAGACTAGACCAAACATCATGAATGTCGTATGTATGGTTGCTAGATATCAAGCTGATCCAAAGGAATCCCATGTGATTGTTGTGAAGAGGATTTTCAAAAACTTGAAAGGGACAGTTGACTTTGGTCTTTGGTATCCTAAAGATGATGATCTTAATTTGAGCGCCTTTACTGATGTTGATTGGGCAGGAGATGTGGATGAAAAAAAATTTACTAGTGGTGGTGCATTCTTCTTGGGGAAGAAGTTGGTGTCTTGGTTAAGTAAAAAGAAAAATTCCATTTCCTTATCTACTGTTGAGGTAGAATATATTGTTGCTGCAAACAATTGCACTCAAGTAATATGGATGAAGTAGATGCTAAGAGATATCAAAATTGATTATAGTGAGTCTATTGCTATATTTTATGATAATTCAAGTGCCATAAAAATTTCTAAGAATCCAGTGTTGCATTCAAAGACAAAACACATATCTATCAAATATCACTTTTTGAGAGACAAAGTGAGTGATAAAGAAGTCAAACTGGAGTATGTGCCTAGAAAAGAATAGATTGTAGACATCTTTACTAAGCCATTGCCTAAGGATACTTTTGAGTATCTCAAAGGAAAGTTAGGGGTAATTCCCCCTCCTAATCTGAACTAAGATGCAAGTCTTTGCATCATTCTGTGCACCCATAGTCATATCTTGATCCAAATTGATGTTGTGGTGGCTACTACTCAAGGGGAGTAGTTAGATGATTCATATATGTGGTTCAGAGCTTGTGTACCTTTGCCATTGATTTCAAAGGGGGAGAAGAGTAATCAAAACTAAGGGGGAGAAGATGGAAGAGTAATTTAAGGAGGAGAAGAATAGTTTGAAAAGAGTTAGTTGTGTTGATGGTATTTTTCACATCATGTGTTGCCACAATTCCAAAGGGGGAGATTGTTGGATGTTGTGGTTGTGTTGCTGATATGTGGTTGTCATTGATGTCAACACTATTAGCATTGATGATTTTGAAGACTGTATACATCAAGGATATTGATAAAATCATAATAAATATGTTGAAGGTTGTCTGTGAAGCTGTGAAGTGCTGTGAAGTTCAACGTTGTGGAAAATTCAATATGTTTTTATTCAGGCGTTGCACTTTAAAGGGTTTGTTGTTGGTCATGTCTAGTTTATACTCCAAAATTTTCAGAGGTTCACCTCAAGATTTGTGCAATTTGTGTGTTTATGTGTTCCTACAGTTATTATGTTACTGTAGCTGATGTTTCTAGAAGAAGAGAACATGATTCTAGTAATTTAAGTCGTGATCAAATATTTTTCCATTGTTTGTTCGGGTTTTCATGTTCTTGGCCGACATGGTGGTTGTAGCATGTTGCAGATCCTTGTGGATTAATATTTTAATGTTTGGAATGTTTGAGGAAGTTATTTTAGGTCTTCATTATGTTGTGACTGACTTCATTTGGTGCACATTGATATTTTTTCATGAATTGGTCTGACAGATTGTAATTCATTTATTCTTTTATTTTTGGCCGATAAAGTTATTGATGTAATTCCATGTAGCGGATATATAAGAGCTATTTTTTATTCATTTTGAATTGTGTGTGGTGCTCGATGTGTATGTGAGAAGTGTGAATATGAAATATGTGAATAAAGATCAGATCATTCAATTATAGAGTAGAGTGTGAAGAAGATTCAGCGAAGTGTGAAGAAGTATTGTTGTGCCTAATTGGAACGGTCATCAGGATTTTGAAGAATCTAATTTCTCCATTCATACTCTTTAGATGGATTTAATCTGAATGTTTTTGTAAGGCAGTGAGCCTTCCCATTTGAGTAGTGAGCTCTACATAGTGTGTTTGAATGCATGTGCATTCCTTATTCATTTTCATTATACTTATAATAGGGTATAATCTTGTGGACTAACATCCACCATGGTTTTTCCCCTAACAAGGTTTACACATATAAAATCTTGGCGTTCTTGTGTTTCTGATGTCTTATTGATTCATGCTTTCATTGTTAATTATCAGATCTGAGATTAAAGGTTAATAAGGATAAATAAGTTTTAATTTATGTGACAACTGATTCAGCCCCCTATCTCAGTTGTCTATTCTTGTTTTTACAATAGGGAATAATATTTGAAGTGCATTAAGGGAGAACCATTCTTAATGGTTGTTAGCCCTAAGTTGATCCCTTTGGCAATGTGTGAAGCATAATTTAAAGTTCTTGCATTGTGACATTGATATCTACAGTGATCACCATTGGCCTAGAGACATAAATTCAAAGAACTTTGTTCCCATTACTTGACCCACTAAGAAGTAAGTGTATTTTAAATAGGGCTTCAACAAATCAACATGGAATGGAGTTTTGTCACCCTCCTCAAGTGGTACTAGGTTTCCATCTTTTCTAGGCCTATGTAATGGTAACCTCCATCCTTTGTAGGTAGTATCCATTCTCTAGTACTCCTTTTCCAAATCCTCATGCACTATGGGTTGGTTGCATGTGTCATCTAGGTTGAAAACTTTATAAAGTGCAGTTTTAGATATATGTATGAAAGGTTCACCTTGCAAGTTGAAAATGGCTTTAAGGTCTGAGTTCTAATGTTTGGCTAGAAGTCTTATGAGCTCTACATTCATGAAGATATTGGGAACAAATAGCTTTCCCAAGTTGAAATTCTGAGGGTTATAGACTAGTTCAGATCTATTTCTGTGACAATAATGAAACATGAACAATTCATATCCTCTAATGGGTGTCCACACATCACCTATATATTTTCATTTGTCTTCTAGTCTTTCTACATCAACCCTTAATTGTGCATACCTCCTAGATTTTGGCCTTGAACTAGGAAATTGATCAATGAGGTCTTGATTTATTTTTTGTTCTTTTGTTTTCAATTTTGGCCCTATTTAAGTTTTCTATTTCTTGCTTTTGGACTGGCTACTTTCCCCTTGTTGCTTCCTAATTTTTCTTTTTGTAGAACTTGAACCTTCCATTCTAGTTCTCTACAACATGGCATAATTGAATTATAATTTATCAATTGCAGGGAAACTTCGTATGCTTACTTGTATGTCTCTGGGCGCACTGAATTCCTTGACTCCCGCTCGATCTCTCATCCTTCCTATTGCAACTTCTGAAAATGATTTTGGTTCAATCTCTTTTCAATCAAAAAATATTTACATAAGGTTCATTCATGTGGCCATTAATGTCTTCCACTAAAAATGAATGCAATAGGTTTTTCGAATTTTGAAATGTTAGAGCAATACAAGAAGATTGCATCGGTGAAACCCTTCTAATCTCAGGCTGATCTATGTGCTTTATTTGGCACCACCTTTGTTTATACATTCATAATTTA
The DNA here is from genome assembly GCA_007115665.2 of Sequoiadendron giganteum. Classification (NCBI taxonomy): domain Eukaryota; kingdom Viridiplantae; phylum Streptophyta; class Pinopsida; order Cupressales; family Cupressaceae; genus Sequoiadendron; species Sequoiadendron giganteum. The sequence continues at coordinate 9,348,726 of CM021107.1, forward strand.
TTTCCAAGACAAAAATGAATGTCCTTTCGATATGAAGTGTCCCTTTAGTTCTCATATACAGTCGGGAAGACCACTTAATAGTTTTACCAATGTTGTACAATTACATTCTCTCTAGCTTCTCAACTCTTATTATTTCAGGGAGAACATTATGAAGTTTACCCGATATCAAGGTGGTCTAGATCATTAGAAATCCCTTTTATCATTTCCTAATGTCTTTCTGACAAATTGTGAACATTCCATGTTACCATGAGGCTGACATGTACCATCGCTGAGAGAATAAAATTTCTTTCCGATGTATTTTGTCTCCCCGATGTATTCCCTCTACCACTTCATTCATTGGGATAAGTCAGTGATACTTTCCTCGAAAATGTCTCTCATTAGCGTAACTGACATGGTCGGGGAGATCTGAGGAACCCACTCCAATCATACATGTCTCTCCAATGCAATGGTTCTTCTATTTTATTAGTGAAAGTGAATATGTTTCTTCCCAATGAGGTTTCCATTGATGTAATGCACGAGCTCAGGATGATTTGAAAACTTCACTCCAATCAGCTTTCTTTTGCCGATAAGTTTTCATCGATGAAATTTTAGGTATTGTCTTCTCGATTATTCACACATGTTATCTTTGGGGCCTTTGACCATTGTATCTTAATTCACCTCTTCTCGATATGCATAAAATTTTCAAATGAAGGGCTATGACTTGCTGATCGGAAAGACATGCATATGATCTTCCCGATAAGGACCAATTGCTCTCAAATATTTTTCTTAGCAATGATCAGAGAGATTCTTACATGTCTAAGGCCATACTAATGGGATCATGGGTTGTAAAATGGATCTTGTCACATAAATTTCAACAATTTGTATTCATCATGAAATTAAGGTGTGGTGAATTTATGTGGTACATGGAAGATAGGTGGGTGAAGGCTAGTGAAAAATGTGAGATTTTTCCAGTTCTAATAGTGGCTCTGATTGGGGATGTATACCTCTTGTGGGTGTAAAAAGAATACAGGTCTTTGGGGAAGCATACCAAGTGTCTTATTTATATGGTATGGAAATAGAAGTGAATTTAGGAATGGTGGGAAATGGAAGTAGAGTGAAATCCTATACTACTGTGCATGGAAAATAATTATTTTAAGAGGTTTCTCAAGAATTATCCATGCACTAGCAATTCTTGACCTTCTCTTAGACTACTGTGCATGGAATATTAAGAAAATAAATGTTTCAATAATTGTCCATGCACTGGCAATTCTTGTTCTTCTCCTATCATATTCTGGAGGTAATATGAATCTTCACCACCCTTGACAACAATGAAAAATGGTCTTTACCATAGAGCTTCAAATTTCCCATGCTTCCCTTTGTCTTGACTCTTGGCATTCCACATGAGAACCATGTCATTTACTTCAAATTTTATATTTTTGGCCTTTTTTTCATATAGGTATTTCATTTGTAATTACTTCTTATTGTGTTGCTAAGCTTGATTCCTTAACTCATCAAGTTCCATTAACTCTTCCATCCTATCCTCCATAGGTTCGGGAACATCTAAATCTTCTTGCAAGATGAACTTACATACTAGTAATAAATTATGCAAAGGGAGCCTAGCTTGAGTCCCATACACAAGTTCAAAAGGTGATTTTATGATGGCCTTTTTTATATTGATTCTATCTACCCATAAGGTTAGTCTCAACTTGGAATCTCAAGCCCTTTTGTTATTATCCAACATTATTTTTATGATCTTTAGGATGCTCTTCTTACTAGATTCAGCTTGCATGTTTCCCTATGGGTGATATGGTGAAGAATATGAGATTACTATACCATAGGATTGGAAAAATTCCTTGAATTCATCTAACGTAAAGTACATCCCATTATCACTGATAATTCTTACTGGCACTCCAAATTTGGTGATAATATTTTCCAATAAAAAGTTTGTTACAACCTTACTAGTTTTGTGTTTGGTAGGTATAGCTTCCACCCATTTTGTGAAGTAGTATGTGGCTACTAATATCCATGTATGTTCTCCACTATATTTTCTACAATCTCTCTTATGAAATCAATCCCCCATTGGTGAAATGGAGCCTCAAATTGCAAAGGTCTTAAAGGCAATGCCCCTTGACACTTTAACTTCCCAGAAAACTTCTGACATGCTTCACATTTCCTAGTATAATCATAGGTGTCATTGAAATCTCTAGGATAGTAGTATCTTGCCCTTAACACCTTATGTGTAGTAGTTTTCACTGAGAAATGTCCTCCACATACTCCTTCATGTATTTCCTCCAAAACATGCCTTGCTTGATTTTCATCTAGGCATAACAATAGAACACTATCCATGTTTTTCCAATAGAGGTCCCATTTCATGAATACATACTTTAAAGCCTGCAATTTAAGCGTCCTTTTCTTATTATCATCAAATCCTTCAAGACATTTCATATGTTTAAGATAATACACAATATCAGTGTACCATGGTGTGTGCTCAATACTAGTAATCATGTTGTCTTCATTACTTAAATTGCACACTTGGGCAACTTTGATATTTGTTTCAGCCATTAATTTGGCTAGTCCTTGTCCTTTGATTAATTTGGTGATTTGGATCTCTATGCCAAACTCCTGAATTCTATTGATCCATATACATCTCCTCCTAGTGACCTCAATCTATACAAACACATCTTTGAATGCAACGTTGGGGACATATGCAATTATTTTTCCCCCTACTAGATAGGGCCTGAAGGATTTCACTACTTTCACCAAAGCATATGCCTATTTTTATGTAATATCATAATTTAATTCTGCTCCTTGGAGAGATTTGCTGAAAAATGATATAGTTTGTTCATGTCCCTCAACATTCTTTTGTAACATTGCTGCAACAAGGGTGTGGTATGATGCGAATGAGAAGATTTGAAAGGGCTTACTAAAATCAGAGGATTTCAACACTGGGGATTCCTTGATTGCCCTTTTTATGGCTACAAATGCATCTAGTGCTTCTGTAGTCCAATCTATTTTAGTCCCCTTTTTCAACATCTTCAAAATGGGCTTGACAATTTCAGCAAAGTTTGAGATGAATCTTCTTACAAAGTTTATTTATCCAAAGAAGGGTTGGATGGATTTAATTGTCTTAGGAATAGGAATCTTATCTATGTCTTCCACTCTTTTTGGATCTATTTTGACTCCATCCTTGGACACTATATGTCCTAGTAACTTTCCCTCTGTTACTACAAAATGACACTTTTTTGGATTTAGGGAAATGCCATACTCCAATTCCTTAATAAATATATTTTCAAGGTGTGCAAAATGGTCTCTTTCCTTCTTTGAATATGCAATTAGTTCATCCTATTATACCACCATTATTATGTTAATTGTATCAGCAAAGGCAACATCCATGGCCCTCTAGAAAGCTGTACCAACATTTGTGAGTCCAAACAACATTATGACATATACATATGTTCCCCATGGTGTGGTGAAGGTTTTTTTGTATTGTTTTGATTCTTTAACCTTCACTTGGTTATAACCTAAAAATCCATCCATCATAGATAACAAATTGCATCCTGTGACCCTCTACAACATATTCTCCATGTTTGGGAGTGGGTAGTTATCCTTAAGAGAGGATACCTTCAAGTTTGAGAAATCTACACAAAGCCTTATGTCTATTTTTCTTTCTGACTGGTACTAAATTAGAGACCCAAGATGAATGTCTGATAGGCTTGATGATACCTTCTTCGTTGAGCTTCATAAGCTCTTCATGTATCTTGGGCTGCAAAGTTGGGTTTATTGTTCTTTTCTTCTGCCTAAAAGGTTTTGCATCAGGTTTGAGTGGAATTTCATGTTGGAAAAAATCTTCCCTGTATGATTTGAGATCATCATAAGACCATGTGAAGACATGCTTATATTTCCTTAATAATGCAATCAACATCTTTCTAATTTTTGGACTGATCTTTTTCCCAATGTATACCTTTTTTGGTGCCAATTCAGTGCCCAAATTAATTTCTTCAATGCCTTTCCTTTTTACTGGTGTTTGTTTTGTAAGGGATTGATCATTTCCATAAAACACCCTGTCCAATGCCACAAGCCCCTTAGTAATCTTGTTGGTCTTGAGCTAAACAACTTCCTTTCCAAATATGGTTTTCTTGCAATCTATTTCTTCCACAAATGCATTAAAATCAATTTATTTGGCTTCATACTGATCAATGCAATGTAAGAAATTAATCAAATCAATATCATCATTAAAAAATTGCCAACTATAATTTTTATTAGGGATTGCAGGTCTTGTTTTGAGCTCAACTTGCAAAATTTCTGCTAGAGTAAGATCATCTTTCTTCAAAGCAGCGTTTTCCAAGAAATCTGCCATTAAATTCTTGGATCTATCTATGCACTCAATAGGGAAAGCATCGAACAACTCAATGGTATCCCATACAACATTTCTATACTGCCTCAGCCTTTTTTTTTTGTAGAATACTTTGACCTCACTTGTGAAATAATCAACTCAGAATCTCCAAAAATAGTGAATATTTTAATTTTGTGTTTGATGGCCATGTTCAATATTATTAGCGTTGTTTCATACTCTACTATATTATTTGTGCACTCAAGTGTTAACAAGAATGAATATTTGAATGTTGTTCCCTCAGGTGAAATAAAGAAAACTCCTACTCCATTACCTTCTTTACTACATGATCCATCAAAATACATTTGCCACACACCATGCTCATTCTTGGAAACATCTCTAGCAATTGGATCAGTGTTTAATAATTCAGGCTTTGACTATTCAATTCTAAAGCTCCCTAAGTCTACATCACATAAGCAATTCATTTGATTGGGGTCAAAAATTTCAATGACATGTTCAGATCTAGGCTCCCTATGTAGCCTGATCTCTTTTCCATTCACAGGGATAGTAGCATAAGATAAGTCCAATTGAACATTCCCTCCTACTGCTGATGTCCACTACCTTGATAGAAGCATCCCCTAGTAGGGAGGAGTATCTACCACAATAATATTTGTTTTACATGTTGCTTTTGGGTATGATGAAAGTTTCAGTTCTACATCCTATATCACTCCTACGGTGAGAACTAATCTATTATCCATGGCATAACATTTTCCATATGTGTTATTTACCCATAGACCCAACTCCTTCATGATAGCCAAGGGCATGATCTTGATTGTTTCCCTTGAGTCAATCATGCAATTTTTTACCATTTTATTGTTGATGACCAATGTGGTATAGAATGGATCTACTTGGGTTGGATTCTTTGCGAGTGTATCTCCCAAATATACCTTAGGTGCTTTTGTGACCTCCCTTTCTACAATATTTTCTTCTTTCTTCTGATCTTCATGTTTTTGAGACGTGTTAGTAATCATTTTAAGGGTTGTATCTCTGAATTCTTCAATTTTCATTAGCTCCATTAGGGGAACTGTCATTTTTGTTTGTTCCAATGCTTGGGCCATGTCAAATAAAGGGGTAGTGATTCCTTATTCTCCTTTTCATTTTTGGTAACCTTTTTCACTTCATGTTGATTTTTGTCACCTCTTTGTATTGTTTTTGGCTCAACATTAGTAGTCCCCTTTTGGATGTTCTTCTATGGTTTCTTTTCTTCATCCTTCTTTTGTTTGGATGGAACATTGTCCTTGTTTTCCTACTCCTTAATGAACATACTCCTTGGTGTCCTCTGATCTCCATTTGTGGGACTATTTCTCAAATTATATTTTCTCCCTTTTTCCTCAACCAATTCTTTTGTTGTGATGGCCTTCTTTTCTTCTTCTGTAGGTTTTCTGAGTTGAAACTGGGGTGTTGTATCGTATGCATATGCTGCCTCGTATGGGTTTTCTTCCAAGTCAAAAAATACCTCTTGTTCTGCATTCACATTATACTTTTGATTATCAATGTTATATTCATATCCGTCTTCTGAAGAAGAGTATCCTTCCTCTTTCTGATAAGACCCCCATCTAAGAATATTCACAATATGATCATCCCTATCTTGTTCTTGTGGCCATTCATCTTGACAAGCCTGAGCCACAACATAATATTCAGGGTCATGAGGTTTGTGACAAGGTGAGCACCATGGTGTAGTTTCAAGTTCATGAGCTCCATGTTTTTTCAATGGTTCAGGAGTCTCCTTCCAATTTGGTCTTGTTTGGTGCAGGAGCACCCCAAAGTGCATCTAGGAGGGTAATCAAAAGGTCAAGACTTAACAACTTGTTTAGTTAACCTATGGCCAATCCTTTCCATTTCTTGGAATTGTGCCTTAAAGGCATTAGAGAATTTGTTTTGTGTTCATAAGTTCATGTTGACCATTTTCTAGTTTGGGGTTTGGCTACTAAAATAGGTGTTGACCTTGAAGACCTCCCTAGGTGTTAGTTTGTTTTGCAATTTTAGAAAATAAGGCTTATGGAAACATAACCGGCCATGGAACAATTGGGGCTCAAGCCTAACTGAATTTGAGAGTCTACTTAAGGTGTGCCTCGACCTGTGTGCAAGGTTGGAAGGCAGTAAGAATGTTTGTAAGTTTGAAATTTGAAGATTGCTAAGAGAGGATAGTGAGAACATTATTGGAAATTTCTGTGTTTTCTTTGTAATTTAGTGATCATGAGCGATCAAGGCCCTAGAGATTGTTATAGCTGGTATTATTTGTGTTTTTTTAAGTTTGTGTGGTAGCATATAGGGTGTGAGTTTAATTTACAGGTGTGCTGGTAGTTGGTTTTGTTTTCTTGTGAATTGCTGACCTGACTGGTAAATAGGCAAGGATGGAGTCTTAGTTCCTTTTCCCAGTATACCTGGTGTATGAAATTTTGGGGATTGGAGCTAGAATTCATGTGTGTAAATATGGTAGACTTAGGGGTAGGCAGGAGGCATGGATACACTATGAAGGACCTTTCCTAGGTGAGCTTAACTATGCCCGGTTAGGAAAGGTTTGAAGTGTATAACCCTTATCTAGCAGGGGTGACCTCGCCTTGCTAATCCCTATGGTAGAAAGGTAGGAGGGATTCTTACAAAGGCTTGGTAACAAGGAGGAGGTCCCAACAATCCATTTGGGTGGTGAACTCTTTGATAGTCCAACCGGGTGGCCAGGAAATGACAACAAAACCCTAGATTTGCTAAATTGGTGAAGAAGCCTGTGTACAGCTAGACTAGGCATAAGACCTTGGGAATCTTGTAGTGGTTGGTATCAGGACCAAGAAAATCCAGTGAAGGTTTAGGGTTCTTTGGACAAGTTTTGTGAAAATTCCACTTTTCTCAGGCTAGGAGGGCTAAAAGGGGCTCTAGGCTTGTAGCCTTTTTAACCCTAAGTGAGGGTTTGTAGGAAGCGATGGTGAGATGGAGTCTAATGGTTGTTCAAGAAACCTAATGGGATGCTAGGAAGCATGAAAGTACATATTTACACCCCTGCAAACATCTAGTTGAGTATTGAGGGTATTTGGCCTTTAGGGATGATTAAGGGTCAAGGGTGAAACATAGTCAAAGCACCAAGTTTTGGGTTGAATTGTGTGATATGGTTGGAAGTGGGGATGGCCAGTAGAGCTAGGGGTATCTGCATTTGAGTTGGTGGAGAGAGCCACCAAAGGGAATTGCTAAGGTGAGACCCGAGGCATGGAACAATGAGTGTTCCATCCATTCCCCCTTACACTAGATTGGTATCAGAGCAAGTTAAAGATTTGGGAGTGAAATTTGTATGTCAGACTTGGAATCCAATGGTTCCACAATCATGGTGACAAATGCTGAGTTGCCAAAGAAGGTCGAAGACCAGGAAGAAGATAATAGGAGACTAAGGGAAAGACTAGCACAACTTGAGGCAACTTTGAGTAATGTGCTAAACAAGGACGATGAGGACAGCAATAGGGTACCAAAGAAAGAAGAGGTTGCAGACGAGGAAAAAATCCCTGAACCTAACCCTATTCTACAAGAGGAGCCTTTCTTGAAGGCATTGAAAGCTTTGAGTGGGAAGGCACTTGAAGGCATACCATTGTTTAGTGGGAATTTGGAAGCTGACCTAGTCATAGATTGGATAGAAGGCATGGAGAACCATTTTGAATGTGATGGGGTCATTGAAGCACAAAAGGTAAAGGTGGCCAAGTCTAGATTGAGGGGATCAGCCTTGACATGGTGGAAATTCATCCAAACAGAGAGAGAAAAGGAAGGTAAGAGGCCTATTTCAACTTGGAAAGGTATGGTTGCAAAGGTGAAAGAAGCATACATACCAGATGATTATGAAATTCAGTTACACAAGAAGAGACAAAGTTTGAGGCAGAGAGACCAAGATGTGAACACCTACACTGAGGAGTTCCAAAAACATTGTATGAGGTCCAATGTCTCAGAGGATGAAAGTCTCAAAGTGGCTAGGTATCTTAATGGCTTGAAATGGAACACCTAGGAAGAGACTCTTCTAAGTCCTAAGACAATACATCAATGCTATCAATTAGCTATCAAGATTGAGGAGAGAAGCAAGAGGAAGCAAGATCAGGCTTCTAAAGGCAGAGGCAAAGGCAAAGATCAAAGAGATCAAAGAGGACAGCGAGGTGGCTACCAAGGAGAGTTTAAATCCATAGATCATGGCAATGAAACACCTTCTAGAGGAGGGGATGACAAAGGTAGAGGTTCTCAAGGAGGATCCAATACAGGAAGAGGAGCAGGCAGGAGCAATTCATACTTTGCAAACACGAAATGCTATCATTGTGGTCAAGTTGGACATCCAACTTATAGGTGCCCAGAGAAAGCATCCTCATCAAGGAATGAGAAGAGAGTGGCTTATGCACAAGAGGACACCATGAGTCCTAAGGCAGCTGAGGTCAGTCATATTGAATCTGAGAATGGAGAGAGTTTTATGTTTAGAAGAGTTTTGATCAGACAACTGGTCAAAGAAGAACCAAAACAAAGGAGAGCTCTAGCCAGGGTAAGGTACAAGATACTTGGTAAAGTATGCAAGGTCATAGTAGACTCAGGTTCCACATATAATATTATCTCAGAGGAGGCAGTAGTGAAATTGAGATTGAATAAGGTACCCTACACCAATCCCTACAAGGTCACATGGCTTAACAAAGGGCAAAGTGTTTTAGTGAATGAGCAAGTAATAGTGGAGTTTTCCATTGGAGGGTACAAGGACAAGTTAGTTTGTGATGTCTTACCCATGGATGCATGTCATCTACTGTTGGGCAGACCATGGCAATATGACATGAGTGTTGTGTATGATGGAAAGGAGAATACAATCTCATTTAAGAAGGATGGAAAGACTTTTAAGTTGCAGTCACTGTCAGAGGAGGATGAAGGACAGTCAAAGACACCAAGTGTGCTACTAAGTACTGGGAAAGAGTTCCTCAACACCCTACATGAAGGTGGAGAAGGATATGTAGTCTTGTTGCAATCTAAGGAGGAAGATAAGACTGAAAAACTAGTCATATCTGGAGCAATCCAGAATTTGCTTGAGAGATATGAGGACATAGTAAGTGATGGTACACCTGCAACTTTACCTCCTAAAAGAGCTATTAGTCATCAAATTGAATTCATACCTGGAGCATCATTACCTAACAAAGCAGCATATAAGCTTACACTGGATTAGAATTTGGAAGTGGCCAGGCAAGTGCAAGAGTTGTTGGATCAAAAATTGATACAAAAGAGCATCAACCCATGTACAGTACCAGTAGTTTTGGCAACCAAGAAGGGAGGCAAATGGAGGTTATGTACTGATTCTAGGGCAATAAATAGGATCACAATTAGGTATAGGTTCCTTATTCCTAGAATTGAGGATCTAATGGATTGTTTTGGAGGAGCTCAATACTACACCAAATTGGATCTCAAAAGTGGATACCATCAGATCATAATCAAAGATGGTGATGAATGGAAGACAACATTTAAGACAAATGATGGGTTATATGAATAGAGAGTGATGCCATTTGGTCTCTCCAATGCCCCTAGCACATTCATGAGGCTCATGAATGAAGTGCTAAAGGATTTCACATGAGTATTTGTGGTGGTATACCTTGATGACATCCTCATATTCAGTAGGACAGCAGAAGAGCATTTAAAACATGTGGAGTTGGTTCTTAGAAGGTTGAAAGAGGAGAAGTTGGCAATCAATCTAGAGAAGTGTGAGTTCTTTAAGCAAGAGCTTGTATATTTGGGCTTTGTAGTGTCCAAAGGATCATTGAAGATGGATCCAAGCAAGGTGGAAGCAATACTAAATTGGCCTACACCAACAATAGGGACTGAGGTAAGAAGTTTCCATGGATTGGCTCAATTCTATAGAAAATTCATAAGGAATTTTAGTGGTATATGTGCACCCATTCTAGATACAATAAAAGGTGGTTTGAAAACCAAGTTTGTGTGGACTCAAGCAGCTGAGAGAGGGTTTGAGAAACTGAAACAAGAAGTGGCAATTCAACCCATACTCTTATTACCTAGTTTTGACAAATTGTTCACTATTGAGTGTGATGCAAGTGGAGTTACAGTAGGAGGAGTGCTAAGTCAAGAGGGCAGGCCTATAGCCTTCTTTAGTGAGAAGCTCAATGAAGCAAAGAAGAAATAATCAACCTATGACTTAGAGCTTTATGCTTTGGTTCAGTCACTTAGGAAATGGAGGCATTACCTTCTACCCAAGGAGTTTGTAGTCTTTACAGACAACCAAGCACTTAGCTATATGAATACCCAAGAGAAGTTGAGCAACAAACATTTGAAATGGATGGAATACATCCAAGATTTTACCTTCACCATCAAGCACAAGAAGGGACAGATGAATAAGGTAGCAGATGCATTGAGCAGGAGGTTGTTGACAGTACAAGAGATACAAGTGAAGAGCATAGGAATTGAAAGATTTAAAGATCTCTATGGAGAGGATGAAGATTTCTCAAAAGCTTATAAGGTATGCTTAGATTTTGAGAATCATTTTCATAGTCAATATGCTTAGTATACATTGCAAAGTGGATTGTTGTTTAAAGGAAATCAGTTGTGTGTTCCTAAAGGGTCAATGAGGGAAAACCTGATTCAAGAGAAGCATAATGGCAGTCTTAGCGACCATTTTGGCATCAATAAGACATTAGAGTTAGTTCAAAGGTTCTATTATTGGCCTAAATTGGCAAGAGATGTTAGAAATTATGTGGAACAATGTGTTGTGTGTATGAAAGCTAAGGGAGGAGCTAGTAATGCTAGTCTTTATCAACCCCTACCCATTCCTAACAGACCATGGGAGTGTGTGAGCATGGATTTTGTTGTAGGACTCCCTAAGACCAAGTCTGGTTTTGACAGTGTGTATGCAGTGGTGGACAGATTTAGCAAAATGAGCCACTTTATTCCTTGTAAAACTACTCATGATGCTAGCTACATAGCTCATCTTTTCTTTAAGGAGGTTGTAAGGATTCATGGCTTACCTTTAAGCATTGTTTCAGACAGGCATGTTAAGTTCATGAGTCATTTTTGGAAGACTCTATGGAATAGATTGGGAACCAATTTGTCATTTGGATCAGCTTACCATCCTCAGACCGATGGTCAAACAGAGGTGGTTAACAGGGTGTTGGTTAATCTTCTTAGGTGCCTAATAAAGGAATATGGACAGACATGGGATATGGTCATCTCACAAGCTGAGTATGCTTATAATGATAGTGTCAACCGGACCACAGGGAAGAGTCCTTTTGAGGTTGTGTATGGGATGCACCCAAGAGGAATATGTGAGCTCAGAGATCTTGGAGTTATGGAACATAGGAGTGGACATGTTGAAGACTTCAGTCAGACCATGAAAGAGATTCAGGAGCAGGTGAAGAAGACAGTCACCGAAGCTACACAAAAGTTGAAGGAGAAGGTAGATTTTTCAAGGAAGGATGTGTAATTTGTAGTGGGTGAGTATGTCATGGTTCACCTCAACAAATCTAGGTTGCAGAAGGGAGTGTCAACCAAGCTACAGATGAAGAGAGTAGGACCATGCAAGATATTGGCCAAGTATGGGAAAAATGCATACAAGGTTGAGCTACCTACCGACTTAGGAATCTCACCAATTTTTAATATAGCTGACTTAATCAGGTACAAAGGATCCATCAATGATGTGGATTAGAATAGTAAGGAGATCTTCAAGGACATCAAAAATATACCCCTACCTTCTCAAGACAAGAAACAAGCTAAAAGGATCTTGGAGTCAAGGGTGCAAAAGTCTACAAGACACAAGGTGTACATGGAGCACCTTATTAAGTGGAAGAATAAGCATGAATCAGAAGCTACATTGGTACAAGAAGACCAGTTCAAGCAGCTTGACATTGACATGTCATTGATCTCTCCTTCAACTCCATAGTGTTTGGGCAGAGAGGGGGAGAATGGTGTAGGAGCACCCCAAAGTGCATCTAGGAGGGTAATCAAAAGGTCAAGACTTAACAACTTGTTTAGTTAACCTATGGACAATCCTTTCCATTTCTTGGAATTGTGCCTTAAAGGCATTAGAGATTTTTTTTTGTGTTCATAAGGTCATGTTGACCATTTTCTAGTTTGGGGTTTGGCTACTAAAATAGGTGTTGACCTTGAAGACCTCCTTAGGTGTTAGTTTGTTTTGCAATTTTGGAAAATAAGGCTTATGGAAACATAACCAGCCATGGAACAGTTGGGGCTCAAGCCTAACTGAATTTGAGAGTCTACTTAAGGTGTGCCTCAACCTATGTGCAAGGTTGGAAGGCAGTAAGAATGTTTGTAAGTTTGAAATTTGAAGATTGCTAAGAGAGGATAGTGAGAACATTATTGGAAATTTCTATGTTTTCTTTGTAATTTAGTGATCATGAGCGATCAAGGCCCTATAGAATGTTATAGCTGGTATTATTTGTGTTTCTTTAAGTTTGTGTGGTAGAATATAGGGTGTGAGTTCAATTTACAGGTGTGCTGGTAGTTGGTTTTGTTTTCTTGTGAATTGCTGACTTGATTGGTAACCAGGCAAGGATGGAGTCTTAGTTCCTTTTCCCACTGTACCTGGTGTACGAACTTTTGGGGATTAGAGCTAGACTTCATTTTTGTAAATATGGTAGACTTAGGGGTAGTCAGGAGGCATGGATACACTGTGAAGGACCTTTCCTAGGCGAGCTTAACTATGTAGGGTTAGGAAAGGTTTGAAGTGTATAACACTTATCTAGCAGGGGTGACCTCACCTTGCTAATCCCCATGGTAGAAAGGTGGGAGGGAGTCTTATAGAGGCTTGGTAACAAGGAGGAGGTCCCAACAGTCCATTTGGGTGGTGAACTCTTTGACAGTCCAACTGGGTGGCCAGGAAATGACAACAAAACCCTAGATTTGCTAAATTGGTGAAGAAGCCTGTGTACGGCCAGAAAATGCATAAGACCTTGGAAGTCTTGTATTGGTTGGTATCAGGAACAAGAAAATCTAGTGAAGGTTTAGGGTTCTTTGGACAAGTTTTGTGAAAATTCCACTTTTCTCGGGCTAGGAGGGCTAAAAGGGGCTCTAGGCTTGTAGCCTTTTTAACCCTAAGTGAGGGTTTGTAGGAAGTGATGGTGAGATGGAGTCTAATGGTTGTTCAAGAAACCTAATGGGATGCTAGGAAGCATGAAAATACATCTTTACACCCCTTCAAGCATCTAGTTGAGTATTGAGGGTCTTTGGCCTTTAGGGATGATTAAGGGTCAAGGGTGAAACAGAGTCAAAGCACCAAGTTTTGAGTTGAATTGTGTGATATGGTTGGAAGTGGGGATGGCCAGTAGAGCCAGGGGTATCTGCATTTGAGTCAGGACCTATAGGTTGAGTTGGTGGAGAGAGCCACCAAAGGGAATTGCTAAGGTGAGACCCAGGGCATGGAACAGTGAGTGTTCCATCCATTCCCCCTTACACCATTGTTACTGGCTTTCCATCTTTCCAATTAGTGTTATAGGGAATTTAATGTAATCTTGGTCTTTCATTTCTTTATGAATTGTCTTGTCTATTTTGGGGATTGTTAGAGTTTTGGGGAACTCTAAGGTTGTTCCTTTTCCTAGTCATCCCTGCAGCCTTTCTATTATTCTCAATGGTTAATGTTTTTTGTGTGCTTCAGTTAAACTTCTTGGGAATTTTTTCCTGAGTTCATACATGCATTTGGGTCAAAGGCCTTCAAATAAATACTTAAGGCTACTAGATTAGTCAGTTTAGACCCATGCGGTATTTTATTATATAATTTGGAGAATGTCCGATTGAAATCATAAAATGACTCATTCTGGTATTTTTGAATACTTATCAACTCATGTAGGGCGAATTTAGGGGCACACTGATTTCCATATTGCTCTGGAAATTGATTCTGGAAGTCTGCTATGGAATCAATTGAGGCATTAGCTAGACTATTAAACCAATCCCTCACTTCCTCAGTTAGGGACATCATGAATAATCTCATATTTACATCTTCATATTCCATACCTATATCTTTTACAAGGGAATTAATTTTTTTGATATGTTCTTCAACGGTTATCACATTATTCCCAATGAATTTGGGGACCATATTTCTCCAATTACTATCAATTGGGTATGGGTATAATTGGTATCCCGATAGATCAAGTTGTCTACTTGTGTTTTGTGGATGTGGATTTAGAGGTGCTAGATTGGGATAGTATTGGTATCTATACTGAGGCTCATGGTAGACATTGTGTTGTTGTTGAGGGTATACATTTTGATGTGGCACATGTTGTGGACCATACTACTGACATGGTGGTGGGTAGTACTAGGGAATATTTCCAGCATTTTGAGGCTGAGGTCCTGGTGGTTGTATATTGTGTTGGATATGTTGTCTTGAGTTACCACCTATATTATGAGGTACTTTTGAAGTACTCAGGGCACTTGTATTCTAAAATGTCCCATGTGAATTGACATTACCACCTTTTTAATGTGGAGGGACATATTTTTGTGGCTTTGGTGCCTGGATGCTTAATTGTGCCATTTGTCGATCTATCTCCTGGCTTTCTTGTATCGTCTATTTTTTCCTTCTAATTTGTTGTCTCTTCCATTCCAAATGTGTTTCAAGTTCTTGGTTAGTCATACTATAAAAATCAATGACAGTGTGATAAATGAACCCCTCCTAGTTTTCTTCTCCTTGTTGTGATGAGAATCCCCTATCATATTCCTCTTGTTTTCACTTTATTTCTTCCTCAGTCCAGGCAGAAAACTCCTTTTCCTTTTGAGGATCCAGTTGGAAATTGAGGATATTGTCACTTAGATTGTTTATCTCAGGTGGTGTTGAGGGATTTCCACTATCAGTATGGAAAGGAGAGTTAAAAGTTGTGAAGTTCTACTCTGATGTGTTCACATTATCTTCTGGTTGTTTAGATATTGTTTCACCCTTATTTGTGTTATCTTTTCCATGTGGAGATCCATGCTTATCTATCCATCTAACATTTCTCTTCTTAGGACTCTCATGATACAAAGATCTTCTTCCATTCATTTTGGATGATATAAAATATCTCTCATGTCTATTGTCTATCCTTTCTGATCTGATATTTATTTTATCAGTCATAAAAGTCCTTCAGAGTCACCACCTACTTTTCATAATTAGGAAAATGATTGTGTTTTTCCCAGTGGAGTCTTCACCCTTTTATGATGTTTTGGAATGACTCTATGATGGAAGGCTTAGGTTCATAATTGGCTTAGTCCCTAGTAGAGTCACCAATCTATTAGGTCTCAAAAGTGTAGGTTTTGGACATTAAGAGTGTTCCGGGCTCTTTGTACACTCTTGGCTAATGAATGAGGTAAAAAAGATTGCTTACCTCCCACTATTTAGGCTCTTCTAAACCTAAGTGGGTGTACCTGAGTGATATGGAAAATTTTGAAGGCTATGATCTCTAATCTAAGTGGTATTGTCACAATGGAACATGGGGGTGAAGTAGATGTAATGCTAATTACTACTTCCTATTGAGAATATTTTGATAATCCGATGTATGAATAAAGTTTGTATGAGATTATTTTAAAATGATCAGTTCCTACACTATTGGGTGAATGGAGTCGAGAAGTGGGTGATGATTATGGTGATAGGCATTTGTGAGATGGGTGGATTTACCTCTTTAACTTAACTCGAATAGTTGGACACTTTGAATGTCTGCACTTTATGCAAACATGCAAGTAGGTCAATTATTTAGACTCTTATTAATGATCCTAGTGATATCCCCTTATGCTACTATGAAGTTGTGGAAGGATTTAATTCAGATATGAAGATAAACCAATTAAGATGATCTATTTAAAAGGACTTTAATCCAAATAGGAACCTATTAAATCATAACTCTTAAAAGGAATTTTAATTCTTCTACACACATAAACCAATTAGCAACACCATACAAATACAAAAAATGTGTATTGACAAATTAAATGTATATCCACACACTCAATTTGAATAACATAAGCAACCACTTTTGAGACAACAAAATAACATATAAGCATATAAATCCATACAATAGTTGAACACTTGAAAGAAAATCCATAATTATGAGTAACCTTCTCCATTGTATTGATCTGCAAATGATATGCATTATAACAAGAGTTTTTGATGCAATGGATGGGAAATATTTTGCAATCTATCTTCTTACTATGCCTATTCTAAATGAAGAAAATGATGTGATGATGATCTTCTTCAATCATCAAATGTTCAAATTATATAGCAATATCTTGAAGAGGATACACGTCTCCATAAGTGTCTTTTGGAATTTTACCAATACATTAAAATATTAACATTAAGCTCTAATGAGCCACAAATGAACTTGTGTTATATGATCTAAATATCCCTGACTCAAGTGTGTATCAACATCCTCTATAGCATTCATCATAGAAAGCTCCATAATGACCATCCTCTCCAAATGCTCACAAACTTCTTCTAATGTTGGATCTTCATTCTTAGTTGCTTCCAAGGCTCTCTGCAGTATCAAATGGCACTCTTTCATCCATTCAATTTTACCTTTTAGTCCTCCATTATCTCTAAACAATGCAGACACACCTTCCTTTGAAGCATCAATAAAATCCTTGGCATCTGCATGAAGTGCCTTATAACAGTCCTTGTGTTTCCTCACCATGTCCTCAACAGTTGTAATGGCTCCAGTATCATAAGTGTTTCTCTTTTGCATTTCTTGGAGCTTTTCTTGAAGCCTGTCATTTATCCATTTATGTTCTTGAATGACAGTGTGACTTTTGGAATGAGTTACCCAGAACTTATCCATCCAAATCATCAGATTAGTGTGCCTCTTCTGAAATATTGCAGGAAGTGTGTCAAATCAGGCCTTGCTCACTTGAGTGTGTACTTGTTGATTACTCATCTGTACTTCCTCACTTTTGTCCTTTGATTGGTATCATTCTCCTTGAGTTATCCTTTTAGTAGATCCTTTCAATGTATCTTTGACTATGTCTCTCAATAAATCATTTTCTTTGAACCTTCTCTCACTGTTCAACTTGTACATATCTCATTCTTTGATCAACATAATTTGAGCCTTGTTCAATTTGGCTACATTTATGCCAATGTCAGTTGTGATCACAGGATCAGTTTCTCCTAGTTTTAATGTCATTACATGACCAAATGCCTTCTCAGAATCAACAATCATAGATTTCTTATGTGGGGGGAACAAAGCCCAGATCATAAGAGAACTTTCATCAATATTATATGTTGACCCAGTGTATACCTTTGTTACCCCTTCTGGATTGAGCTTGTGTTTGGAACCATTATTATGTAAAAAACTATAAAAAAAGAAAGCAAAGTTTAAGTCCAAACTAGGAAAGATCATCACACCAGACTCCTCTAAGACTTTTCTTCCTTTCTCTAGAGTCATGTTCTTCATTTCATTCTCTACATCCACCTTCAATGTGCTATGCAACTGGTTTTCATTACTGGGTTTGATATCTATGACTGATTCCCTTATTTTTTCCCCTTTTGTTTGTACAAAAAAAAATTAAATTCAGGAGACTTAATGAACCGGTCATCTGAGACAAAGGACTTATAGACCAATTGCCTATTATTTATATCAGATTATTCCCCAACTTCCTGTTCTTTATTTGGAGATTTATATTCTTCAATCCTTAGCTTGGGGATCTTATCATGTTGGCCTTGGGGTTCATTTTCATCAAAAGATTCCTCCCTAACAAAGGACAACATTTCTGATTCATGTATCTCTTTCATCTTATGTTATATTTCTCTATTGTAGCTATCAATTCCTAATTCAGCCTTGTTTTCTTCCATGTTCGTGATAATATCATCATGAGGATATGGTATGTGAACATATCCACCCAGATTCTATTTTTTCCTTGCAAAGTCAATAAAACCTTTGGGATCAAATCCTTTCCTTGGTGCAACCTTCTTCATATTGAAATGTGACAATTTATCTAAAATAAGATCACATCCTTCCTTTGACACCATAGTGAAATAGCCAAAATATAATTTTATAGGCATTGATGGTTGTTTTTCATATGCACTCAAGTTCATGACATTGGAATAATCCAATTTCCTTACAATCTCTAGATATGCAATCTTATCTAGCATAGTTTTGGGTAATAGGAAAGGTGTGTATTCAAAACCATAAACTCTGATCATAGTGGAATCAATATAGAATTACCAGTCACCCCAATTATGACCTATAGTTGGTGGTCCATTGAAATCCTTGGGCCTTAAGAATATTTTGATTTCATTAGATAATGAATAACTACAAGGGTGGCCATAAAACCTGTACAATGTCTTGACAAATTGTTCGTCAAAATAAACATAATTAGAATTAAAAAATCTATTGTCCCAAATGGACGTCCATAGTTATACCGGTAATTTCTGGCCCTCCTTAGCCAACAGGGTGATTCCCAATTCCTTTGGCCACATTCCTAACTCTTGTCCGTAGTACAATATCATGTGCATGAGAGGGAAATAATGTTTAAAGTGCATTATGGGAGAACAATTTTTAATGGTTGTAAGCCCTAATTTGATCCCTTTGGTAATGTGTGAAGCATAATCTAAAGGTCTTGCATTGTGACATTGTATGTCTGCATTGATCACCATTGGCCCCAGAGACATAAATTCAGAGACCTCTTTTCCTATTACTTAACCCACTGAGAAGTAACTGTATTTTAAATAGGGCTCGAACAAATCAACATGGAATGGAGGTCCATCACCCTCCTCAAGTGGTACTAGGTTTTTGTTTTTTCTCGGCTTGTGTAATGGTAACCTCCATCCTTTGTATGTAGTATCAATTCTCCAACACTCCTTTTCCAAATTCTCATGCACTATGGGTTGGTCGCACGTGTCATCTAGGTTGAAAACTTCACAAAGTGTGGTTTTGGATATATGTATGAAAGGTTCACCTTGCAAGTTACATATGGCTTTAAGGTTCCAGTTATAATGTTTGGCCAAATGTCTTATGAGCTCTACATTCACGAAGACATTGGGCACAACCAGCTTTCCCAAGTTGAAATTCCAAGGGTTACAAACTAGTTCAAATCTACTTCTGCAAAAATAATGAAACATGAACAATTCATATCCCCTAATGGGAATCCACACATCACCTATATGTTTACATTTGTCTTCTAGTCTTTCTACATCAGCCCTTAATTGCGTAGATCTCCTAGCTTTTGGTCCTGAACCAGACAATTGATCAATGAGGTTTGTTGCTATTACTCAGACAAAATATGATATTATATCTCTCTTGAAAGTTAAATCTATATTGGAAAAGAGATAACCCCAAGGTCTCTAAGGCTAGGTCTTGACAATGCAAAAAAACAACTCAGTGATAAATATGAAAATGCTAGTAATCACAAAGGGACCTTACAAAGCAAATACTGGAAATTTCAAGCTTATCAAATCTTGCAATATGTTGATACTTGAATTCCTAAATATAACCCAGATAATAAAAGAAGTAGAAAAAGATAAGGGCTTAAGAGAGATTCTAAAACTAAATTTACTCCTAAGATCAACAATACTAATGACAAAATACTTGGAGTGGACCAATCCCTCAAAACAAATTTCTGCCTAACCCAGGCGAAACTTGCAATCTTACATAAATAGTGCAATCTTCTAAGGAATTCAAGATTTTTAGATCATGAACATTCATTCAATCCAACCCTTATTTTCAATTGAAATGAATAAATACCCACAATTGAAATCAGCACACAAATATAAGATCCAGGCTAACTTTAGACAACAACCCACAATCAATCATTTGCTAAAAGTATGGATCAAGAATCACTACCACACCCCAAGAATCAAATCCTAAATACCATTAAATCACTTAATTCTAAATATAGAATGCATTCAAATATTTTCAAGCAATTTCAAAGATAGAATAAGAACCGTGCAAGATAAATCAATCCAAGAGAGGCCACCAAAGTACAATGTCTTCACTTGTATTGAATCACTAACAATAGCAACAATTCCAATATGTTGTGTTACAACACTTGCTTCAAAATAAAACTAAATCCTAATTCTAGCCTCTACTTTATCACTTTGCACTCTTCAAGATCTAATTGTCTAACTTCAAACCTTAACAAATGAGGCCAAATGCCATACTTATAGAACATTCCATCCCAAATTAGGGTTACAAAGAAGGTCAGCCAAAAATAGGTCGGCCAAGGAAAAAGGCTAATAAAATATTCTATTAAATGCTTGAGACTCTTTTTCAGGTCGACCTAGGATCTCCAATATAAATCAGTCCAATGCATGTGAAGAACAAAACAAGGAATAATGAGGAAGCAAAAAATTTTATGTAGCCCTGCATTAAATGCCTTCCCCCTTGTCATTATCTCACCCCATTTTATACTTTACCCTAAGGAAAGTTTCCTCTAGGTCGGCCAAAGGGGGGATATTTAATAATTTGAACCTTCTATCAAGCGATTTAATTTCTTCCCTTGATTTCCTGACGACCTCATCCCACTCCACCTTTAGGGTTGATATTTCTCCATGATTGCAACATATGTGGTCACATCATCAAATTGGTACATAGTAACTGGACCATCATCCACTGGATCATAAACCTTATGCCACCATTTCTTCAGTTGTTCAAGGCTCAGATGCTTTGGTGCAAACTTCTTTCTCCCAGTTGTGATCTCAAAGAAAGGAATACACTTGCCAAAAATATCCTTGAAGGTATTCCCTACCTGTTGCCCATGCTTGTGAATCCTCTTTAGAACCCTTTGATTGACTTGCAACATCTCATATCACTCCTAGGGCTTTGAAATCTTTGAAGAAGGAAAGATCTCATCACTTACCAACTTCTCCTTTGTATAATCCATGATCATCTTTAAATTTTGTAGGAGGAGGTCTATATCAGTCTTATCTTGCTCCAACACCTTTTGTAGCCACCCAAAGGACCTATGTGCATCACAAAATGTGGAAAAAATTTCCTTAATCATTTTATCTCCTCGGTCACTCCTTCCAGCCATTCATGGGTAGCCTCTGTGGTGGTTTTCATATTCTCCAATTTAGTGATGGTCTCCTTAGGTAGAACGCCTATTGTAGATGATGAAGAACAAATTTGAATAATAGACTTCAAGGGCTTCATGAGATCTTGCAAATATCTCTTCAATCTCTCATTCTCCTTCCTCAAATCCTGCTGAGTTTACACCTCCTTCTTTAATTTGCCTAGAATTGTGGCACTAGAGCCCTCAAATTCCTCAACTTCTTGCATCATGGAGGTGGTTCCAAGGTTGATAGTTGAAATGCTACAGTCCTGACCAATTACCTCATCCTTGTTCTTATTAGGTGCAGGAGTAGCAATGTGGATCACCCGATTATTTTCCTCATCTCTATCAATCTTGGAAATAACCTTAGCCCTTTTCTTCACCTTTCCCTTTCCTATGTTGGCTAGTAGGTCATCCCAATTGGGAGGGGTATCATCCACAACAACCTACTTACTTATTAACCTCTCATCGAGCCAACTAGGGATGGTAGAATCTAACTACAAGACACTCTACTTGTCTTTTCCTTGTTGATCATTGGAAGAATCAACATTCACACTTTGCTCAACAAGAACCTCTTCAACCTTATCTTGCTCTGGATTCTCACCATTTTCTATATTAAGTTCACTTTCCTTGTGCACCAATGGAGGATTCCTTGTACGATCTTCCTCTTTTTCTGGAGACCTACCTCCCTCATCACTAGCAGGTGAATCCTCATAAGTCACCAAAGGAGATTGTATGATCCTTTCTATTTCTGCCTCAGCACTATAGATTTCTCCCTGTTTCAACCCCTCTGCACTTTCATTCTGGTGATCACTAATATTTGCATCCTTGGGTTCATGTTTTATATCCTATGACTCATGAAGAGGAGAGGCATCCTTTTGTTTCTCTGTAACAGGAGCAGTTATGGTAACATCTTCCTTCAATGCACTCCCCTTTGGAGGAGTCCTTGATATTCTAGTATAGACTTGTATCTTTTCTTCAGAGCTCTCCACTTCTACCACCTACGGACATGTCTCTCCTCCTTCCTTGGAAGGCTCATCCTTCTTATTTGAAGTCCTAAGCAATCTTCTTTTCTTGGTAATAGGGGAACTATCTTTGTCACCTTCCTCATCTGGTTCCTCCTCTATAGTGGGTTTTTCTTTCTTAGGAACATTCTTCCTCTTTTTGGCGATAGTTTTCCTCTTCTTTTCTTCCTCCATCACTGCTTGAGCACCTTTATTCTTGATCTTGAAGGGAGAATTTTCCTTACCTTTTCCCTTTGAATCTTGTTCAGTCTCCTCAGAGGTAGAATGGGACTCTAGATCACCCATCAAGTCATAATTATATTGCATACCCTCACTGTCCAACTCCCAAATTTTTTGTTTGAGCCACAATTTAGTGTACTTGAGAATGGGAACTGTGATTTTTTCCAGCTCTATTTTCTCTTCCTCCAACCAATCAATCTCTCCTACCGATTTATCCTTGATGGGCTCATAATCATGATTTTGGATTACATCCCCATCATCATCAACTTGATCAGGGATGGCCTTGACATTACAATCTAATCAAATTGGTTGGTATCCTAGAGAACTTCTTCTTCCTAACCTCAAACTCATCTTTGCAGTTAGCCCAGTAATCCTCAATATCATCCTTGTGGCTGAATTCTCTACTGGCCCTCTTTTGTGCTTCACCAGTCATGTCAAATCTAGACCTTTTAGAGTGGAAAAATAAACCCAAGGAACCCATTTCCTCCTCAGAAGACTGTGCTGAAATGATGTAAGGACATGCCTCATTGCCACCTACCCTGAGAGGGAAGCCATTACCAAACCCAGCCTTGTGCTTATCCTTCCTCACAATGGCATCAAAATCACATATTTGTCTAGTGACCTCTAGGAGTATGAGGTGATTTGTTGGATACCTGGGTAGTCTGTAAGGATCTCTTTGACAACCATCTATCTTGATGTAGGAGAAAGTGGGGAACAGTATGAACCAGGCTCCAAACCTTCTTATTAAATCCTTTGTAGCATCTAAGAATCTGACATGCTCTGCACCTTGGAGCAATCTAGTGATATACATGGTGAATGCATCATTAACTCTCCTATAATTTGTACTCCCCAAGTGTAGCTGTGGATAAACCTCATAGATCACATCCTATCCAAAGACACCTTTTGGACTTAGTCCTTTGTAGGAGTGAAATCTTGCAAGTGCATAGACCAAGGAAGAGGTCATGGTGAAGCTCCTTGTCTGCAAAACGTTACATAATTGCTCATGGATCATGGCACTAATGTTAAATACTTGGAGCAGACCAATCCCTCAAAACTAATTTTTTCCTAACCCAGGCAAAACCCGCAATCTTACAGAAATAGTGCAATCTTCTAAGGAATTCAATATTTTCAGATCATGAACATTCATTCAAACCAACCCTTATTTTCAATTGAAATGAATAAATACCCACAATTGAAATCATCACACAAATATAAGACCCAGGCTAACTTTGCACATCAACCCACAATCAATAAGTTGCTAAAAGTATAGATTGGGAATCACTACCACACCCCAAGAATCAAATCATAAATACCATTAAATCACTTCATTCTAAATATAAAATGCATTCAAATATTTTTAGGAAATTTAGAAGATAGAATAAGAACCATGCAAGATAAATCAATCCAAGAGAGGCCACCAAAGTACAATGTCTTCACTTGTATTGAATCACCAACAATAGCAACAATTCCAATATTATGTGTTAGAACACTTGCTTGAAAATAAAACTAACTCCTAATTCTAGCCTCTACTTTATCACTTTGCTAACTTCAAGATCTAATTGTCTAACTTCAAACCTTAACAAATGAGGCCAAATTCCATACTTATAGAACATGCCATCCCAAATTATGG
Organism: Sequoiadendron giganteum; assembly: GCA_007115665.2. Classification (NCBI taxonomy): domain Eukaryota; kingdom Viridiplantae; phylum Streptophyta; class Pinopsida; order Cupressales; family Cupressaceae; genus Sequoiadendron; species Sequoiadendron giganteum. Next base: position 9,372,916 of record CM021107.1, read on the forward strand.
TTACAAAGAAGGTCGGCCAAGGAAAAAGGCTAATAAAGTATTCTATTAAATGCTTGAGACTCTTTTCCAGGTCGGCCTAGGATCTCCAATATAACTCGATCCAATGCATGTGAAGAACAAAAGAAGGAATAAGGGGGAAGCACAAATTTCAATGTATCCCTACATTAAATGCTTTCCCCCTTGTTCTTATCTCCACCCATTTTATCCTTTACCCTAAGGAAAATTTCCTCTAGGTCGGCCAAAGGTGGGATATTTAATAATTTGAACCTTCTATCAAGAGATTTAATTTCTTCCCTTGATTTCCTGATGACCTCATCCCACTCCACCTTTAGGTTTTTCTACTTCTCCATAACCGCAACATATGTGGCCGCATCATCAAATTGGTGCATAGTAACTGGATCATAAACCTCATGCCACCATTTCTTTAGTTGTTCAAGGCTTAGATGCTTTGGTGTGAACTTCTTTCTCCCAGTCATGATCTCAAAGAATGGAATACACTTGCCAAAAATATCCTTGAAGTTATTCCCTACTTGTTGCCCCTACTTGTAAATCCTCTTCAGAGCCCTTTGATTGACCTACAAAAACTCATACCACTCCTAAGGCTCTAAAATATTTGAAGAAGGCAAGATCTCATCACTTACCAGCTTCTCCTCTATATAATCCATGATCATCTTTAAATTTTATAGGAGGAGGTCTATATTAGTCTTATCTTGCTCCAACACCTTTTGCAGTCACCCCAAGGATCTATGTGCATCACCACAGGTGGAAAAAATGTCCTTAATCATTTTATCTCCTCGGTGTCTCACTCCTTGTAGCCATTCATGGGTAGCCTTTGTGGTGATTTTCATCTTCTCCAATTCAGTGATGGTCTCCTTAGGTAGAAGGCCTACTGCAAATGATGAAGAACCAATCTGACTGATGGACTGCAAGGGCTTCATGAGATCTTGCAAATATCTCTTCTATCTCTCATTCTCCTTCCTCAAATCCTGCTGAGTTTACACCTCCTTCTTTAATTTGCCTAGAATTGTGGCACTGGAGCCCTCAAATTCCTCAAATTCTTGCATCATGGAGGTGGTTCCAAGGTTGATAGTCGAAATGCTATAGTCCTGACCAATTACCTCATCCTTTTTCTTATTAGGTGTAGGAGTAGCAATGTGGATCACTTGGTTATTTTCCTCATCTCTATCAATCTTGGAAATAACCTTAGCCATTTTCTTCGCCTTTCGCTTTCCTATGTTGGCTAGTAGGTCATCCCAATTGGGAGGGGTATCATCCACAACAACCTGCTTACTTATTAACCTCTCATCGAACCAACTAGGGATGGTGGAATCCGATTACAAGACACTTTGCTTGTCTTTTCCTTGTTGATCATTGGAAGAATCAACATTCACACTTTGCTCAACAAGAACCTCTTCAACCTTATCCTGCTCTGGATTCTCATCATTTTCTATATTAAGTTCACTTTTCTTGTGCACCAATGGAGGAGTCCTTGTATGATCTTCCTCTTTTTCTGGAGACTTACCTCCCTCATCACTAACGGGTGAATCCTCATAAGTCACTAAAGGAGATTGTATGATCCTTTTTATTTCTGCCTCAACACTATGGAGTTCTCCCTATTTCAACCCCTCTGCACTTTCATCCTGGTGATCACTAATATATGCATTCTTGGGATCATGTTGTATATCTTGTGACTCATGAAGAGAAGAGTCATCCTTTTGTTGCTCTGTAATAGGAATAGTTATGGTAACATCTTCCTTCAATGCACTCCCTTTTGGAGAAGGAGTCCTTGATCTTCTAGTATAGACTTGTGTCTTTTTTCTAGAGCTCTCCACTTCTACCACCTGAGTACATGTCTCTCCTCCTTGCTTGGAAGGCTCATCCTTCTTCTTTGAAGTCCTAACCAATCTTCTTTTCTTGGGAAAATGGGAACTATCTTTCTCACCTTCCTCATCTGGTTCCTCCTCTATAGTGGATTTGTCTTTCTTAGGAAAATTCTTCCTCTTTTTCAAAATAGGTTTCCTCTTCTTTTCTTCCTCCATCTCTACTTGAGCAACTTTATTCTTGATCTTGAAGGGAGAATTCGGCTTACCTTTTCCCTTTGAATCTTGTTCAGTTTCCTCAGAGGTAGAATAGGACTCTAGATCATCCATCAGGTCGTAAGTATATTGCATACCCTCACTCTCCCGCTCCCAAATTTTGTGTTTGATCCACAATCTAGTGTATTTGATAATGGGAGTTATGATTTGTTCCAACTATGTTTTCTCTTCCTCCAGCCAATCAATCTCTCCTATCGATTTATCCTTGATGGGCTCATAATCATGATTTTGGATTACATCCCCATCATCATCAACCTGATCAGGGATGGCCTTGACATTGTACAATCTAATCAAATTGGTTAAAAGCTTGGAGAACTTCTTCTTCCTAACCTCAAACTCATCTTTGTAGTTGGCCCAGTAATCCTCAATGTCATCCTTGTGGCTGAATTCTCTACTGGCCCTCATTTGTGCTTCACTACTCATGTCAAATCTAGACCTTTTAGAGTGGAACAATAAACCCAAGGCACCCATTTCCTCCTTAGAAGACTATGCTGAAATGATAGAAGGACATGCCTCATTTCCACCTACCCTGAGAGGGAATTCATTACCAAACCCAGTCTTGTGCTTATCCTTCTTCACAATGTACTCAAAATCGCATATCTGCCTAGTGACCTCCAGGAGTATGAGGTGATATGTTGGATACCTGGATAGTCTGTAAGGAGCTCTTTGACAACCATCTATCCTAATGTACGAGAAAGTGGGGAATGGTATGAACCAGGCTCCAAACCTTCTTAATAACTCTTTTGCAACATTTGAGATTCTGACATGCTCTGCACCTTGGAGTAATCTAATGATATACATAGTGAATGCATCATTCACTCTCCTATAATTTGTACTCCCCAAGTGTAGCTATGGATAAACCTCATATATCACATCCTGTCCAAAGACACATTTTGCATTTAGTTCTTTATAGGCGTAAAATCTTGCAAGTGCATAGACCAAGTAAGAGGTCATGGTGAAATTCCTTGTCTGCAAAATGTTACATAATTGCTCATGGATCATGGCACTAATGATGCCTAATGAGTGATAATCAATTTTATGCTCCATCCTTACTATAACATAAAACATCCAGCTTTCAAACACCCCTACACTTTTCAGGCCCACCACTCTGCTAAGGAGTGTGATTGCATCATAGTACTATACCTTAAGCTTTGCTCTGAATAGCTACTTAGGCAACTTGGAAATATGAGGCTTAGGCTTCTCCATCCAAGATTTGATGATCTATAATGACTTGATGGTATCCTCCTCATAGTATTTCCTGGGTACATCTAGGTCTAGGCCTACCACATGGGATCTGTTAGGCATATCAAACATTTGTGCCATAAAGGGAGGAGAGAAATTAGCCAACACCCTACCCTGGGGACCAATCACCTTTTCTGTGCTCTTGTCATAATTTCTAGCATACTCTAGGACCAATTCATAGCATTGAACTATGGGAGGAAACCTAGCTACATGAGCCAATCCTGATTCTACCAATTTCCTAACCAATAGTGGAGGATCCTGCACTGCCATCCTTGCCTTGAACTCTTCATATTCCCATGTGTCTACATTGGTATCAGTGATCCCTACCCAAGTGGAAGACAACTTGCTCTCTGGGATTTTTCTCTTGATATCCAACTTGATCCTCTCGGCCTCTGAGATGGGAGCCCCTTCACCAGGATTCACCGCATGTTTATTCTTGATCTTGGCAACAACTGTCTTGCTTGATTCAGCCTGCTCTCAAAGAAGGACCACAATAAATATCTAATATAGTATGAGAGTCCACATTAGTCCATTCAAATAATCATGTTCATCACTAAATAATTCCAAACAACAGTTAGAATCCCCTTAAAATATCATTAAAACACCCTTTCTTCAAAGTTCAAGATTTTTACCCCTTCGTGGAATTCAGGTCTAAAAGGAATTTTGGGGAATTCCGAGCCAGACCAATTTTAGCGATGGAAACCAAAAAACACCCATAAGGTATTAAATCATCACCCAAAACTCAAGATGTGCTTGAAAATAGTCTTAAATTATCCAAATCAATCATGCATTGCAAAATCATTAACAATTAACTCATGCATTCCTTCAGTTCTTCATTTTAACAAATTTTCGAGGAAATCCGTCAGGAACAGAAATCCATGAAACTTAGCTAATCTGGCACATTTCAGGAAAATGAAGGGGCAATGACAGTCTAGGGAAATCCCAAGGTAACAGATTTTCCTGAATTCAGTCTAATCTCCATGTTCTATGCACATTTTTGGGAGAACAACGAAGCGATGCAAATCCAGGGAAATCCTAAGGCGAAGGAAATCCCTGAAATGATCAAAATCCAGAAATCTTTGACTTCGTCAGGATTTCACCCAAATTGATTGAACGATCACAAATTTGGGATTCAAACTCAAATTTAACTCACTTCAAATCGATCATCGACAAATTTAATTTTTGAACTCTCCCAAGGGTGATCTAACAGCTATCAGTAATGAATTCAGGATCAATTCAAGACCAAACCCTAGAGTTTCATGATGAACATGTGGTCCCAGTCTCAACTCACTCACTTGCCCTATTAAATCATGAAAAATATCTACAAAATCCTCAGGGCAAGGGAACCCTTACATTTGAATGGAAACTAAACACTCGGATTCGCCTAGGATTACCAATTCCATCGAATGCGAGGGATCCATGATCGACACTCCAGGCAAAAACCAATCATGCACCAAGGCAAATTCAAGAAATGGTAAAGAAAATCAGCCAAGCATGGCACAATCAAATCATAAAATGAGAAAGGATGGAGACACTGATTTCAAAGGAGACATCAAAAAATGAAGGGAAAAAACCCTAACTTACTTACAAACCACCATCACTCTGAAATACGGACCCAAAGCATACCAATACACTCAAAGAATCACCCACATTTGTCAACTGAAAGAAAAGTGATGAATACATACCATTGGTGAAGTGAACTGGGTAGTAACCACGACTGAAAACAAGCTTTGATTCCCTAGCGAACAACATCAATGATAACACCAGAAAATCACCACCAAATTCGAGAAATATTCAGGTCCAATCGCCCAACCAAGCTGAGCATACAAAATCAAGCCCCTCCAAATTCAATCAAGGAAAAATAAGTTGACTCAAAGCATAAAAATATCTTAGACTTCATTTAACCCAACTGCAGAACCCTACGTTGGACATAAATGCAATGACATGACAACCTAGGGTGAATCCGGGAATTTGAGGCAGTGAAGGAATTTTGGAAAAATCCGGGGAAGATGGAATTCCCCAAGGAGTTAAAATCTCTGGAAACAGTGTGAAACCAGCCTTCGTCAGGTTTTCCAGGCAACTAGGGAATTCCGTCCAGAGAGGAAATTCTCGAAACCAAGGAAAAACCTGAAGTTTACCCCAAGGCTCACAATTTTAGGAACATTGCAAAGTAACTGAATCCCACGACCAAAAGACCAAAGCACCAAAAAACCCACAAAATATTATTTCCCAAGGCAAGGCCAAAAATCAAGGCCACATAAAAGAGCCAAAAGACCAAGCAAAGAGGCTCCCCACTTATAGTGGGGCGTGTGTGCAAAAACTACACAACAAGGTCCTAGTTTAAATTTTGTTCTTTTGTTTTCAATTTTCGCCCCATTTCAATTTTCCTTTTCTTGCTTTTGGACTGGCTACTTTTCCCTTGTTTCTTCCTATTTTTTGTTTTTGCAGAACTTGAACCTTCCATTCTAGTTCTCTACAACATGGTAGAATTGAATTATAATTTATCAATTGCAGGGAAAATTTGAATGCTTACTTGTATGTCTCTGGGTGCACTGAATTCCTTAACTCTTACTCGATCTCTCATCCTTCTGGCTGCAACTTCTAAAAATTCTTTTGGTTCAATCTATTTTCAATCAGAGAATATTTACATAAGGTTCATTCATGCGGCCAATAATATCCACCACTGGAAATGAATACAATAGGTTTTTTGAATTTTGAAATGTCAGAGTGATACAAGAATATTTCATCGGTGAAACCCTTCTAATCTCAAGTCGATCTATGTCTTTTACTTGGCACCATCTTTGTTTATACATTCATAACTGATCACTAAGACATAATTGAATGTCCCTTCGATATGAAGTGTCCCTTGAGATATCATATTTAGTCAGGAAGACTGCTTAATACTTTTACTGATGTTGTATAACCGCCTTCTCTCTAGCTTCTCAACTCTTATTATTTCAGGGAGAACATTATGAAGTTTACTCAATATCAAGGTGGTATGGATCATTAGAAATCCCTTTGATCATCGCCCGGTGTCTTCTCAAAAAATTATGAACATTCTATGTTACCATTGGCTGACATGTACCATCACTGAGAGAATGAAATTCCTTTTCGGTGTATTTGATCTCCCCAATGTATTCCCTCTACTACTTCATGCATTGGGATAATTCGGTGAGACTTTCCCTAAAAAATTCTCTCATCGGTGTAACCCACATGGTTAGGGAGATCTTAGGAACCCACTCTGATCATACATGTCTCTATGATACAATGGTTCTTTTTTTTTATCGGTGAAAGTGTATATGTTTCTTCCTAATGAGGTTTCCATCAGTGTAACGCACGAGCTTGGTATGATTTGAAAACTTCACTCTAATCACCTTGCTTTTGTCGATAAGTTTTCATCGGTGAAACGTTAGGCACAATCTTCTTGATTATGCACACTTGTTATCTTCGGGGCCTTTGATCATTGTAGCTTAATTCACCTCTTCTCAATATGCAAAAAATATTCAAATGAAGGGCTACGACTTGCTGATCGAAAAGACATGCATACGATATTCTCAATAAGGACCAATTTCTCTCAAAGTTTTTTCTTAACAATGATCAAAGAGATTCTTACATGTCAAAGGCCATACTAATGGGATCATGGGTTGTAAAATGGATCTTGTCACACAAATCTCAACAATTTATATTGATCATGAAATTAAGGTGTGGAAATTTTTTGTGGTACATGGAAGATAGTGATGCAAGGCAAGGTGATATTTTCTCCAGCTAGTCTATTTCCAACTTGTCTTCAAAGTCACAAACCCAATCTAGGGTTGGTTCTCTCACAATCACACCTACTTTCTTGTAGGTCTCTTGATATACTTATTCAACTATATCTTCCTTTGATGATCTTTTCAACATTTTATGCACACACATTCAAAACCCATTATGTTGTATTTGAACATATCAAATCCTCACCTAATGTTATTTTGAACCAACACACCAAAAACTGACTTGCAATGATCCCCCTAGGCCTAATTAGGCCTCTTCTCCAAAGGATGTCTATGATTCTCTACCACAAAAACTTGGAAAACTTCACAAACATGAACAACCAGTCACCAAACTACCAATTCCACCATTGGTTCCCACAGAACACTTCAAAATCTTGTTGTCCTACACAAAAACTAGTAATTCTTTCTTGGCACTTAAACTTTTCAAGCTTGGGCACATGCAAAATGACCTTCAACAACACCACCCTACCTAAAAAATATGAAAATCCTAAATCTAACTCCCAATAGGCCCATTCCACCAACTTGCATAATAAACCTACAGTGGAATGGCCGAGAAATCCATTTTTTCTTAACAAACCCTAAGAAACCCTAGATAACCAAGCAACCTACAAAAAATCTAATCTAACTCCTAAAAAACTTGATGAGAATCCCTCTAAAATGATTCAATTTAAAGCTTACACAATCCTCTACCACTTTACATGGGTTTTACATTGATTGCAGACTGTGCAGAATCATACAGGGTCACAAATTAGCATAATTTGTAGAAAAACACCACAAAACAAAGTACTATTGTATTATGTCTTCAAAATATTCACAAGAAAAACTACCTCAATGTTTTTAGAGGCCTTTTTAAACATTTTTAACATCAACCAATGACCAACAACATAATTTCAAAAGCCTGACCGTTCAACTACCAACTTCCACAAAAATTGTCAAAAATGCACTTAAATAACTTTTGCAAAAATGTAACATTATTAACAAATATTGACACCACACACCTAAGACCTCCCAATGACACCATTTACATCATAATCTGGTCACATCGACTTTATTACATCATGAAATGACTTTATTCAAACCTAGACTCCTACTCACATATGCAAAATCCAAAAATTGTAAAGGTGCTCCTGCACCAAATAGGTGGGTGAAGGCTAGTGAAAAATGTGATATTTTTTCAGTTCTAACACATGACCAACTCCATAAAAATCAAGATCCACAATTATGAGTTTCCAACACCCAATATAGATGTCATTGATAATATATGTGCAAAAGTTAGATGACATCACTTCCAATCTCAGTGATCTATAAAATAATGTTAACACATAAAACACCCACTGTAGTCCACAAGCCTCTAGCATCCCAAGAGAGGTAAAAAATTCCTTCTTACAATTCCAATGTCTTTTTCACCAATTCATCTCTAATACCATGGGTTGAGAAATTTCAATTTGAAATTTGTATGCAAATCTAAAATTAAGTATTCTTAACCTTGAATTACCATGAGATTTAGTGGATGTTAAATCAACACATATTAAAGTGAGAAAACACCATTATTACAACACATAGCATAGGATTTACATGAAGAAAATCTTGTGGGAAAGAAACTCCAACAAGAGAGGCCAAACATTTATTAACTTTGAATAACAAGATTTTGATACAATCATACTTCCATTCTCCTCTTTGCTTCCAATTTAACAACACATGTGTACCTATGAAAAATCTCAAGCATCCAACTCTCTATTATGTCTATACAAATATTCCTTCATATTCCAACATTTTCTCTTCTTTCCACTATCATGAGGCTCCAAATTATAGAGTTTCAGGAAAGGGGAAACCATTAGTGGTTTACAAAATAAGAGGAAGCTCAACAAGACCCAACAAGACATCCAAAAATGACTTCATAAATTTCCACACCCAAGGAAATTCAAGAGTCATCCTCCTCCCTCTCAAACACCTAATCCTCATGGAAAAACTCCAAAATACTGAGTCAATCAAGGGAAATCTGGAAGTCTTTATCCTCTCACCCTCCCAAGCACCCAACTTGGGTAATTCCAAAAGACGTGTGTGGAACTCAATATTCATCTTGCACTCTTTCTTAAAATCCCCACATGGAGGTAGAATTTTAATTAATATATTTTGTCTCAACAATTCATCTTTACCATTATCAATGGACCCCTCCTTTCTTATGAATGTATTAAAAATAGTAGGTGGGATTGAATATAACAAATTAATTTTCAATAACACCTTAAGTGCCTATAGACACTTTCTAAGGATTTTGGAAACATGTAAAATGACATAAGATTTACAAAGTAGATGACACCTAAATCCTATCAATATTTACACATTTGATAGCTCATAAAAGTGGCCATGACCCTCTAATATTGGAAAAAAATAGGAAAATTTTAAAAAAAAAATACGATTAAAGAAAAAAATTATACACACAACATTAGAGATGAAAAGGTTGAAATTAATCTTCTCATGAGGCAATCCCTAAACCATGTGATTGGATTTGGAAAAATATTTGACTCTAAAAAGTTTTGTAGCATTTTAAGAATAAAGGTAGACTTATATAGATATCATAAATACATATATCTAAAAGATACCAAGGGATATCACTCTCAAGGTTCCTATATTAAATTTATGACATAAATTAGATAAACATCTCAAAACCAATGCCTCTCAATATTTTTTAAATATTGCATTTAAAAAATATTTTATTTTTCTATATAGATAAATTAAATGTTAATATCTATTAAACTATTACAAATACATAAATAGATTATAAAATAGGTGCAAACCTATTTTATTTTACTTAAGAATTATTTTTCTACTACCTACATGAACACAAATTTTAGTTTTCATTTACGAATTAGTTTATTTTGTCTACATTGTTTACTTGTTATATTATTTCAAGAGATATTATATATTAACACCTATAATATAATTTTTACAACTATGATGTCTCTATAAGATATATTATTATACACTTTTTTCCTTCGAAAAACTTGCAAATTATACAAATATATGGGGTTCATGTCCTATAATCCACTCGATAAATTTAGTGGTACCTCCCAATTTAAGAATATCCCGCACCTCCATTTATGCAATGAAATAAACTGTAGAATAGAAGGAAATATGTTGTAAATACTTGATAATAATTGAGAATAATAAGACACTTCGATGGTACAAACCTCCAAAAGTATCCAATAAGAACACGATTTGCAATATAATGATAATAAACTACCCACAAGCTCCTATATATACCTTACTTATACATTGGATGTCACTCAAACCAACTTTGATACCTAATTATAATACCTAAGACAACATAAATATCTAAATAAGAATATAAGAATTAAGGTAGCCACAAGTTGACTACTAATAACCTTATTAATAGTATAGGATTAAGGGAATGGAAACATGTTTTGATTATGATAAAGATGGGAAGGGCATGGAAATATGTTTATTCAGTAATTCCATAGTTATTGACTTCACTTTGCATTTATTTGTTGCATCATAAATTGTTTTTGCTTAGAATTTCATGGTATGTTTAGCACTCAATTTGAAATCTGTGTCTAATTATGTTTGCAATTTTCTTGTCTTATCACCTCTCTGGAAAGCTTGGTCAAGTCCTTCACTGTCAAGCCCTTTGAAAGAAAATTATGCCTAGACACTAGCATGACACACTAGCATCCTAGCCGTACATGTCAAAAAAATTTAATTCAAAATTCAACCTTGTTGTGGTTAAGGACATGACCTAGCTTGTCGACCTCTCCCAAATAATTACTTGGATATGTGCTTGGTCTCATACATAACCTCTTCTCTCCTTCACTAGTCTGGAGAGAAATTTAGAAGAAAAAAAAGAAATAAAGTGAATGATTAGAGATATCATCCAAGAAACTTATAGTCTACAATCTACCAACTAATCAACTCCATTATTATAGAAACTTTATGCTCAAGTATCATGTGATATTTCTTATTTATTGTTATTATCATTGTCATATATACTAATACTTGAAATATCTCAAGGAAGGATCTTCCTCGTGTTTGATTTGTGTGACCACATCAGTCCAACAAGGTATTTAAACCTAAATGGTAAAATTTGTCATTGTCTTGATTATCATTATCATTGTTATTTTTTTGCCTCTACTCATTGTGAGCACACACACTCTATCATCATTGTTGTTGTAGTGGAGGTGGGAACACCAACAAAGGGTTTGACTAAGGCAAGCCCCTATACAACACAACCATTCTACTCTTTCCATTTTGTAGGTGTCTATGTTGTTGTGGAGAGAAAAATTGACATCCTAACTCATTTGGAGACTCTTAAAGCCCCATCTTTTGTTCTTACTATTTAATCATTAATAAATTAGGGTTATCTTAATTAGTCGTACATATTCACACACTGAGTCATGATTTTTTTTGTCATAGGAGTGTCAACTATTTTGGATCTATGCATGTAGGTAGCCCTAATATTTGGCATCTTCAAGACTACAATGCACTAACGTTCTCAACAATTTTCCCTTGTTTTTACTTTCAATTTTTCCTATGTGTTGCTTTCTCATATCTACTTGAAACTAGTCTAATTCATTGCAACACCTGATCTCGATCTTAATAACATCGTTTCTTCCTAAATCACCCCCTTTACTAATTAATTTAATTAAATAATCTATATTTGATTAACTTCATCACATTTCCTATCTTAATTAAATAAATCAATTTTATCCGATTAAGTCATTCTTATCTATTAATTGGGGTTGGGGCCCTAGCTCGGTTGGCTAAATCTTTCCTGTTGCAAGAGGTTGGTCACGAGGTCTAGTCTCCCCCACCCCCGTGGTACCAGAGGGTGTGTCGTGCCAGCGCCACTGGTCACGTTAAAAAGTTTACCAGGCACACTACAGTTTATAAGGGGTCATGCTACCTGATTCCTGTAGTCTAATTTAAAGTCATTCTTCTCTATTAATTAAATAAATCATTTTGTTTAATTAATCCTATTGTCTCTCCTTTAATTAAATAATTTAATTCATTTAATTAAATCTCTAATGGAATTTTTTTAAATCAGATAAGTTAACCTTTATTTGGTTTAAATTTAACATCACTCTCTTTAATTAAATAAATTAATCTTTATTTAATTAAATCCAAAATCATTTTCCTCTCGACTTTGATTTAAATAAATCTTAAAATCTAAGTCAAAATTGTCAAATCACCTAATTTATACTTAATCTGATCAAATCACGATTAAATCTAATCCTAATCACCTCAATCCTCTAGATTTTGCAACTTGTACCAATAAATCAATTTAATTGATTTGTTAAATCATCCATTTTTCCTCAACTTGGCATCAAAAGGGAATATTCCACAAATTTGAAAAATCCCTCCAAAAGGGATGAAGTACTTCCAATAGGACATTAAAGGCCTCTTACATGTCCTTTTCCTTGAGCCAAGTGGCATTAACTCCATTTTCCTCTCCCTCCAACTTGACATTTCACTAATTTCGAATTCCACCTAATTTCATTTATTTGAACATTCATCAAAATGTGCTTATTCTTCTTCCAATCACATGATGACAAGTGTCCTTCTCTCATTGGTTGGTCTATTATCCCACATTCATCCATTTTTATTTTTCTTCCATTCTTGAAATCTATAAATATAGGACTTCTCCTATTGAATTAATCATCCACAATCCATGCAAGCTTACTATACTCAATTTCACTTACAATTTCATCCATTTTTATCATAGTTTCATAGTTTTTAGCAATTTTATCAAGGTTTTGTTAAATTTGCATCAAGGAATCAAGAATCTTCATCAAACCACACTAAGGAGTTGGGAAAGGGCCATTTCCTAACCATAAATGGCACCAATTCCCCCATGGGATTGAAGGCTTGCTCATTAGAATAGGATTTCATTTTTTTTATTATGTTGTTCTTCATTTCTTTCCTATTTTGATGTTGCAATCTAATTTCATGGGGAATGTTGCTTCTATTATGCATTTGGATCTAATATTGTGTTTTTTCTTTATGTTTATGGAGGTATAGAACACCATTCACATTTTGGCGCTAGAAGGAGGGAGAATATGGAGGAATTCATCACATTTTTCTCAAAATTCTATGTGTTTTTGTGATTTTTTGTTGTCTACAGGAAACTTAGCTGCTGCCAGTCAAGTGGCGTTACATTGTGCCACTCCAAACTCCATCGTCGGAGTCTTTCCACCAATGAAATTCAAATTTCAAAGTACCTCGCACATTTTCCAAATTACAAACAACGTCACAATCACGGTCATTGTTTTGTTACAGAGTGCTGCTCTCAGTCCTCAACAACGCTATATTGTGCCACTGCCCTTTCCAAACTATGTCACACCCACGGATTGCACCGCTGCAGTTGATTAAAACACATAATTTTGGTTATTTTGACATGTTCCTTTTTCCATTTTGATTATTTGGACTTTTAACTGGTTTTTAGTCTTTGCTTTTGCAGAATTAACCAGTTTTTGTAGGTTGAGTTGATTGAAGTGAAGAAAGAAAATGAAGATCAAGGAACCTTCATGTTATCATTAACACATTGTATCAAGTGTTTTTAAACACTTTGGGGAGAAATTATAATCCCTCTTAAGGATTTTCTAATATTCTTGCTTTAGGATTACTAAATTTTTTTTGGGCTTAAAAAGAAAAAGACAAAAAGGTTAAAAATAATCATAGGAAAACTCACTATATTTTATTTTGGGATCTAATCAATGAACAAACAATTATCACACTTCCAAATTAGTGCTTAAAAATAATCCATACTATTGTTTTGTGGGTTAAAACAAATTTGTGTTTTTTATGTTTTGTAATCTATTTTACAAAATAATATCATCAAAAAGACGTATGCACTTCTCTTGTGCTTTATAGAGATCTTTAGAATCAAAAGTCCTTTGTTTATATCAAGTTGCATAAGAGATTACCTCCACATTTCAAATTGAGTTCTTAAAATTGAATAAATCTTGCGAGTGTGACTGGAGCATATCGTGAGTGTTCTCTCTTTGTTTCTAAACAAAGATCGATCGAACTACAGATATGTTTGCTCACTTTTGTTTATCTTAGAGGGCCTTCCTGGTGGGAAAAATTAATCACCCCAAGGAATGATCCAACTGGTAACACACTAAAGCCAAGCAACTTCCAGCCGGTATATGTGTGGGTACTTGAGGAAAGTTAGAGTATCACAAGGATCATTCTGACAAGAAGGGAAAAAATTGTCTCTTGCTGCATGGATGGTCCCCCATGAATGGAATGCCCGCATTAAAACCTCTTGTGTAGAAACGCCAAAATCTTAATCTATTTGTTGGTGCAAGAACAATCATTTTGAAGCCACCCCACATTCTTATGGATTTTAGTAGAGATGAAAAGTATGCCATGGAAGTTTAATGTGTATTGATGCTTCGGTGACCCAAGAAGCGAGTGCAATATAAGGGGGATCTTGTGTGGTCAAGCATCTAATCATCCGCTGAGAGTATGCGTAGCTGGATTTATCCAAGTGAGAACCCAACAAATATTGTCTTTTCATCCTAGGATTGTACATATTCTTGAGATCAAAATACTTTTCTTGGATCTAAAACACTTGAAAACAAACATTCACAAAGTTCCCAAAAATTTCAAACCCTTTAGAGGGGACAAATACCTTTTACAAATCCAAGTGCTCTTTCTTGCCCCTGGGATTTCATCCTTATATTTTTCTAAGCATTTGAATGTAATCATTCTTTGTTTTCACTAAATTCAACATTAAGAAACTTTTTCCTTAATTTCCTCAATTTTCCACATAATGGACTTTGTGGGATGAGAAGAAGTTAGGACATTAAACATCTAGTTTGAAACCTAATCAAGAATTGTTTGTGGTAAAAGGAAGTCATTAAGAAAAGTTAAGAAACAATTGAACCCCACACATGTGCTCTTCCAAATGATTTCCTGCAAGATCAAAATCCAAAAAACCAAGTTCAAAAGTCTTAGCCCAAAAGCTCGTGAAGAACATCTTTCAAGGCTTCATGAGGTTAGAGAAAGGTTGATTTATATTTTGCACAAGAAATCTTCAAGGAACAATCCTAACTTGTATGAATTTTATTGTCAACAAAATCCAAGTCTCTTTGAAAGGTTTTATTTTCTCACATAGGGAGTATCAAGCATGTTCTTCAATACTGAGGTCTTGTAGAAAGGATTTCTATCTAGGTCTGGTCTAGGATCAAAATCATCATTCTCACCCATCTCTCAACCATCGAAAAAAAAAATCATCTCATCAAAAACTTTTGAAAATATTGAAAATATCCTTCATGCTAGACTTTTGGAAAATCAAAATCATCTTGTTTGGTTAGATGTGTGTAGATGAATCCTTCTCCACATATTTGATCAAATTATCAATCCTTGTGAACAAGTTTACCTCTTGATAAAATCCAACATCTTGAGGTCTATAAGTTCATTATCTAAAATCATCTTGTTTGACTAGGGGTGTCTTGATGAATCATTCTTTACACATTTAGTCAAATTATCATCTTGTGTATGAGTCTACTCTAGGAAAACATGCAACCTCTTAGATTTTACAAGTTCACTATCTAAATCAAATCAAATCAAGTCCTAAATTCTAGTATCTTCTCCAAGATTTCTCAAGAGTTCAATCATCTGCATCACCCCTTTTCTATTTCTCATTCAAATCCTTTGATCCTTAATCATCCTAGTTCTTCTCTTTTTTGTGCCTAAAGTTAGATCAATCTAAAGGAATACACATTCTTGAAAATTGATCCATATTTTATGGTGCAAACTAGATTGCAACACAAGAAGAATATGGAAATCAACAAAGAAACATCAACTTCAAGTGACCTAAGTCAAATTTCTCCTGAAATAAATCCCATGGGATCGAGAATCCCCCAAGAAATATCTCTTCCATCACAAAATCCTCAAGAGGGTCAAGTAGAGGACATCACTGACAATGTCTCAGGGGTGACACAAGATGAAATCCTTGAGATGGTGAAAAATCTCTAAAATAATCAAATTGTTAATGCCATGATGAGGTTATACCCTTCCCAATACATGCTTTAATTGGCCAAAGAAGGGGCTAAACTCCCTTATGACTATGACATAAGCACTCTTATGGAGAAAACTCTTGAGATCATGCATCCAATCCCACCCATGCCTCCATATCAAAATATCACTCAAAGCATCCCGCAAATCACATCATCCATTGCTCCGACTTACCAATTCTTAGCAAGGGAAGCTCATTGCTTCATGCACTTCAAGCACATCCCCTTGTGAATAACTAAGAGTTGGATGCAAACACCATCTTGGGCCAATCCATCCCAATAAATCCATTACACCCATACATTCCACTCACATTTTATACCAATTCATCCTCCTTTCATGCAACACCATTTTATCCTCTTGACATGAAAACCTCTCTCCCTATGATCTCACAAGGAGAAGGTGATTTTTTTGGAGTAGGGGGATTCTTCGATCCCTCATCATCATATCTTTAAGGGAATGCACCACCCATATTTCCACCATTCCCACCTCTAGCACTTACATATACATCACCCCTTGGGTTGGGTCTCCCCCCTTTACTCACCATCAATCAACCAAATCAAAGCAACCCTCCCATCATAAATCAAAGCATCATACCAAATCCTCTCGTCTTTCCATCAATATCGCAACAATAGATGGCAACTATCCAAACAACCCCAAAAAAGAACACATCCACCATTCCTCAAATCTCTCAAAGAACGGTTTCCCAGGGCCAAGCATCTCAATCATGCCATCCACCACTCAAACCCTAACCATCAATACAATTGTTCCTCTCATCACAACAATCAACATTATTCCCAATCCACCACCACCACCATAAAAACCCAACATGAAAAATTCATTCAACATCACGTTGCAAGAAGATCGACAAGCCGCCTATCAAAAGGCACTTCAAAAAATCCAAAATCAACAAGTTGCATAGCTAGCTACTCAGTAAACACAAGAACAATTAGTAGCACAACAAGTGCAATAGGAAAAAAATGCAACCCAAGAAGCACATGCTCAAGCTCAAGCCCAATATCAAGATCAGCTAGCACAAGCACAAACTCAATACCAGCCACAGTTGCAAGCAGTTCAACAACAAGCATATCAAGAAGCCCTACAAGAGTATCAAACACAACAACTAGTGGCTCAACAAAAAGCCCAACAACAAGCTTTTTTGGCACAACAACAACACGATCAACAAAAAACATTGTTGGATCAACAAAAAATGCAGCCATTAATCGCACAACAAAGCTTGCAAAAAACTCCCACCAACGCCCCACCCGTCAATCAAACACCCCAGCCCCCTCAAAACATGTTCACTCCACCTCTTGATCCACAAGACGATGACGAAAAAAATCAAACTACTCTCACATCAAGTGCTTTATCTTCAATCAAGAAAAACAAAAAGGACACTCGACAATCTATGTCCCTATCGTTTTGATAGGAGCCTTGCAATGATACCATTCCCAAAGGATTCAAAATCCCCAAATTTGACAATTATCATGGGTTGAGAAATACTGAAGATCACATCAGGTAATTCCAAGTACATTGCATTGAATTCACGTACAATAATACATATTTGATGTGGTTGTTCCTTCAGAACCTGGTTCGTCCCACCATGGAGTGGTTCTCTCATCTACCTATGGGCATCAGAACATTCCAAGAAATCATACACATTCATCAAGAATTATGCATTCAACATCGGTATAGATTTTAGTCTAGAGGAATTATCAACGCTCAAATGAGGAAAGGGGGAATCATTCACCTCCTTCCTACAACGATGGAAATCCAAGGCCAATCGAAGCAAGTAGGCCATGACAGAAGAGAAAAAAAATTGCACTATCATTGCCAATCTAGAAAAAACCTTGGCATTTTATCTAAATATGCAGTGCATCACCACATATGACCAATTGATCCCCAAGGTGCTCAACATCGAAAGGTTCATTATTACACAAGGGGGCACACCTACATATATTGAACATTAAGATAGTCGCCCATCCACCAGCTATAATGAGAAACCTTGCACATGGGTGAAAAACAAGAATGTCACCAATGATGGAGTAGTCGATTCCAAGGTCATCATCAGTGCTCCAAAGTATAATGCCCAAACACATCATCAACCACAAAAAAACAACTGTAACAATGCACAAGCCAATGCGATAACCCAACAACCACCCCACAATTAAGTCAACAACCTAAATAATCAATGAGGACCACCTCTGCGAAATAGATATCCCCCCAAGAGGAAATTCAAAGCCCTTGGGGAATCGATTGAATCCATCATGAAGAATTTGGTCAATGAGAACCTCACTAAAATCCCCACTTATGATAATTACCAAGAGCCCCAGGTGAAGCCACTCTGGTACAATGGAAATTTAATTTGCAATTATCATAAGCTCAAGGGGCATACAACTGCCAACTGCATGAAATTTAAAAATGTCATCCAAGACCTCATCGATGACAAGATCATAAATGTTGAGAAAACAACTGGAAATCAAGATCTAAGAATTTACATGAATCTGATGTCCGATCACAACCAAGGAAATAAAAAAGGGAAGCAAAAAAATGGCAATGTGAGCCATGTGTACGAAGGAGTTGTCACATGCCTTGACGAAATGATCACCGTTGTTAGCATCAAGGGAGACAAAGCTGATTGTGGAGTCACCACACGTGACATCAAGGTCACCATTTTCAAGGCATCACAACCACCTAGGACATCCACCTCAAATCATAAATCCTTTCCTAATGGCTACAATGTCCTAGACTAGTTAAAAAGAACCCTTGCTCAAATCTCCATCATGGAGTTACTAAATATTTCAGCTGCCCATAGGGAAATCCTTGAGGAAGAATTGGCTTCATCTACCATCTCTGCCAACCTTGATACAGAGCAATTCCAAGCTATGGTCAGCAACATCAACACTCTGAATCTCCTCCCATTTTCAATTAGGACTTCCCCACCCAGCCATCTCACAACCGTGCACTCCACCTTGAAGTCCTAGTTCACAAAAATAAGGTCAAAAGGGTCTTGGTGGATGAGGGTGCGGGCCTCAACTTTTTTTCACTCAAGCTCATAAATAATCTAGAAATATTTGAATATTCCATTGAAAAAGGTAAGGGTATCACAATCAGGGCTTACGACGATCAAGACCGAGTGTCTCAGGGTACTATTCAACTCCCTATTCAAGTAGGGTCAGCCGTTATGGAAACTACCTATCAGGTGCTTGACCTCAATCTACCTTATAACATCCTCCTAGGGCACCCATGGATCCATGGGATGCAAGCAATTTCATTGACCTTCCACCAATGCATCAAATTTTCATACCAAAATCAAGAGGTCACAATCTATGTTGATCCTGAGCCCTTTGCCTATTGTAAGAACCTAGAGGCCAAGTACTATAATGTTCCCGAAGTCCCAAAGAATGATGAAGGCCCTTCAACTCCATATATAGATCCATCCAACATAGCCTCCACTTCTGGGACAAAGACACCCACCATCCCTGAAATATCTGACATCAAGCTTATAATCCAAGACAATGGATGTGGGGAATACAAAATGAAGAAAGGAGCCTTTGTGGTCAAAGAGTTACCTCAATCCCCTAGATCCCATGGACAGTCGCAACTCACTAATAAAACAACTCAAACCTTCAGAGTGGATCCCTCCTGATTCAAGAGTTAGGGAGATCTAGGCCGAGAAGTGGTGGAAGAGCGAGATGTATCCAGTCTCCTCTATCAAGATGAAAGACTTTTACTAGCCCTTCCCATGGATGATGCCAACAAAGGACTTCAATTAATGTTGGGAATGGGCTATAATAGGAATGAGAGTCTTGGAAAGAACAATAATGGCCAATTCAAACCTATCATTGTGGGAAAGTGCATGAAAAATATTGGCCTTGGGTGTACCCCTCTGAGTGTAAGCATACGTGGTAGAATTCCCCCTATTAAATCATCCAAGACTCCCCCTTAGCTAATGACAACCACCCTTCAACTACTAGTATCTACAGGTCTGCCCTTAGATAACTTCACCTTTGACGTAATCGATGTGTGTAGTAGCAGTGGTGACGAGGATACCATAACCGACTTACCCATGTTTTTTGAGGATTCCTCCCTAATCATGATTAGGACCCTATCTTTTGAGTTGGACCATCAAAACACGAAATAAACTTATTCTATCCCCAACTCATCGATTATGACCAACGAGGACCGCCAATTTTGGACACATTCAAAAATGATGAGGCGCTCTTGGAATTCATGGGATTGTGGGACACAATACAAAATGGAGATCATAAGGTTGGGTTTGACATCATACTAGACACTCAAGTTTATTACGGGGAGACAATTGAATCCTTCAGTCGCAAAAGTGAGAGATTGAGAATAATATCAAGGTCCTTGAGTGAAAACCACACTATGGCACTCTCTCACCCAAAAATAGTAAAAAGAAAGGATGCATCCAATGGTGAAAACCTCTATGAAGCATCGGAGGATGATGGATTCAATCTTCCCCTCACTGTGCTTCATCAAGAAAAATCAGTGATCCTGGCAAAAAAATGCAATCCTGTCAACCTGGGAACAAAGGAGCTACCACACATAACCTTCTATGTTGAGTCACTTCTCATAGAAGAACATGAACTCCTAGTTGTGTTCCTAAAAGAAAGAAAGGTAAAATTTGTGTGGACTTATGCTAACGTGTCGGGGCTTGATCTAGAGGTGGTAGTTCATCACTTGGCTATATATCTTGAAGCAAAACCTATGAGACAAAAACTAAGAAAGATGCATCCCCAAATAGCCTTGCTAGTCAAAATGGAATTGTAGAAGCTCCTAGATGTAGGGTTCATACGCCCAATTGATTATTCGGAATGGGTTTCCAACCTAGTACCTGCCTCAAAACCAAATGGGGGCATATGTATCTACATGGACTTTAGAGACTTAAACAAAGCATGTCCTAAGGATGACTTTCCACTACCAAACATCGATATGATAGTGGATATGATGGCCGAACATGAGATGCTATCACTAATGGACAGGTTCTTAGGATATAATCAGATCATGATAGAAAATGAAGACCGACACAAGACAACCTTCACTTGTCTGTGGGGAACATACTACTAGACTATGATGACATTTGGGCCAAAGAATGCAAGAGCAACCTACCAAAGAGCCATGACACTAATCTTTCACGACATGATTCATAAGACTATGGAAGATTATGTGGATGACATATTGGCTAAATCAAGGAAAAGACAAGACCACATATCAGCTTTGAGCTCCATTTTTGACATGTTGGAAAAATACAAGGTCCAACTCAACCCAAAGAAGTGCATCTTCAGAGTGCAATCAAGCAAGCTCCAAGGGTATATCGTGTCAATAAGATGAATCAAGGTAGATCTTGCCAAATTCAAGGGAATCCTTGAAATGGAAGCACCCAGGACATTGAAACAACTAAGAGGCCTACAAGGGAGACTCCAGTCTATCCGTAGATTCATAGCACAACTGGTAGAAAAAAAAATCCCATATTCTCATCTACTCCACAAGGGGTTAGCATACAAATGGGATGAGAAATGTGACCAAGCATTCAAAAGAATCAAAAAATACCTACTCAGACCGCCAATTCTAATGCCGCCAATTCTAGGAAAATCAGTGATCCTATACATATCAGCAACATAGGTAGCTATCGACACTCTCTTGGAAAATCATGATGAGAATGGAAGAGATAGAGCTATATTCATCAGCAGGACCATGGTAGGATATGAGCTAAACTACACACCAATTGAGAAAGAATGTCTAGGAGTCGTGTTTGCAGCTCAAAAGTTCATAAATTACATGCTAGCACACCAGATCAAGCTCATTACAAAAATAGATCCACTCAAATACCTACTCTCCAAAGCAACTCTAACAAGATGGACGACTAAGTGGGTTATGATTCTAACCGAGCATGACATCGAGTATGTTGAATGCAAGGCCATCAAAGGACAAGAAATCGCAGACCAACTAGCAGAGGCACCTATATATGCAAAAAATCCACTTGTCTCAGAGTTCCCTGATGAATCCATCTTCAACCTCAGCATAGAAAATTATTGGAAGATGTATTTTGATGGATCCTACACACAACACGAGTCAGGAGTGGGAATATTCTTCATCACTCTGCAAGGAGAATGCATACCTAAATCCTACAAACTGTAATTTCCATGCACAAAGAACATAACAGAGTACAAGGCTCTTGTCATAGGGTTGAGGAATCACAGTGCAATAGTAGATTATGGATCTTAAGGTATATGGAGACTCACAACTCATAATCAATCAAGTGAACAATGAATATCAAACAAAGGATGATAAATTGAACCCATACAAGAAATTGGTGGAGAGCCTCAAAGAGTCATTCATTGATATTGAATTTGTAAAACTACCTAGAGAAAACAATAGAGCAATGGATGTAATGGCTACAATTGGATCACTCTTGGAAATCCCGTACAATGTCCCAAAATAGGAATTCCTCATAGAGAATCTTCTCATATGAGCATTCGAGGTACCAAAGTCTAAATTCATGTGCAAAATCATTGATCTCGATGATCCCTAGTATCATGACATTTACACCTACTTGAGAATAGGAGTCCTTCCTGCTGACATAACTCCAAACCTCAAAAGGGATTTTTTCAAAAATTTGTCTCGTTTCGTCATCCTAGGAGAAACCCTTTACTATAGGAGCATCGAAGGGACCCTACTACATTGCCTAAATATTAAGGAAGCCCTAACTGCTTTAATCAAGGTGCACAATGACATTTGTGGTTTGCACTCAAGTGGTATGACTTTGGCTAAGAAATTGTTGAGGATAGGTTATTATTGGCCCATAATGGAAAGAGAAGCACATGAATTTATCAAAATATGTTTGTAGTGTTAGTAGCATGGGGACCTCATCCATCCACTAGCTCAAGACCTCCACCCCATTATCACACCTTGGCCCTTTTCATAGTGGGGGCTCGATCTCATTGGTAAAATCACCCCCACCTCATCCAATGGCCATAAGTTCATCATCACCACCATAGATTACTTCATGAAGTGGTTTGAAGCCATTCCCATGACCTAAATAATTGGAAATCAGATATCTAAGTTCATCTTGAACTACCTTATATGTTGATATGGTGTCCCTCAAGCCATCATCTCAAATAATGGGACACCTTTTAAAAATCAAGATGTTCGTGACCTTTGCCAAAAATTCAATATCCAACATCGCTTTTCCACTTCATATCATCCCCAAGGCAATGGCCAAGCAAAATCCACCAATAAAACCATTCTGAAGATCCTGAAGAAAAAAATCAATGACATTGGTCGTGACTGACATCTACAGCTAAATCTCGCCTTATGGGCCTACCGCACAAGCATCTGTACACCAATAGGTGCCACCCCTTCTCTCTGGTCTATGGATCAGAGGCCATTCTCCCCATTGAGATCGAGCTCTCGTCCCTGAGGTTATCATTGCAAAATCTCATTACAGATGAGGAATACTGGATCTTACGACTAAATGAGCTAGAGCTACTGGATGATTGGCGCATGGTGTAGCTAAGGATTTTATGCAAGATTAGATGTTAGCAAACATACATGCATATTATATAAAACCCACAATAATCAATGGAATGCATAGGAATAAATCAAGAACAAAGATGAAATGAGCTCACCTAGTCCTTCATCCTCCATGGCTGACTTCCATTGTACCCCTTAGCTTGCTGAAATGTAAAGTGCCCTCAGATTTTGATGAGAAAATCTAAATAATGACTAGACCTAAGCAAATTGTTGAAGGATTTCCTAAATGCCTATGCAAAAGGGATTAAATCCTATTTGCAATTATTAAAAGTAACTAAATGAAAAATGCTAAAGATTAAGAGATATAAGATTCAAGATTAAATTAAGAGATGTCGAAATGAAGACAAAATTGGCATTTTATAGAAAATACAATTTTGTATGGATGGATGATATTAAAGATTGATAAATTCCCTAGAATCTATGGTCAAGATTCAAAATAACAACCCCTTAATTAGGGTTAGGGAAACTCTAGGATGAAATTCAAATTGAGTGGACAAGATTTAATTAAGAAATTAAACCAAGGAATGAGATTAGTTGTGACAGTGAGATGAGAATTAGCAAGTAGAAAAAGGATGAGTTAGAAAATCAAGTTATTTTAGAAATAACTTACTTTGTGGAGAGAAAAGCTATTTTGAAATTAATATTTTAAATTAATTCCAAAATGGTGAATTCATGTGACAGTAAATAATAATAATTTAAAATTATTTACTTGGAAAGAGGGAAATTGCCAATTTAAATAAAATTATTTTTATTTAAATTTAGAAAGAAAATCAAAAAGATAATTTAATAATTAAACTTATTCAATTATGGAGGAAAATTAGAAAGTGGGTAATTTTAAATATGATTTTATTTAAAATCAGAAAGAAAGTTGAAGAGGATAATAATTAAATAAATAATAGGAATTTATTTAATTATGAGTAGACATAAATAATTAATGATGTATTAAATAAATAAATAAAGTTTATTTATTTAAATAATCAGGAGGAAGTAATGGACTAATCATTCAAAAAATAAGTCAAAAATATGCCCAGTGCAAAATAGGATAAGGAAGAATGACGAGGAGGTAGAGGTATGCCCCCTCGAGAGGACAATTGGGTTCCGAGAATATGAGTGGGCTCTCGAAATGGATGAGAAAGACTAGAAGATGAAAGACAAAATTATATAGGAAAGATAGATAAGGATGATAATGATGCGGACTAGAAGAAATTTTAGAGAGAAAAAGATGAATGTTAGGATAGAAGACATGGATGTCGATATGGGGAAGGAAATGCAAGTTAATGTGGAAAAATAAATGCATGTTTGAATCCTTCAACGTTTGCCAAAGTACTAATACATGTTGCTCGAATCATCATTGGGCGGTAAAATGACACAAATGGACAACAAACACTAAGGTATGACATAGACCAAGGTGTGCAAGGTCGTCCACTTGCAAGACAGACGTACGCAGACAAAAAATGTCCTAACTCATACTAGAAGCCAATTTTCCCCAGTCTTTTTGTCAAGACAATCCACAGACAGCAGTCAGAGGAAAAAAAAAAGTCATGAGACGTCATCGCACCTCTAAATCCTTAATGGGACATCCTCGAGGTAGCTAGTAACATGACTAAAAGACAAGCCAATAAAAAGATAAGACAAAATAGCCAAAAATTAACAACCATTTAATTGTATTGCCAATGTTTGTTTTTCGAAGATTAATTGTTTGATAGTTTGACGGTTTGACGGTTTGACAGTGCCTAAGGTCAGGAAGGACGCATCCTGAAAAGGAAAATGACATTCTGATGAGGTCCAAATCCAAGAAGGACACATCTTGAAGAAGACCAAAAAGTGATGAGATTGACATTTTGACTAATGTTTTGGCAAGTTGATTGATTTTGACTGTATGATTGATTGGCTTATGTTGTTTGAGTTTGACCAATTTTGATGTTAATGTTTTGAATACTGTCTTGTGTCAAGTGCGACTATGTTTGCTTTATTTGACTGACACAACCATGTGTGACCTATGATTTTTATTTTGACAAGCCTAAAAGGATTGACCTAATGTCTCGGGGACTGAAAGATGAGACTTGCCTACGTAAAAAATGCACAGAGACAACATAGTTCGTACCAGGACAAAGATTGACTGACGTGATTGACTAGAATGACAGGATACGACTGACTTTGACTCTATTTTTAGGATTTTGAGATTGATTTGGATGTTTTTGTGTTTTTCTTGAAGACATTTTCCAATTTTTAGGTCTTTTTTCAAGACTTTTACTAATTTTTTTGACTTTTTGATGTTTTACGAAAATTGTGACAAAATGCATGTGAATGATGTCGATGCACATGAATCCAAGAACAACCATGATTTTTCTGCTAGTCAAGCTGAATACCAATTGACAGGTGACGGTGATGATGACAACGTTGTTTGACGTGGGAAGGACACATCCCAAAACAACGTGAAGATGAAAATGATATGACAAGAGGATAAAAGTCTACAGTAGGGCCAGGGACAAAGCCAATGAATGTTTTGGATAATGTGCTAGGTTGCCATTTTGTTGCATTTGGAATGATTTGGTGAGGACTAGATGGGATGATGGAGGATTGTAGGACCATTGAAAAGGGAAACCAAGATAAGTGATAGGTAAAAGGAAGGAGAGATGGATGACTTTGATAAAAGATAGGAGACATGGATGGCTGTGACTAGGAGAATTTTCATATGGTATCCAAGGATGATGTTGCATAGTGAAAAGGAGGCTACGAAGGTAATGAAATGATATGGATAGGGTATGGTCAAAGGATAGACATGTGAAAAAATTTCCCAAAGCATGACCTATGTTTGTACTATAGTCCTTATCAAGATCAAAGTCGGGGGGAAAATGGACGAAAAGTGATAAGGTTTAGATGGATAGATGGAAATGTCATGTGAAGGGCATGGGAGATGAGATGACTTGCCCCCAAGTGCAAAGGTCCACATAGATGATTTATTCTACACATGATGCCTATTTTCCAGGTTTTCATCATGGTACTTATCCAAAGCGCATGTTTTCCAGGTTTTCACTATTGGATGGAATTTGTCTCTTGACTATTTTTGATATTTTCTAATTTTATATATTTTTGGTGTCACCAAGACACCTCTTTGCCAGGGTTTTATCAGGGTGACAATTTTTTTGATTTTTCAATTTTTTTTGCATTTTTGCATTTTGTCGGATAGCCTTGATGCCTTAGATGACCAATGACTGTGTTGAAGCCTTTGATGGTGCTGATGTAGAGACTGGTTCCATGACATGCCAATAATGACCTTTTTGAAGTAGTTTCCTTGTTAGGATGATAGCGCTTGCATACAACTGATTGATGTCATTGTGATCCTTGTTGATACTAGAGTTGGCCTTATTAGAATACAAACATCGTGATAGACTACCATGAGAGTCCTTATTATAAAGAGTTGCTGCCAAGATGCGAAAGATTTGTGACATGGGATGTTCGGACTTTAAGGAGGATGTAGGATTATGCTAGATGATGGTGGAAATGGATGGGTTGGTTGCATGTTTGGACGTAGCCATTTTTATTCTCCAAAATTTAGGTGTTGGGTTAGGATGGTGTTTAAAACCAACACTTTTATATGTCTTTCTTGATGGCCATTTTGAATGGGGTGGACATGTATTATATGTGGGAGTCATCTTGTGCTATGGCTCCACATTTTTATTAACTTTTGGATTTGACATATTTTCTTTTCCTGATTCATTCTTTTCTTGACTTGACCCATTTTGTTTTGGGATCCATTTTAGCTTCATTTGTCCACTTGTATTTTTGATTGATTCCATGACCTTTCACATGTGATTTTGGATTTTGTATTTGCAAGACTTTTGTTGGCTCCAAATGGACGATTTATTCATGATGGAATGATGGTTTGAGGTGTGGAGGGAAGGGGTGTTAGCAACAATCTTATGACAAGGACTACGTATGAGACCCATTTTGATGTTTGTACTTGATAAAGTTGCCCCCAATATTGAGGAACCACTAACATCGTTAGATTTTCTGATTGATAAATAGCCAAGACCTTGATGTCTATAATTTGTCCGAACTTGTACAGGTTCTATAATTCCTTGCTCATGTAGGCCTAGTCCTTTTCCCTAATAATGCATGTTCTGACAAATTCTATTTGCGATGGGGTACTTGTTATTTTGGAAGAAAGATGCTAACCCATCCTTATTATGAAAACCAATGCTCAGAATATTCTCATCTGTAAGAAAGACTGCTCTAAAAAAGATAGATGATCCTAATTGATAGGATGTTGTAGCTTCACTGACATGCTGGACAGATTTTTGATTGACATCTTTGGTTTGATTTTTTGACATATCAAATTCTGATGATTCTGTTGGTGCTTCGAAGTTGATGTCAAAATCATCTTCATGGTCATTATCATAGAGCCCACTAAATTCAATTATAGCTTGATCATTTGCAATTATGTCTATGCTAGAAGACTCTTGTTCTAGTGGTAGATCATGTATGTGTCCCATGGAGGCAAGTGTGTCATTGTGGAAAGTATCAGTATCCAAAGTTTGGATAGGGTCATTAAGTGTTTGGGCTTGAATGGCATAGAGGTTGAGGAGTGGATCATTTTGGACTTCTTCAAAAGTAGTGTATTGATCAAAGATGGGCTCAGTTGGAATGATATGATCAAAAATAGGGTCTTGACCAAGGATAGGTTCATCTTGAATGACATGGTTTTGGATGGACTCTTGACCAAGGATAGATGTATTTGGTATGCCATTATTGTCCATGAGGACTTCTTGAATGGACTTAAATATGGGGTCCAATGGACTACTTTGATCCGGACAAGACAATGATGTTATGATGTCGTGCTTTGGACTTGCCTCTTGACATGTATCCTCAAGTGTAGGTAAGAAGGTGGGAATTTGGAGACCATGACTAGATATGTTTTCATGAAAACATGGAGTGTCTTGGAATGGATTGGTGTATAATGGACTAGGATATGACATGGAGGTTTGGACTTGGTTGAGGGATGATTGGCTAGGATAGGACATGAATGCCTAACAAGGGTATGACGTGGATGGAGGACTAGGATATGATGTGAATGGAGGATTAGGATGAGATGAAGGAATAGAATAGGACATGGATGCATGACAAGGATATGACATGGATGGAGGACTAGGATATGACGTGGATGGAGGATTAGGATATGACATGAATGGAGGATTAGGATATGACGCAGATGGTTGGTTTCCCCTATCAAAGTTAGGATAAGGATAATAGGTGGATGTTTGTTATGGATGAATGGCAGGATTTGTGTTAAAAGATTCATGATAGGGAGGGGAAATGAATGGAGGACTAGGAATTATAGGTTGTTGGTAAGAGGGAAGATGGATGGAGGACTAGAGGTTGTAAATTTGGACTTGGATTGGAGGTATAGTGTTTTGAAGTCCCTAGTCAGTTGTGCTTGACCATTACTAATGAATAGGCATTCAATTCGACTGGAAAGCATGTCATAGTGACTTGAAGGCATGATGGTGGATGGAATGAGACTAATACTATGCAAAGTCAAGAAAAAAGACTAAAAGGAATGTCAAATGCAAAGTGGTAATGAGTGTCTTACGTCAAATGATTTTTAGGAAAGGTTTTCTTACCATTCAAAGTTTGGCCAATGTCTCGATTTGGGTTGTCAAAGGACTGGTTTGAAGGACAAGATTGCAAAATGACAAGGTGATATTTCCACGCTAGACTTATGAGTTGGAAATAGATCACCAAAGGACAATGACTAAGGATGGGTTTGTTTGATTTGGTCCAATGACAATTTACTTTTGAGACAAAGGTTTGACAAAATAAGGAAAGTTTTCCTATTCCAAAGTGTGCAAAATTGAGGACTTAAGACTTTGCCTATGAAGATGATGATGGAGTGCAAGCTAAATGCAAACTAATAATGCAAAGATGGATGAATTGGACAAGTGTTTTGGTTTCAGATAGAGACTACTGCAAAAAAGATGTCAGAAAATATGTTTGCAAATGTTTGGTCTCAGGTTTCTGACATTAATAATATTTTTTCAGTTGACAAGCAATGCGTTGTAGTTTCAAATGCATCCTTCCAAGAAGAAATTGCATCGTAGGAAGGCAAATGCATTGCAAAGCAGTCAGATGTGTCTCAGATTCTAGAAAATGTGTTGCAATATGGCAGATGTGTTGTAGGATTTAGCCGATTTTGTGCAAACTGACAAATGTGGCATTGTAGATGGACAATGCGGTTCAAAAGATTAGTTGTGGTGTTTGAGCTAGCAACTGAGGTGTATGAAAAGAAATTGTGGTGTTTCAAGTTGTGAATGTAGCTCAATAGAGAAGTTGTGGCTCAGGAATAAGCAGTTGCGGTTCAATATGGCAGATGTGGCATTTGGTCAAGCAAATGCATTGCATGACAGTCAATTGTGGCATTATAGAGGGTGATTATGACCTGACAGAGTAGATGCGGCTCAGGAATAAGCAATTGTGGTTCAATATTGCAGATGCATCGTAGAAATAAATTTGTGGCAAAATTTTGGTAGTTTGCAGTTTGGCAGTGTTGTTTCAAATTGTGAGGTTGATGTTCATTTGTTCATGTTATCTAAATACATTTTGGAAAACACATGATGTTTGAAAAAAATTGAAAAACAACCACATAGAAAACATTTACAAAATCTTATGGCTGCAAAGACAGTATTCTTTTGGACCCCACGTGGATTTTACTCCAATTGCACATTCTCAGCAGATGACTTCAAAAGCTTGGCCCCACGGGCTCCCCCTTATAGTGCACTCACTTCTCAGGGAAACCAAGCTTCCAACCTCCATGAAACTCCCATGGCAGATTGATCATCTCTACTAAAAACTATGCAGGTGTGGGTGCCTTGGCAATGACCATTGTTGTACCAAAGAATAGAAGGTTTTTGGTCACTAAAACCAAGGGTTTTAATTCAGGCACCCGTTTGAGTGGTCATACATGGGGCACAAGATTAAGCTCCATTAAGGAGGCACTCCATCCTGAAGAGGTTAAGCTCAACAGGGTTTTGGGGAGTACTACTTGGTCTGTATAACATATTTGCACTTGTAATCCTAGGATTTCCCTTAGGATTCACATTTGTATACCAGTCGGGAGTAGCTCGGCTAAAGAGCTTTGTTGCTAGTTTAAGTCGCTCTGGGGTGAGTACTTTTTACCACCAAAGCAGGCCCATTTTCTAAAGTTAACAAAAGTGAGAAAACATATTCATAGTTCAATCAATCTTTGTTGAAAACCAAAGAGAGAGCACACCAATATGTTTGAATCACACTCGCATTGTTGTTCTTTTTAAAACCCAAATTGAAATGTGAAGATGTGACAATTAACTAAATCACAAAACATAATACACGCATTCATTTTAACTATTTGTAGTGTGAGCTATCTAACAGTTCATTTTAAACCCATGAAAAGCGTGATTGTTCTTTTTAAACTAATGCAAAGGTGTGATTGTTCATTTTACCCATGAGTGAAATGCAAATTTGTGGGATTAAATTGAATAAAACAACCAAATAAATTGAGTTAGACTCCAACTTGACACACGCTATCACCCACAGATTAGTAACTCAAAATCCCTATTCTAGAAGCAAAATAAACAAAGGAAGTTGAAAAAGACAAAACAAAAAAGTTTGTTACCAATCAGTTGTGTCACAATAAAGCGAATGTGGCTTCATACAGAATTTGCATCATTCTATCTATCAATTGCGGCTCAATAAGTCGATTGCGGCTTGATAAGTCGATTGTGGCTTGATTTCTATCAATTGCGGCTCGATAAGTTGATTGCAGGTAAGTTTTTGTCGATTGCGGCTCGATAAGTCGATTGCGGCTCAATTTCTATCAATTATAGCTCAATAAGTCAATTGTGGCTCGGTGTCTATCAATTGTGGCTCGATTTCTGTCAATTGTGGCTCGATAAGTCGATTACGGCTTAGTTTCTATCAATTGCGGCTCGATAAGTTGATTGCGGCTCAAAAGAGCGGTTGTGTTGCTTGAGGTATCGGATGTGGCGCAGCAGAGCAGTTGCATCGCAGGAAATGATGAATACGTCATTCTGTACCTATACAGTCCTTCATCCTCCATGGCTAACTTCCATTGTACCTATATTTTAATTATGTTGAGACGAAGCCTGATATAGAAAAATGTGGTTTGTGGGTCTAGGCCATTTTTATGTGTCTACACATGGATTCCCTCAATCACTTACAATTCTATTAGAACTGCCTCAAGTGAAGCTACAACAAGAAAATTAGGAGGTGGACCTTCCAAGTCAGTGAGTTGGTACTGAAGGAGAATCAAAAGAACGTGCCAAATCCGAATAGCAAGGGAAAGTTTGAACCCAATTGGTTGGGACCCTTCATCATCACAGAAAACTACAAGTCAGGGACATATCAGTTATCAACGTTTGAAGGTGAACCTCTGCAGGATCCCATGAACAACTCCCATCTCAAAAAAAATTATGCTTGATCTTTTAAGGGTAAAACCAAAAATACAAAAAAAAAATATTAAAAAAATCCAAAAAATCAGAAAAAGGATTTAAAACAGTAAAGAAAAAAATCATCCTCTAGTGAAAACCACTTCGGTGGCACTTTTGACAAGTACCTCGTTGAAAACCTAGAAAATAGGTGCCATGTGTAAATAAAGCACTCTCCATCCACCAAGATCTTCATGGCTTATTCTATGCACTCACTTATCCATTACATCCATTTATCCTTCCATCATCTATTTGTGTTTATACCATAGCTTGATCTCGTGTTTGTATCATGATCCACCCTATTACTAATTAGCACATTCCTAAGGTCAGTTTTTCCTACCTATATCGAAGTATTCTATCACATCACGCTAGTGGCATGTTCCTGTACCTGCATCAGATCGGATTC
Organism: Sequoiadendron giganteum; assembly: GCA_007115665.2. NCBI lineage: Eukaryota > Viridiplantae > Streptophyta > Pinopsida > Cupressales > Cupressaceae > Sequoiadendron > Sequoiadendron giganteum. The sequence goes on from CM021107.1 coordinate 9,405,506, forward strand.
GTGTATATTCTTGTGATCTTGCTTAAAATCTAAAAATCTGAAAAGCATCAAAAAATTAAAATCCAAAAATATGTCAAAAATTCAAAAAATAAAAAAGTGGAGTCATCTTAATGAACTATGTCGCCTCTGAGCTTGAACATAGGCAAGGTTGATCTTTGATCATCCCCCAAGACACCCTAGGTCATTCATTTAGGCGTCTATCGCAATAAAATGGCAATCCATTTGTTTATCTATCTCATCAATAATCAAGTTAGTTGTTAGTCAAACTATGTGGTCTCTACGTATATAACGTAGGCAAAGCTAATATGTTGATCAGCTCCCAAGACCCCTAAGATAGGTCTTTAAGTTAGTCTCTATATCAAAATTTTGAAAATACCAAAAAAATTGAAAAACCCAAAAATCAAAATAGCCTCAAAACATTTCAAAACACCAAAAAATTCAAATATTTGAAAAAAACCAAAATGGTGCATCCATCTCATCTCTCATAATAAATCACCATCAATTTCATCCTTTGGCAAAAAAATTGGAAGCAAGTCTAGCAAGTTAAAAGTGAAAGCTCAATCGTCAAAGTCTCAAGTCTAGGTCGGTAAGTTAGCAAGTTTATCAACTCGGAGTATCAATAGCTTATCATCCAATCAATCTCATCTTCACCTGATCACAACATGTCCTAGGATGCATCCTTCCTACAATGGAAATCAACATCATCAGGCATCACCATAGTTTAGTCTTGGCTAGCGGTATGAAGAACATTAGCTTGTTTGTTTACTTTATCTGGTCTTTTTTTACTTATATTATTTTGTGCTCTTTCCAATGACCTCTTCATGATATCTAAATAGAAATATTTAGAGATAAAGGGAATGGATAAATGATCATTATATTTTTATCTGTTGTGCTTGTTGGATATTCTTGTAAAATAACTTTGTCATGCGTGCTTTGTTTGATTTGTAGAAAGGTATTTTTAGATGTCTTGTTGACTAAATAGGAAGGATTTATTTTCTATGTTTTGGTCTGAGATGTTTAGAATATTTTAACTACATCTTGAATAAGGTTCTGTAGGTCAAGTTTGAACAAGAGTACTCCTATCTGATTGTTGATTCAAAGTCCATCACACTAGGTACAATGCTATCCTAATTCTTAATACCTTGATGCATCGTACCTACATGTGTTATCAAACATAAAGTAAATGGCCCTTTTAAAAATCTCAATTCCTATTTTTATCATCATCATCATCATAAGGTAAGATTTTTGGATCTTCTTTCTTCTGTCTTCTTTCCATACGAACACAGTGCCATGATAGTTACTCAAAACATTAATGCATTTTCCTTGCATCCACAAATCATCGACATAATGCATATTGTAGACACATAAAAATGACCAAGACCTGCAAGCACTATTTCACCACTTTTTGTCATGACATGATTATAACATTTTAATTATGTTTCTAACCCACATTCAACTATTAATTAATTCATAATCTCTCATTCTTCAGGATTATTAAATAAATAAATCTTATTTATTTATTTTAATATGTCACTAAATATCAAAGTCTTCTTGTAATTAAATAAAATCTTATTTATTTAATTAATCCTTATCATTAATTGCCTCCTGATTATTAAATTAATATATTTTAATATATCTATTTAATATGTCACTAACTCCTAAATCCTCTCTTAATTAAATAAATTCATTAATTTATTTAATTAGTTAAATACTTCTTCTAAATTAAATAATTATTTTTAATTATTTAATTAAGGCATGTGACACTTTTATATTTTTAAATAAAACAAATCATTTAAAAATATCTCACATACTTAACTAATTCTTCATTTAGTAATTAATTTCAAAAATCAATTACTTCTTATCTCACAAAATCCCTATTTTGAATTAATTTAATTCAAAATGGAATTATTCTTCTACAAATCAAGTAATTTCTAAAATTACTGATTTTATAAAATCTCATCCTCTTGTCTTCTGATTTTTACCAATTTCATCTCCACTATCACATTCAGTCTTGATTTAATTTATTTAATTAAATCTTATTTACACATATGGGTATTTTTCCCTAACCCTAATTGAGAGTTGCCTTATTGAATCTTGACCTTTGATTCTAGGGCATTCCTTAAGGCTCTCATCTTGTCTATCCATTCAAGATTGCATTTTCTATAAAATGACAATTTTGATCTCATTTTCGGATCCATGATCATTTACTTAGACTACTTTTATTATAGGCATTATTGATATCATAGGCTATTCATTACTATTTGCATATTAGAATTGAGTTTTCTAGTTTGCACATTAGTTTACTTTTAAAATCCTTCAAAATCTTTGTAGAGGCTAGGCATATAGAGTTGCTCACACACAAATATGAGGGCATCCATCATTCCAAAGCTTGAGGAGGTGCAATAGAAGTTAGACATGGAGTACTAAATGGGTGAGATCTTTCCAAGTTCTTCCATTTCTTGTAATTATTCCAATGCATTTTACTGTATGATTTTTATTTAACTTGCAAGTACAACTAATCACCTGTTGATGTTTGCAGGAAAACTAAATCGTCATTACATTGGTGAACCCGACATTCTAACGAACTTTTGTAGGAACAATACCGAACGACGCATATGCAGTCCCAAATGACGCAATCGCTCTATCGCATCGCATTTGCGATTGTGAGTGACGCAATTGCTTTGTCACAACGCATACAAGCCTTAAAATGACGCATTTGACTGGCCGCGACACATCTGATAGACACCGAGCCATAGGTAACTGAATTCATTGTTTTCTTTTTTTTTCGGGTCATTATTGTAATCTGGATCCGACGCATCCGCGGCCAAAAATTGCTCATTTTTTTTTCCTTCTTGTTCTTTTTTTGGATATTTAAAAAGAACCAATCCTATAATAGTCACATAAAATTTGAATTACCAATCCTAGGATGGGCAATCTAATTGGAATTTATCAATCTAGGGTAGCCACCATATTTTTTATTTTGGCTAAAAAATGAACACCATGTTTGTGTGAAGGATCATCTTCACCTAGATTAGAAATTTTTTATTTTGGGTTTAAAATTGAACAATCTTGCTTTGTGTGTTTTGGATAATAGGCATATGCTCTCCCCTTTACTAGGTGATCAAAAAGCCAGACCTATCCCTTTTTCATACTTATGCATTTAATGCTTTCTTACAACCCTTAGAAGGCCTGATCTTGTGGGAAAAAGTACTCACCCAAGAGGAACGACCTAAGTGGGAACACTTAAAGCCAAGGTTTCCAACCCACTATAATCAAAAGCAAGTTGTTGATGAAAATCCAACTTGATAGTAGTAGACATGATAACCATCCCCAAAGCCTTTGTTCTAAAGGTTGGGAGGTCTCTCGAGGGAGTATATCTATTGTCACACTGAACGGAAAGACTTACTAAGAACCATAGTGTAGTAGCCAGCCGTGTCAGTAACCAAACATCGTCTCAATCACGGTGCAAGGGGAGGGAAGAATCTTCCCCCAAGACACTCACCATATAATCACCAAGGACTGTTTGCTCAGGGGATTCGGTATCCACTTTCATCACCTTGAGTACGCACCTAGAAAAGACAAAAACACGAGCGTCCTCTAGGGGGTGACATAGCTGTGTGAGTCGACATGATTTTAAGTCTGTGATTGTTATGATGACCCAATTGACTATAAGAGTGAGTCTGCTTGAACATGCACTTTACATTTTAATTTCTATGTTTTCCAACTGCTTTTAAATCAGACTACAAAAAATTGAAAATTACAAAATCTGAACCAAAGAAAACTGGTCAAAACTAAAAACTATGTTTGGGTTTTTTTTCCAAAAAATTATTCATTACGACGCAATCAATCTATTGCACCACAATCGCTAACTATCAAGCCACATTCACTCTGATGGACCACATTTAAGTCATACTGAGATGCATTCGCTCTGATGAGCCGCATCTGCAATATCTAGAGCCGCATTTGCCATCAGTGAGCCGCATTCAGGACATTGAACCACATTTGCTATTATCAAATCACATTCATTAAAACAGATCCACATTTACCAACTTCAAACCGCATTCATCCATCTATGTCGCAATTGACACTTACCGAACCGCATTTGACTCAATGAGCCGCATTTTCTCTATCGACCGCATTTGATGCAACACATTTGCTGAAACTCAACATTTCCTCACTATCAAAAAATAGAAAGTCCACAACTTGTCTGAAATCCAATCAAGTCTTCCTTAACTATTTCAAGTCAAGCCAGAATCTAAATTGCTCAACTATCATTAAACATTGCATTTAGGTACCATTTTAGGATCACAATAGGGTTCCTTTTCTAGTCCATTAGATTGCACTGATAGTTCCACCATCTCCTTAGACATTTACTTTTGCAGATTTTAGGAGTTGACTCTTACCACTCATTGTCCAAACTTTGCATTCAATAATAGGTTATCATTGGACCCATTACCTTTGTCACTTTTTCAATACTTTTGTGATTTGTTTCCCACTCAATAGTCTAGTGTGGAAATGTCACTTTGTCCTATTTATAGTCCTTCTACGGTCCATTGGTCTCCCAAATTGAATCATTGCCAAAACTTTATTTGCCATAGTTTGTCCTCTTTAAATCTCTCACTAGTAAGTACATCTTAGGATCATTTATTGCATATCACTTGGCATCTCCATTTAGTGTCACACCACTTGCATTCACAAGCCTTTAGTCTTACTTGCATTTCATAACATCCTTTAAAATCCAAAACAAACCAAAAACATAGTTTCATACTTAGATCATTTTTTTCTCCATCATCACAAGTTGAGCAAAACCTTGTATGGTTGAAACTAGATTGCAAAAAAAGAAAAGACTCATGGATCCTTTTAGACAAAACACCAACTTTCTTGAGTTCACAACCAGCATGGACTCATTTCCCAACACCATGAACAATCCTTGTTTTGACATGGAAAATTCCACAATCAATCCTTTTAGTGAGATGAACATCCCATCATCTTCATCGCATCTTTTTGAACCATTTATCCGATGGGATCAAAATGGGAATGTCTTTGTAGAAGACATAGAAGTTGCTGCCCAAAACCCAAAAGTGGCCTCTTTTGTGGAAGAATTGGTCTTAAGTGACCCATCCAGATTCCTAGCTATGCTCCTTGACCAAGGGGCTAAGTTACCAAAGGGATTTGATCTTAACACTCTTAGAGCAACTTCTCCCACTCCAACATCACACAATCTTTCCATGGGAGCCTCTTCACAAAATGTCATCAACACAATCAATGTTGCCTCCCTTGGTCAGGCTACCACCACAACCAACACAACATCCATTGGGGGATCATCTTCCCAAACCACCACCTTATCACAATCCATCCCCCAACAAGCATCCACCATCTCTTTACAAACAATGGGGGCAACCACATCAAACCTCTTTGGAACTACATCTAGTTCCATGAGTACATCAGAAAACCTATTATTAGGTTCTTCAAATGCCATGGAAACCAACTCATCCAACCCATTTGGGAGAAATAAATGAAGAGTTTCCATACAAGGCACCCAACCCACCTCCTCACAGGTTAATGCCAACATTCCTGTGACCCAAACCACCAACATTCCTCAAGGCCACAATCTCTTATCTAGACAAGGTAACCAAGGTGCTCCATCCTTCACCCCATTTGGGCATCAACAAGCTCAAAATCAACAAAGTGCTCAATCCTTCACTCCATTTGGACAACAAAATCAAAATCAACAAGGCCATCAAATTCAGTCCAACATGGTAGGATATCACATCCCCACTGATGCCTCCCAAGTCCATACACAACAACACATCCCTCATCAACACACTCATTTCCAACAACCGCATAATCAAAATGCTCATTTTGCTCACCGCCAACCCATTTCCAATCAGCGCATTTCATCACAACAACTGGGGACTCAAGCTGCCCCTATCACCAACATGGGTGATGCTACCAACCATCCCATGGTGGAAGCACTAACACAACAACTCGCTGCTCTTCAAACACAAGTGGAGACCTTGCAGCAATCCAATAAAAATTCATACTTGTCACATGACTTGTGTCCTTATCCATTCGACACAACCTTGTTTATGCCACCCTTTCCTCATGGATATGTGGTACCCCATTTCCCCAAGTACAAAGGAAATACAAACCCCATCGAACACATAAGAGAATTCACTACTAGTTGTATTGACATTGCATATGAACAAACTTATCTCATGAGACTCTTTTCAAGAAGTCTCACAAGTCATGCACTAGAATGGTTCTCTTTATTGCCTAAGGGAATAAAAACATGGGATGAATTGGCAAACAAGTTTGTTGAGAACTATGCCTACAACATTGACACAGACATCGACATTGCCTCCTTATGCAGACTCACCCAAGAGGATGCAGGAGAGACTTTCATTCCATTCTTTCAAAGATGGAGAACCTTAGCAAGCAGATGTCCAGTAGAAATACCCGAAAAGGAGAAAGTAACCATGTTTGTACAAACTCTCCTTGGACCGCTAAGGTATGGATTACAAGTCCATTGTTGCACCACTTTTGTTGACCTCATCGAAAAGGGTGTTCAACTTGAAAAAGCTTTGATCGCCAAAGGCGAATTGAAGTATGGTGGCAAAACCATCAATACCACCACCAATAATAACCCAAGTAGCTCCAATGACAAAAACAAATACTGGGTTAAAAATAAACACATCACAAATGATGGTGTAGTTGATGCAAAAATAGTTAATGCAACAGGTCGTGTACTCACAATCAAAGGAGTACAAAATCAAAATACACCTGTAACTACACCAACACCAACTGCTATTGCTATCCAAGGGAACCATGCACAAAATAATCAAAGGCAGTTGCATCAACCCCGACAAGTTCAAAAACTCACATACACCCCATTGGGTGAACCTATTGAAATTGTCTTGAAGAAACTTCTTCAAAACGACGTCATAACACTAGAAGAGCCAAAACCGTATGACCCTGGTCAATTCAAGCCGACATGGTGGGATGAAAATTCATTTTGTGATTACCACCGTGCCAAAGGGCACAAAACTTCCTTTTGTCGCCAATTGCGAAATCTAGTGCAAGACCTCATAGAGAACCACACCATTCAGTTGGGTGGTCAATCTTTTACATCTAATGTAGATCATACCATACACAAGAACTCACTGTAGGACCATGGTAAAGCGTCCTCGTCTAGCACAAAGAATACCCACAATCAAGCCAACCACATTCATCCGGCCTACGATAATTTTCGTCCTCCATACAAATATCCTAATGGTACTATTATCAACAATCTTCGCGCTGCTGATGAAGATGAGTGTGTTAATACCATCACCATCAAAAAGGCCCCAGAGTGCAATGTAACTATGCATAAAGGAAAATTCACCATTCCAGGTCCTTTTGTCCATCAACCGAAAATCACCATACTTGGTCCATCCGCTAGATAGCCCAATCCAAAACCAGAGTTCAATATTGTTGAGCAATTGCATAAAATGCCAACTCAAATATCCATTCTAGAATTGCTCCGCATTTCACGCACACACAAGGCCATCTTGGATAAGGTATTGCAAGAGTCATCCATCCCAACCGACATAGATGTCAACCACTTTGAAACTATGGTCGGATATCTAAATTATCCCCATCATATCACCTTTTCAGACAACGACTATGCCTCGCCCAAACCATCGCATAATGACGCCCTTCACATTGAGGTTTTTGTCCACAAGCATAAGGTTAGACGAGTCCTAGTAGATGGCGGAGCAGGATTGAACATTTGCTCATTAAAATTGGCTAAAGCTCTTGGCTTCTCGAATGCATGTGTAGATGATAGCAAAAGCATCGTCATAAAGGCATACAATGATGAAGAACGTGCTTCTAAAGGCGTAATTACAATTCCACTCCGAGTGGGACCAGTCATCATAGATACCACATGCTAGGTCCTGGATTGTGAAATACATTATAATATTTTACTTGGTCACCCTTGGATTCATGCTTTAAAGGCCATCCCATCCACATACCACCAATGCTTGAAATTCCCTTTTGAGGGAACGAAGATCACTATCCCCAAAGATCCCGATCCATTCCAATATTGTACTAACCTGCGAGCCACTACTGAGCACCAGGTACCTATCAATCCAAGTATCTGGTATATTGACCCATCAACACTTATCAAATCATCCATTCCATTACCTTCTACCACACCATCTTCATCGGCCTCCATCCCAAGTAAGGACATTCAAATCCAAGACCTTGGTTGTGGCGAGTTTAAATTGAATACAACTTACTATATAACCACAATACCAAAGCCACCTAAAGTCTATGGTAGACCATGTCTTTTAGTTGAGCCCAAAGTAACTTTCAAAGTTCCACCGAAAAGTGTTTTTTCACGGTGGGGTGATATGGGTAATGAAGTCATTATTGACATAGATAACTGGATCTACAAAGACCTAACAAAGTTATCTCCATTACCACTACATCTCTATGGCAAAGGATATGATATATGCAAAGCACAAGGTTTTGATGGCACAAGTGGCCTTGGAAAGAAAAACAATGGAAGAAGGGAACCTATTATCATGCTTGCAAGAACAAGGAATATAGGGCTAGGGTTTGATCATTTCGGAACTGACAATCAATGTATCCTTGAACTTTCAAATAAAGTTGTAACAGCTACAGAAAGTGTTGAGACAAGCGAAGAAACCCTAACCAAAACCGATTCAAACGAATGGGAATGGGGATCTGACAAAACTATTAGTGACTATGACATTGATGAACTATTCCTGGAACCTGGCCAACTTTCCTTTGAAGAACGATTCTACTAGGAATATAACATTGACCCCATCGACCGACATTCTAAAAAGAAAGAATGGGTATGCATTCCTTGGAACCCAGAAGAACAGAAGGTGTCATCGGAAATACCTGAATCATCCCACCCCATTCCTGAGCCCACCCATGAGCCTAACCTATCTGAGCACACTATCCATACTTCTGAAATGCCAACCACTAGTCACGATGTTAATAATTTTATCCCATATTATGATTTTGAATTTGATTCATCTAACTCAGAGTATGGACCATCCATTACATCAGACACGGAAGTGGTAATTGACAATTTTTCCTTTACACTTGAGGCTTCCATTTACACACTTTTTGCATCCTCCCCATCCTTCACCAACATTGACGATGGGATCCATCTCATTTACCCACAACTGATCGACTAGGACCAACAAGATCCACCAATAATGGACATTTTTCAGAATGATGAAGCAATTGCAGAAATTATGGGGCTACGAGAAGGTATCCGTGGGGTGATCACAAAACAGGGTTCTCCATTGATCCAGATTGTGCAGCTTACTTCGGGGAGACTGTGCAACCCTCCAGTCATAAAAATACAAAAAATAAAAAAGAAAAAGAAATGTCTTTAGGTGAAAACCGCAAGGCACCTTCTAACACTAAAATATTAAAAACAAAGGATGCATTCGTAGGTGAAAACCTCTCCGAGGCGCCTAAGGATGGAGGATTGGGCTTTCTCCCCGTAGCATAGGAAAAATTAGAAATGCTCATTGAGGACACAATAGAAGTTAACATAGCCACACCAGAGAATCCCAAAATGATTCTCCTAGCCACATCATTGTCAGATGAAGAAAAACCTGAATTTCAAGAATTCTTCACAAACAGGAAAATTAAATTCACATGGTCATATGCTGACATGCTAGGCCTTGATCCAAAGTTGGTTCTACATCATCTTCCTTTAATCCTAGGAATCAAGTTAGTCAAACAAAAACTGTGCAAAATGCACCCACAAATTGCATTACTTGTCAAGGCTGAACTAAAAAAGTTACTGGATGTTGAGTTCATAAGATCAATAGACTATGCTGATTGGATATCCAATATTGTTCCTATTACAAAGCCAAATGGATAAATCTGTATCTACATGGATTTCAAAGATTTGAATAAGGCTTGACCAAAGGATGACTTCCCCTTACCAAATATAGACATGATTGTTGACCTCATAGCAGGGTATGAGATGTTATCTCTCATGAATGGTTTCTCAGGCTATAATCAAATCCGAATTGCAACAAAGGATCAACATAAAATGGCATTCACTTGCCCTTGGGGAACATACTATTGTAATGTCATGCCTTTTGGCCTAAAGAATGTAGGCACCACATACCAGAGGGCTATGACAACAATCTTCCATGACATGATGCATATTCTAATGGAAGATTATGTGGATGACCTATTAGCAAAATCTTTGACAAGGAAAGAACATCTCAAAGTCTTAGACAAAAATTTTAGACGGCTTGAAGATTACAAGGTTAGATTAAACCCAAAGAAATGTGTCTTTGGAGTCACTTCAAGCAAGCTGTTGGGATACATAGTTTCAAGATGAGGCATTGAGGTTGATCTCGCAAAGGTAAAAGCAATTCTGGACATGCCTCCACTAAAGGGAATCAATGAGTTACGAACACTTCAGGGCAAATTGCAGTCTATCTGTCGCTTCATAGCACAATTGGCAGACAAGTGTCAACCATTCCAATATCTACTACGCAAAAGCAATCCTTTTGTATGGATAGATAAATGCAACAATACCGCCTATTGAGGTCAAACCATTGATCCTATATGTCTCTGCAACGACAAATGCACTAGGGGCATTATTGGCACAAAATGACCATGAAGAAAAAGAAAGAGCCATATACTACATCAGTCGCACACTAATTGGATATGAGCTCAACTACATAACCATTGAAAGGGCATGCCTTGCAGTTTTCTTTGCAGCATAGAAACTAAGACACTATATGTTGAGTCATCAAACACATTTGGTAGCAAAGATTGACCCATTAAAATATCTCTTGAGTCGAGCAACATTGACAGGCCATTTGGCGAAATGGGTCATGATATTAAGCGAATATGATATACAATATGTGGAGCGCAAAGAAATAAAAGGTCAAGTAATAGCAGATCAACTAGCAGATGCACCAATCCAAGCTACTCATCCATTGATAATGGATTTTCCTGATCAGTCCATCTTTCATGCAAAACTAGCTCTACCATGGAAACTATACTGTGATGGATCCCATACTAGTCACGGCTCAGGAGCTGGCATATTATTTATCACACCACAAGGGGATTCAATTCCTAAATCATTTCGGATTGCCTTTCCTTGTACAAATAATATTGTAGAATACAAAGCATTAGTCACAGGTCTCAAGATAGCAATTAAATGGAAGATTCAAACTTTGCTCGTATTCGGAGATTCTCTATTAGTCATTAATCAAGTGAATGATGACTATGACACAAAGGATGAAAAATTGCTTCCTTACAAATGCATGGTGGATAGTTTTCTGATATATTTCAAAATGATTGCATTTGAACAAATCCCAAGAACGCAAAATAAAGAAGCTGATGCAATGGCTACCATTGGATCTCTCCTAGACATCCCTAAGAATGTATCACAATTTAAATTCTTAGTGGAACAGTTGTTGATGCCTGCATATGATATTCCAGAGTCAGAAATGGTGTGCGAGATTGTTGGTCCCAGTTCGCCTTGGTATCAGGACATATATGACTATCTTAAATCCCAAACCCTTCCACCCAACTTGATAAACAACCAACAAAAATCCTTTATCTGAAAAGCTACTAGACACACCATCGTCAGTGACACCTTATACCGCCATGGCTTTGACAACACACTTCTTTGTTGTCTCGACACTGATGAAGCCCAAACAACTTTACGAGAAGTACATGAGGTTATATGCGGATCTCATTCGAGTGGTCCAACCTTAGCTAGGAAAGTCACAAGACTTGGGTACTACTGGCCGACATTGGAAAAAGATGCTCTTCAGTTTGTCAGAACATGTCAAAAATGCCAGGTACATAGTGACCTCATTCATGCACCTGCACAGGAATTAAGACCAATCACTTCTCCATGGCCTTTCGCACAATGGGGACTCAACCTCGTGGGTAAGATCCATCCATCCTCTTCTAATGGCCATAAATTCATAATCACTACCACTGAGTATTTTACTAAGTGGATTGAATTCGTCCCTCTCACATACATCACCGGCAAGAAAACATCCAAGTTTATCCTAAATTACATCATTTGTCGGTATGGTGTCCCACAATCCATCATCACAAATAACGACAGTCCATTCAAAAATTAGGATGTTCATGAACTCTATGAGTGATTCCACATCCAACACCATTTTTCCACCCCATACTACCCACAAGGTAACGGCCAAGCTGAGGCATCCAACAAAACAATCCTTCGTGTTCTAAAGAAGACCATCAATGACGCTGGCTGAGATTGGCACCTACAACTTAATCCTACTTTATGGGCCTATCGTACCAGCATCCGTACCCCCACTGGATCCACTCCATTTTCCCTGGTCTATGGATCTAAGGCCATATTACCCATCAAGGTCAAAATTCCTTCTCTTCGTGTCTCTTTGAAAGGAATGATTGATGATGAAGAGTACAGACATACTCACCTACATGAGATAGAAATGCTACAAGAAAGGCGACAAAATGCCTTAAACCATTTATAGGCATATCAAAATTGTCTCTGCCGAAGTTATAACAAAAGAGTAATGGTAAGAAATTTTGAAATTGGTGACTTAGTCCTAATGCAGAACCCAAGAAATCAGGCAGATCGTGAAAAGCTTGGAAATTTTGAGGCTAATTGGCTTGGTCCTTATATCATTACTGCCGCATTTGGTTCCGGAGCTTACCAGTTAGCCACACCTGATGGAGAACAACTGACAGAACCCATCAACAACTTACATCTGAGAAAATTCTACACATAGCATCAGAGAGCTTGGCTAAAAACCTAAAAATACAAAAAAAATTGAAAAATAGAAAAAAATCGTCCCTTGATGAAAACTTGGCAAATAGGCGTCTTGGTGACATCAAAAAAATCAAAAAATGGCAAAAATAGTAAAAAGAAATGAATTCATCCAATAGTGAAAACCTAGCAAACAGGCACTTTGGATAAGTACCATGGTCAAAACCTGGCAAACATGAACCATGCGTAGTCGATCGTTGCTTCGTCATCTATTGTTACTCCAATCAACCTTTATCCACTCGTCATACTCACAAAAAACCTGACACATTCACGACGTCCGTCCTAAGTCCTATCAATTCCGACCATGGTTAGCATTTGGTTGACATCATCCCTTGCATATCCTTGTTGTTTGTCTGCCTATCTCCATATCATTAAACTCGGGTATTCCTCGATCTGTCTAGGGGCAAAGACCTTTATCATGCAACTGCAGTGGGTACCGCATATGATCCCGCATTCTTAAAAAGTCCTGAAAAAATTCTAAAAATCTGAAAAAGTCTTGAAAATTTTCTAAAAATATGAAAAAGTCTTGAAAAAATTCATACAAATTTGAAAAAGTCCTGAAAAAAGACCCAAAAATAAAAAAATGTCTTGAGAAAATACAAAAACATCCAAATCAGTGTCACGATCCCAAAATCAGAGTCAATTTAATCAATTCAATCGATCACATCAATCAATCTTTTGTCCATGTTTAAACTATGTTGTCTCTACGCATTTGCTACGTAGGAAAGATTCATCTTTGAATCCCTGAGACATTAGGTCAGTCCTTCTAGGTTTGTCAAAATAAAATCATGATTCAATCTTCTGTCCTTTGGACAAGGTCATTGGTCATGTCGAACTATGAGGTCTCTGAGTGCATGATGTAGGCAAGGCCATCAATCGATGGACCCCCGAGGCCGCACTAGGTTAGTCCATTAGGGTTCTTGGCACTACACATTCACAGACATCAAACTATCTTCAAATCAATCGAATCTCATGTCAATCTTAAACTATCAGTCTGTCAAAAATTTGTTTCATCAACAATCTTAGTCAAATCAGCATGTCAGCAATAACATGTAGTCAAAATCATATCAAGACAATTTATCATGGAAAAACTTTGGGTTCCTCTTCAAGATGTGTCCTTCTGAAAAGCAACTCTTGTCACTTCGGTCTTTTGGATGTGTCCTTCCTAAGCATTGTCATCATCATCTAGCATTTTGATAGATTCTCCTAACTCCAAGAATCGATCGCCTAGATATCAACGTCATTTAGGATGTTTCCTTCCTAAATTTGATATCGCTCAACATTTGACAAACATCTGACATTAAAACACTTGGCAAACACTTGGAAAACTTTTGTTTTTTCTATCTTTTGATAATTATCAGGATATTAGTTCCTTATGTCCTAAGAACCACAACATATCATGATGATTATCCTTGTCTACTTATCACTCTACTATTAGTTTCTGCAGGATGTCCTGACTTAAGGATTTAGAGAAGCAACGACATAGTACGATGATTTTACTATCTGTTTTTTGCTATCATGTGGCTAGTTTCTCAAGGATGTCCTATCATCAGGATTTAGAGAAGCAATGATGTCTCATGATTGGCTTGGTTTTTCTGGCGATTGAACATGATAGCATGACTAGGGACAATTGTGTTCCTTGCATGAGTCATGATCATCCTTTGTCTGCGACTGTTGATCTATGTGATGGTTCGACCTTGCACACTATTGATCGACATCATATCATAGTGTTTGTCGACCATCATGACATTTTTCGCCCAATGATGATTAAAGAGCAACTAGGATAGCACTATACCAAAGCTTTGAAGAATTTTGTTTTCTCACTAACATCCATCTTCGCCTTCTCTTCTCTCGTCCTCTAATGATATCTTGTGACATAAAAAAAAACAAAATTGCATACATAATGGCATGAGCATTTCATATTCACATCTGCATAAATCAAATGCCACAATTCACATTTCATAAATGCTATCATTACATCCATCCATAAGACCATCATTTACATCAACATATAAGCATCATAAACAAACATTTGCATCAACATATGGAAATCACATCATCATCACATTACATAAGGCATACATACATAAACCACATCCATAATTGCATTCATAAGCATAAGCATAAAATACACCTCATAGCATCATAAAAGCATCACATAAACATCTTATAGAACATTAGAATACCATAACACATAACATCATATAGGCCACATCAAAACTGCATTGCATATATATAATCTCAAAATAATTTCATGTCACAAGACAGAGTCACATGATATCCCAAAAATAGAGCTCACAAGATCGAATATCAAAATACACATGTCTACAAGCAAGTCCTAAGATGTCCCTCCTCCATCCTGTGGAGGTGAACTGTGAGGTAACTCTGACTGATCCATCAAGTAGACAATGATCTGAATAAGCGTCCTCTCCTGTATTTGACTCTGTGATCCTGAGGGATCGGTAGTAGGAGGCTGGCTCTGCTCTGTCTGCTGCCCTGAGGACATTGATCTGTGCCCATGCTCTGATCTGTTCCCATGCTTTGACCTATGGTTGTGCCTTGATGAGTTCCTGTGTGAACTATGAGACCTATGACCTGATGACTACCCCGATGTGGTAGACCCCCCAGCACTAGTGTGACTACTGCTATGTGACCTGCTACTGTGTGTCTGGCTACGACTACCTGTCCTGCTGTAGGATCGAGACAACCCTAGGTCCCGTCTGTTAGGTGGAGCTGCCTGCTCATATAGTGCCCTATCCTGGCCCCTGCTCTTTGCTACCCTAGCCAACTCTCGGGCCATATCCCTTGTCGGCCCAAAGCATAACTCTACAAACTCTGAAACCCACCGACCTGACTTCTGCCACCGAGGAATGGCCTGATCCCTCTCCACCCGGGTGACCTCTAACTCTGCTGCCAGGACCTTGTTATAAGACAAGGCCGCATCTAGTCTGCTCTGAAGATCAGTGATCCTCTAGTCAATCATGGCATCTATAGGCAAAATGGGTGACCTGGCACCCTCGTCATCTTCAGAGTTCATGCGCTCCCGCAGTCGCTGATCTATCTCCTCCTCCTCCTCCTCCTCCTCATCCCTCTCCCCCTTAGTCCAGACCTCCTCCACATCTATGTCTAGAGGGTGTCCCCCAACAAGTGGATCCACCTCTACTCTCTCCTCCGCCACCACCTCCACCTCCTCCTCAACCACCACCTCCACCTCCTTGGCCATCACCTCCGACTCTCTCTCCTCCCCCTCCTCCCAAATAGGTGATAGTGGTACACCACCTACTCTCTATCTGACTCTCCTGGGCTATCTCCACCCTCCACCATCCCTCCTCCTCCTCACACCCCTCCCATCTCCTCCACCTCCCCCATCTCCCCCACCTCCTTCGTCTCCCCCATCTTAGCCTCCACCATCCCTGCCTCCATCTCTACCTCTCGCACCTCTACCTATTCCAAAATTACTGTAATTGATTGAAAGGAATTTAATTCTTTGTTTAAAGAATCCAATAAATCAAATCACACAGAAACAACAAATGTGTACTGATAAAATGAACGTATACTTGATACTTCAATTTAAACAATCAAGAAACATCAATTTGGAGACAATCAAATAATTGCAGAAATCCAACAAACAATTGATGCCAGAATGAAAATACCAAATTAACAGTCTTTCATTATATTCCTTGAAATTTATATATGCAACATAGTCTCCTTGAATCCCATCATCTGAAAATATAATGCTTACAATAGTCTATCCTATTCTAAATCTACCTTCTAACTATTTCTATTTATCCAACAATGAATACTTATACATTTAGTTTGCAAAAGGACGTGCCTTTTCGAAAAGTCTTAAGCATAAAATGTTTAACAAGTTTATCATTAACAAACTTTTGTTAAGCCATAAATGAACTCTAGACATGTGCTTTGTATAATCCTGGTGCTTATGTGTGTTTTCATCCCCTAACACATCACGGATCACGATCTCCATCATCATCATTCGTTTGTTTTTCTCACATGCTTCATCCAATGTTATATCTTTTGTAGTGGTTGTGTTCAATATATCTTGGAGTATTGAGTCGCATTCGCCTTTCCATATAGTCTCTTCTTTCAGTTATCCTTTATCATCGCAAAACTTAGTCAATTTGTCATTAGCAGCTTCAATCAATCCCTGCACATCCCCTTGTAATTCCTCAAATAATTCCTTGTGCTTATCCATGATACGATTGGCATTTTCAATTCCTGCAGCATTAGGAGTACCCTTTTTCATCTCCTCAATTCTTTCTTCGATTCTGTCATCCACTCTTCTATGTTCTTTTATATCATCCATGTATTGTGAATGTTTTCCCCAAAGTTTATTTAACCAAGTGTTTCAAATATCCTGCCTCTTTTTGATGATTGCAGTGAGTGTGTCCACCTTTCCTTATGAGTATGCACTTGACCCTTCCCAATGGTCCCTTTTCTTTGAACTCTCACCTTGGGTGAGCATCTTCGTTGGCCCTATTACAGCACCTACCAAGTCCTTTAAATGTTCATTCTCTCTCAACATTCTCTCATTATTTGTTTTATACATTTCCCTCTCTCTGATCAATGCTTGGATCTGGGCTTTATTCGAATTTGCTATATTGATCTCAATTTATGTAGTTGCAATAGGATCAGCCTCTCTAGCCTTTAGAGTCATTACATGTCTGAATGCCTTCTTAGTATCAATAACAATTGACTTTTGTGAGGGGGATACAAATCCCAAATCATCAATGTTTCATCAACTGGATTGTATCTTGATCCTATATACACCTCTGTCACCTTCTCTATGCTAAGCTTGTGAGTAACATTGTTGTCTTTCAGGAAATCGTCGAAAACTAATGCAGAATTGAGATCCAACCCTGGGAAAATCATAACACCTTCCTTTTCTAGCATCTCTTTATCCACCTCATCACTTAAGATTTTTAACAATTGGTCCTCATTTCCTAGTGTGACATTGTCAACCAATCCTCTTATTTCCTTTCCTTTTTGCTTGTATTAAAATGTTTTAAACTTTGAGGTTTTCACAAATTCATCATCTGCTATGAAAGACCTATAATCTTCATGTCTCGTATCCATATCCACAGTTTCCTCAACATTTGTTTCTCTGGCATCATAGGCATAATCCTGAGTCCTTATTATTGATATCTTCCTAGATGAGCCTTGTGGCCTGTTAGCATCTGATATTCCTCTAATGGAGGATAACAACTCAGCATCAACCAAATCCTGATCATGCTTCTCAATCACCATTTTTGCTTCCTCTGCCTCCAAGTTTCTCATTATCTCATTAGATTGATAGGGTACATGTTGGTACCCTCCAAAATTTATTTTTTGTCTGGCAGAGTGGATATATCCTTTTGGATCAAAGTTTTTTCTTGATGGTGCTCTTCTCATGTTATAGTGCAGTAGTTTATCCAGAATTAGATTGTAACCCTCCTTTGCCAATACAGTAAAATCACCAAAATACAATGTATTGGGCATAAAGTCTTGTTTCCCATATGAACTTAAGTTCATGACACTGGAGAAATCCATTTGCCTAAAAATTTCTAAGTATGCAATTTTGTCTGGGACTGTTCTAGGCAAAATGAAAGGCGTATCCTCAAAACCATAAACCCTAATCATTGTGATATTTTATAAGCAATACCAATCCCCCCAGTTATGGTTGATTGGTCCATTATAATCCCTAGGCCTAAGAAACCTCTTTATTTCTTCAGATAAGGAATAATCACAAGGATGATTGAAAAATCTATACAAAGGCTTCACAAAGAATTCTTCAAAATGAAAAAAATTGGAATTAGCAAACCTGATGTCCCAAACAACAGTCCATAACTGAACAGGCAATGGCCTACCTTCTTTGTCAGATTGTGAAATCCTCAGCTCCTAGGGCCATAATCCTAACTCTTGTCCAAAATATAACACCAAGTACATCAACAGTGAATAATTCTTGAGATGCAGGACAGAGGCACCATTCTTTATCGCTATCAAACCTGCATCCAGTTCCTTAAATATATGTGAAGCATAATCAAATGATCTAGAATTGTGATACTGAATATCTGCAGCAATTACCATGGGCACAACTACCATATGCTCTGGGACTTCCATCCCCAATACTCGTCCCACTGAAAAGTAAGTGTACTTCAGGTAGGGTTCAAAGAGATCTACATGAAATGGTGGTCCCTCACTGTCTTCCATCGAGTAGGTTTGCCATGACACCTAGTTTTGTGCAAGGGTAATCTCCATCCTTTATAAATGGTGTCCATTCTTCTGAATTCACTATCTAGTTCTTCACTTATTATTTTCTCACTGCATATTCCTTCCAACCTAAAAACCTTAGCTATTGCATTCTCAGATATATGTATCAATGGATTCCCTGAAAAATCACATATAGCTTTATTCTTTGGGTTACAATGACCAGCCAACAATTTTACCAATTCGACATCAATAAAGACATTAGGGCACACCACTTTTCCCAAATTTAGCCTCCACGGATTGCATACTAGCTCAAAGTGATTTCTCCTATGATAATGGAAATTGAACAAATCATACCCTCTAATTGGAGTCCAAACATCCCCTGTGAATTTGCATTTGTTTTCTAACTTGTCAATTTCCGCTTTGAGTTGTGCAGAACACCTAGCTTTAGGCCCAAAACCAGGTAACCGGTCTATGAGGTCATGATTTAATTTCCTTTTAGTGCCCTCTGGTTGCAATTCAGTTTTTTGCTTCTTTGCCTTTGATTGACTACCCTCCCCTGGTTTTCTTCCCTTTACTTTTTTTGAACTAGTGCCTTCCATATTCAAAATTCACGAATTCTGAGAAGATGAGAAACTTACTGTATTTTTCCTATAAATCCAAGTTAGATGAATGCCCTAATTTTTCTATTGGTTCCCTTGCTCTCCTTCGCTGTCAATTCCATGAAACAATTATTTCAATTGAACATACCCTGATATGCAAAATATTTTACGCTTCATGGCACCATTAATGTCTTTACTAAGACATGAATGCTGCAAGTTTTTTTGAAATTCTCGTTGTCACATTAGGGATCATGTCGGTAAGACAATTCAAATCTCTGGCCGATCTACCTGTTCAACGTTCACCCTTCCACTAAGACATCTTGTAGTTTCCTCGACATCACAAGTCTCACTGATAGTTCTTTCCTCTTGCTTTTTATATTGCCATGACCTTCACCGAAGCAAAATTGTCACCCGGACTTAACGAATCGGGCCAATGATTCTTCAACTTACTCCAAAAGTTCTTTGTCTCATCAATATATTTACTTTGTTAACTTATGTCACCAAGACCAAGAAATTGTTCTGCCGACAGAATGATACTCGTTGTGATGTCTCTTAGATCTCCCCGCGGTGACATATCTCACCGATACGCTTTTTCTTCGGCGAGACCACGTGCATTATCTTGTTGATATCCTTTATCTCCGCATGCTCAGTTCTGTCGGTGTAACCTGAGGGGTCGATAAGACTCCCCGAACTCTCCCCCGCATCATGTGTGTTACCGAGTGAGCCTTCCCTCCTCTTTATCCGAAAGACCAGTAACGCTTCGGGCAGTGCTTTGAAATCTCTCTTCGATGACCATAGTCTCTCTGATAGACTTTATTTTATTCCAATCAGTAAAAGGTAACTTAGCTCGATATGACCTTATACCGTCATGCCGATAAGAAATGTAAACCTGCATTCTTTTGGTGTATAACTTTATCGGTACGACCCTTCTGATATCTTGCCTATATATTGAGGACATGTATATTATCATTGATGAGACCTGCATCAACTTATGTCGATATTTTCATATGTTAAATATTTAATGCCAGATGAAATTTATGGGGCTTTATGGTAAAATTTAACTCGGATTTTGGTAAAAAATGCTATGTGAGGATTTTATGTCTGCATTATGAACTTTGGTGGGAAACTAATAGGCATGAAGGGTAAATTAGGTTATCAAGATTTCATAGTTCCAACAGGTGGGAGGAATCAAAGTGTAAATTTTGAACAAAATGAGAATCTTGGAATTGCTGATAAGAAAGGGAAGATGAAAGTTTCAGAAGTTGGCCTAAATGGTGCATTGATGAATACACCACAAATTGATCCATTTTTTACTACCCTACTCATAAATGGTAAATTGGTAAGAAATTGCATGATATATTCAGGTGTTGTAGATACCGAAAATTGGTCTAGGCCTGCAAGTACACATTTCGACATAATTTTCTATAGTCCGTCATCTTGATTAAATAATGTTAATTATTTAATTAGCCTTTCTAACACATATTTCCTCTATTAATTAAATACCCCTTTTTAATTAATTCATTAATTCATTATTAATCTTTATTCAACTTGATTAATTAAATAAATCATATTTATTTAATTATGTTGCAAACTAATTAATTCTTCCCCTTTATCATACTTTTCCAACTATAATTAAATATCTTTATTTAATTATTCATTTAACCCCTTTATCTATAATTAAATATTTATTATTCGATTATTCACTTTATCCTTTTCAAATAGTCAAATTAAATAAATTACTTTATTTATTTAATTAAAGTCTTATCTTTGAATGTTGAATTAAATTAACATTTAATTCATTATTTAATTAATTATGTCACATTCCTCTAACATTCAGTTATCTCAGTCATTCACTCACCTTCAGACTCGAGTTCTATTTTTAGTTCTTCAGTTATCTCTTCAGTTCAAACACCGGTTTAACTCTGCGAGAGAAATCTCCATCACAACTAGTTGATGAAATCACATTCTAACTCTTGTTTGCATTCGAATGCATTTATTCTTCAACTTCTAACTTTGGCTTTTGCATACAATGTCTATTCTTCTATTTTTGGAGATGAAGATTGGAACTCATGTTCTAACTCGCGTTCTAAAATTAGTCTTTATCCTACAGTTGAACTCACATTCTAACTCGCGTTCTATCTATCACATAACTCATTGCATGGCATTGATCAATCTCATTTGTCGATCTCTCTTTCAATCCGAGCCGATCGTTCGAAAACACAAAATCTATAAAATGGCCTGTCATAATCATTATTCCTCCTGAAATTATACACTTTTGGGAAGAAACAATCTTTGATATTTTGCTTAGACATTCAACACAGCTATACGTGCATTCAAACACAGAAATCTGAGGGCAAGAACACCAAAAGGAAAAATGGAGAAGAGCAATGGAGTTAATTTGAAAGGGTGAATGCATATTCGGTGAGATCAATTCAATTTGTTAATTATTCATCATGTTTTCATATTCGTTCTTTATTGTTTGATTTTAGATTAGTTTTAATTTAGATTAGGATTAATATTGTTCGTTCTAGTTGCAGATCTTATTATCATAGATTTAATCTAATGTTACAAGTGCTTCTATGAATATTATGCCAGTAGGGGTAATGAAACAACTAGGTATGTGGATAGATATTGAGGGTGGTAAATGTTATGCCATGGATAGTAGGCATGTCCCAGGTATGGGGATTATGAAAAATGTAGAAGTAAAACTAGAAACTTACCTACAGGAAACTTATAGCATTGATATAACTGTGATTGATACACCTCCTCAGTTTGGGATGCTTTTTTCAAGGCAATGGACTGCAACAGTTGGAGGTAATGTGCAGTTCAATTTATCATATGCAATAACACTGGTCAATGGTGAAAAAGTTAAGTTATATAGAGAACCAAGGATGAATCAGATTGTTGAATATGTTCCTCGGGAACAACTTATCTCTTTTGTGATGTGGATTTAGGGAGTTTCAGAGTAGAATTATCTCAGCCAAAATTAGTAAATACTCATCCAATTGATAAGCATGTGCAGAATAGGAAAAACCGCATGTGCATTGATAAACCGCAACTGTCAAATTTTGAGCCGCAACTGTTAGGTGAACCACATTGTCCTATTAACAGAAAAACATCCAAAACTGCAAACTGGGTCCGAACACATCACTGCCATTTTCTTTTTTGTTCCTTAAGATCAACCTTGAACAAAAACTGTCAAAATTTTGCTCAAAACCTTGCATCCATTAGGTGTCATATACGTCTTAGTTACAATCCACGTCTTAGTCATACTCATCCTAAGTTGCATGCATATAGATAATTCCTAGGAAATTGCATATCACATCATAGATAAGTTTCCTCATCTTTGGATAAGTTCATGTCCCAATTTGTCACACTCATCGAACCTAGTCACCTTAGTCTTATCTAGTGAATCTTTTCAGCTCAACAAGCCTTGTTTGGAAAATTCACGTTGTCAATTGTCATTGTCCTACAATCAGGTTCCTTGGTCAAATCAAATCCTTGCATGCATTTACTCCTTAAGAGGAAGGTTATAGCCATTTTAGAATCATTTATCGTCATATTCTACATGAGTTTTTGCATATTGTCCATCTTACCATACATCATCTTAGTATACGTCTTTTTAGAAATCATTTTAGTAACATCCTTATTGTCAAAAAATCCAAAAAAGCATAGAAATAGGTCATATCAGTTTTTAGGCATAGTCTGCATTACCCCATTTTGAGCAACATTTTCATGGTCGAAACAAGGTCTCGAAAGAAACAAAAGGAAATGTCAGACCCCAACGAATTTATCAATCCTTTTGGCACTCAACCACCTAGGAAACATAAACCACACAAACCATTGCTTGATAAATATGTCACTAGAGACGCAAATGGGTGAGTCTTTGTTGAAGACATAGAGGCTGCAGTCCAAGATCCTGAGTTTGCATCCTTCATGGATGAGTGCTTGGCAAATGATCCCCAATGCTATCTAGCAAAATTGCTAGTGGAAGGTGCCACACTACCACCAAGATTTGATGTTCACACATTGAAAACTGCATCTACCCAGCCAATGCAAACAGTGACGTCCAGTGTTTCTATTCCCCAAATCATCGAAGCAATACCAACTGGCATACCAACTCAGACATCGTCAATTGTAAACACAACCCCATTCAACATAACACAAGGTTTACAATTTACTGCGGGAGCAACTTCATCTAACGCCTTTGGCACCAATATGACTGGTAAGAGATCCAAAGCAAGCACGAATATTCCTATCCCGAATCAGACCATTCAAACAGGGAATATTCCTCCACCAAATCAAACCATTCAAACAGGGAATATTCCTCCACCAAATCAAACCATTCAAATAGGATATATTCCTATCCCAAATCAGACCATTCAAATAGGGAATATTCCTTCACCAAATCAAACCATTTAGACAAGATATATTCCTATCCCAAATCAGACTATTCAAATGGGATATATTCCTTCACCAAATCACAACCTGTCGCAGAACATGGCATATCAGAACATCTACATTGATCCAAACAACGCCAACACCATGTCCTTGACACAAGTCGATGTCCTTCAAAACCAAATACAAACTCTCCAACAACAAATGGACAACATGTCTATGTCAGGCAAATGAACTATCTCAGCGCAAGACCTATGTCCATGTCCATTTGAAAAAGTGCTTTATATGACTCCTTTTCCCCATGGATACATTATACCAATTTTGCCTAAGTATAATGGGAAAAGGAATCCTTTAGAACACATTAGAGAGTTCTCAATAGCATGCATGGACATATCGTATGACCCCACATACTTGATGAGACTATTTCCATGAACCCTTGTCGGGATAGGACTGGAATGGTTTTCTAAACTGCCATATGGTATACGCTCTTGGGGAGAATTAGCTGAGAAGTTTGTCGAACATTTTTCCTTTAACATAGACAATGAGGTAACAATAGCAACCTTGTGCCACACGACACAAGAAGATGGTGAAACTTTCACCACTTTCTTTCAGAGGTGGAGAAGTCTAGCTAGCAGATGTCCAGTTGAGATACCAGAGAAGCAAAAGGTCACGATATTCGTAGAGAACATCAATCCAAAACTGTGAAGTGATTTAAGAGTACATTGTTGTACTTCATTCCTAGACTTGGTACAAAAAGGCATCATCCTTAAGAAAGGCCTTATTGACAAAGGCGAAATAAAGGTACCAGGCAGGAACCCCATTGTCCAAAATCAAAATGCGCCAAATGATAGAAGGCAATTCTGGTCAAGAAACAAAAATGTTACAAATGATAGCATTGTTGATGCTAAAAACATACATACAAGACCAGTTATCACACTGAGAGGATACAACCAAAATCAAGACACGAATAATAGTCTATATCAAACAGCTAACTATGTCCAAAATTCACAACAACGACCCCAAAGAAGATTTCCAACACGTGAATTTACTCCTCTAGGACAACCAATCGAGGTTATATACAAAGAGTTGATTAAACACAATCTCATCAAACCTTTGGAACCAAGAGAGTATGATCCTGGACAGTTTAAACCTTCCTGGTGGGATGACAAATCCCATTGTGAATATCATCAAATAAAAGGATACAGCCTACAAAATTGTCGCCAACTCAAAAGTATTATCCAAGACTTTGTTGAGAATAGAACCATAGAGGTCGGTGGATAGAAAAACACCAAGAACAGTGATCATAAGGTCTTCAAGGACCCATTACATGACCACACGAAGGAAAAATCCTCCAGTTCGGGACCTAATACCAATCCATCAGCCAATTACGCAAACACCAACTATGACTATAGAAAAGGAAAGATCGTATATAGCCTTCGCACTGCAAATGAGCATGTCGATACCTTCACCATTAAGAACCATCTGGAATGTAGTGTAAACACACACAGAACTAAGATCACTATTCCAGCTCCTTCTGAGCCATCTACGCAAGCTTCCAAGTTCAAGTGCAACCTTCTTGATCAATTGAGTAAAACCCCCGTGCAAATATCTATCTTAGAACTATTGACCTTATCACCTGAGCATCGGGCCATTCTCGACAAAGCTTTGCAGAACACAACTGTCCCTACTGATTTAGATTTCAATCATTTCGAAGAAATGGTGGGATATTTAACCAACTCGCATCATGCCACATTTTTCCAACAAGATTACTCGACAAAAAAATTTGATCATAATGACCCATTACATCTTGAAATCTTAGTCCATGAAACCAAAGTTAGACGAGTCTTGGTAGATGGAGGAGCAGGTTTGAACCTGTGTACCCTACAATTGGTTAAGGCATTAGGATTCTCATAAGATTGCATAGATACCTCTAAGAGTATAGTCATCAAGGCTTACGATGATGAGGAAAGATCATCCAAAGGAGTTGTCACACTCCCTATCAGAATTGGCCCAGCAATCATGAACACTAGCTTCCAAGTCTTGGATCTCACCCTTCTATACAACTTGTTGTTAGGTAGACCATGGATACATGCAATGAAAGTTGTGCCTTCAACATATCACCAATGTCTCAAATTCCCTCATAATGGCACTGAGATCACCATTGATGGTGATCCGGATCCTTTTCAGTATTGTACAAGCCTAAAAGAAATTCCACAACGCCAGGTACCAGTTAACCAAGAAGTTTCATCATCCACTTTATCCCAATACATTGACTCATCACATCTCACTAAGTCCAAATCATTCACACCTCCATCAACTACTCCTAAACTTGAGATCCAAGACAAGGGATTTGGCGAATATCATATAAAGGCATCATACTGTGCTAGTCAACTGATTCCACCTAAGGCACATGGCCTACCCATGGTAGATAGAAGATAGTCAGTAGTCATATTTTGTGTTCCCCCTACAACAATCTTGACCAAATGGGGAGAGCTAAGTGAAGAAATTGTGGATCAAGGTGATTCCTGGTTGTATCAAGAAGAACATGAATACCCCTCCCGGTCTATTCAAATAGCTAAGGACTAGTATGGAAAAGGCTTTAAGATAATGCAAAAGGAAGGCTATGACAGGCACAGTGGGTTAGGACTACATCAAAATGGAAGGACAGAACTGATCACTGTCTACCCACGACCAAAATACTTAGGGCTACGGTGTCAACCGCTTAGAATTGGGTTTCCTAGTACTTCGTCACTGTTTCAAGAAGAAGTGAGTGCTTGTGCAGACACCGAGATATCTCATGAACCACCTCCCCCATTTTATGACAATCCTCCAGTTTTTGATGAATCTCCTTACTCAAGCGATGGTGAATGAGATTCCCTTTCATCTACCAGTACCATGAACATAGATGCCCTATTTGGAGAATTGGACCTAAACGTGAAACCTGTACTCAAACCATCTAGTCCTCGTCCTAAGAAACACTTATCCAAAGAAGAATGGCAGAAGAACTATTATTGGGAAACCCTTGATCGTGCATCTTGGGCACCTGAAAAACCATCTTCTAACGACTCACCCCATACAATGGTCCCAAATCAAAGTTTGCCTACCCATCAGGAAAAGACCCAACAGGAGTTAGTCCAAAACTTTTGTGACCATCTCAACCACTCTTTATTCACCTTGTCAGCAGCTACCTTTAAAAACTCCGATGATGACATGCCCCTTATATATCCCGAACTCATTGACTGGGATCAACAAGGTACACCTATCATAGATACATTCGAGAACTACGAAGCAATTGTTGAGTTCATGGGACTTAGAGAAGGCATACCAAGAGGGGATCATAAAGCTATTTTTACCATAGACTTGGATGACAAAGCATATTTTGGGGAGTCTATTTACACCTCTAGTCACAAAAATGAGAATAAAAAGAAAAAAGACAATGAAAAGAAAAATGATGAGTCCCTAGGTGAAAACCGAAAGGCACCTTTGGACGAAGAAAAAGTCAAAATAAAGGACGTATCCAAAGGCGAAAACCTCCCAGAGGCACCTAAGGATAGAGGTTTAAATATTCTCCCCGTCGAATAGGAAAAGTCACCGATGCTAGTAGAAGAATCTATGGAAGTCGACATAGGTACAGAAGAGAATCCAAAGATGGTATATTTTGTAGCTTCTTTAACAGAGACAGAAAGACCTGAGTTTAAGGACTTCTTTCAAAAGAGATAGATAAACTTTGCATGGTTGTATGCTGACATGCCTGGGCTGGATCCAGACCTAATATTGCATCATTTACCACTACAGCCAGGTATTAAGGCAGTCAAACATAAATTAAGGAAAATGCATCCGCAAATTGCTCTATTGGTCAAGACAGAACTCAAGAAACTCTTGGATGTAGGATTCATAAGGATAATAGACTATGCAGACTGGATATCAAATCTTGTACCAGTGACTAAACCAACTGGGGGCATTCACATTTGCACAGACTTTAGAGACATCAACAAGGCATGTCCTAAAGATGATTTCCCTTTTCCGAATATAGATATGATAGTAGATCTTACATCAGGATACGAGATGCTATCCCTCATGGATGGTTTCTTTGGATATAACCAGATTAAAATAGCACCTAAAGATCAACACAAGACTGCTTTCACGTGTCCATGGGGCATGTATTATTGGAATGTTATGCCATTTGGGCTTAAGAACGCAGGGGCTACTTATCAAAGGGCAATGACTACAATCTTCCATGACTTTGTACACACTCTCATGGAAGATTATGTCGATGACATTATAGAAAAATTAGAAACAAGGGAAGATCACTTAAAGGTACTAGACAAGATATTCCAGAGGCTAGAGAACTACAATGTAAGGCTAAATCCAAAGAAGTGTGTCTTTGGAGTCAAATTAGGGAAATTGTTAGGGTATATAATTTCTCGAAGAGGTATTGAAGTAGACCCAGAAAAAGTCAGAGCTATCATAGAAATGCCTCCTCCAGTTAGCATAGGACAACTCAGAACCCTACAGGGTAGATTACATTCAATTAGACAGTTCATAGTACAACTGGCAGATAAAATACATCCATTTCAGCATCTACTCAAGAAATGAGTACTGTTTGTGTGGACGCCTAGATGTCAGGAAGCATTCCAGAAAATTAAGGACTATTTGCTTACTCCACCAGTCTTAATGCCACCTACAGAGGGAAAACCATTGATATTATACATCTCAGCTACTCTGTCGGCATTAGGGGCTCTTCTCGCACAACAAGATGATCAAGGTCATGAGAGATCAGTCTACTATATCAATCGTACCTTAGTGGGCTATGAATTAAATTACAACAACATAGAACGTGCCTGTCTTGCGGTAGTATTTGCTACCCAAAAAATTCGGCACTACATGCTCAACCGACAAACAGTGTTAATTGCAAAAATTGATCCACTCAAATACCTTCTAAGTAAGGCAGCTTTAACAGGTCGATTGGCTAAATGGGTCATGATACTTAGTGAGTATGACATTCAGTATGTCAAGAGAAAGGCTATAAAAGGACAGGTGATTGCAGATCAGTTAGCTGATGCACCTATAAAAGCAGACCATCCCTTAGTGGCAGATTTTCCTAATGAATTTCTCTTTAACATTGACATGAAAACCAACTGGAAACTGTACTTTGATGGGTCACATACAAATCGTGGTTCAGGGGCTGGTATCTTATTTGTCACACCTCAAGGTGATACCATTCCCAAATCATTCAGGATTGCTTTCCCTTGTACAAACAATATAGCAGAATACGAAGCCTTAGTGATAGGCTTAAAAATGGCAGCTCAGTGAAACATTAAGAGCCTACATGTCTTTGGTGACTCCCAACTAGTAATCCGGCAGGTAAATGATGAGTATGAAACTAAGGATGAGAAGCTTGCCCCGTACAAGAGAATGGCTAATAGTTTCAAATAGTATTTCAAGGACATAACTTTTCAACAAATACCACGCATTCAGATACAGTTGCAGATGCTATGTCAACCGTAAATTCCTTGTTGGATATTCTGAGTAACATGCCTAAGTTTGAGTTTCTGGTTGAACAACTGTTGCTCACTGCCTACGATATCCCTGATACTGTGATGGTGTGTACCATTGTTGGTCCTACATCTCCTTGGTATAAATAAATATTCAACTACCTAACCAATCAAACCTTACATCAAGACTTGTCCAATAACTAATGTCGAACCTTCATCCATAAGTCCGCCAAGTACACCATCATCAGAGAAACCCTATATGGACATACCTTAGACAATGCCCTCATGAGATGTCTCAATGTTGAAGAAGCATAAACAAATTTGCGAAGGGTGTACGAGGGAATATGTGGATCCCATTCGAGTGGTCCAACCTTAGCCCATAAGATTATGAGACTAGGTTACTATTGGCCTACTATGGAGAAAGACTTGTACATCTTTGTAAAGAAGTGTAGACAATGTCAAATACATGGAGACTTGATAAGAGCACCAGCACAAGAGCTTCGTCCGATTACTTCACCATGGCCTTTCACCCAATGGGGACTCGACCTCATAGGTAAGATACACCCACCATCATCCAACGGCCACAAATTCATCATTACCGCCACCGAATACTTCACTAAATGGATTGAAGCTATTCCCATGACCTACATCACTGGCACACAAATATCTAAGTTTATCCTGAACTATATCATTTGTCAGTATGGTGTACCCCAATCCATAATCATAGATAATGGTCACCCATTCAAGAACCAAGAAGTAGGCCATTTATATGAAGAATTCCACATCAAGCATCATTTCTCCACCCCGTATTACCCACAAGGTAATGGCCAAGCTGAGGCATCTAACAAAACCATTGTTAGAATCCTTAAGAAGACTGTCAATGACGTTGGTCGTGACTGGCACCTACAGCTTAATCTTGCCTTATGGGCTTATCGCACAAGCATCTGCACTCCCACCAGTGCCACTCCATTTTCCCTCGTATTCGGGTCTGAAGCTATCTTACCTATTGAGGTCGAAATACCTTCTCTAAGGGTATCCTTGAAGGGTCATATTGATGATGAAGAATACCATGTCTCTAGGCTACAAGACCTTGAATTATTGGATGAACAAAGATAGAAAGTAATAGATCATTTACAAGCATATCAGAATCATCTTCGCCGTAGCTACAATAGGAAGGTTCTCAATAGACACTTTGACATTGGTGACCTGGTATGAATGGAGAATCCAAAGAACCAAGTTGAACGAGAGAAACCAGGAAAGTTTGAGCCTAACTGGTTAGGGCCTTACATTGTCACAGAAGCCTTTGGGTCAGGAGCGTATCAACTCTCTACTCCTGAAGGAGATCTGCTTTTGTCACCTATCAATAGTCTACATCTAAAGAGGTTTTATGCTTAGCTTCTGAGAATCTGTGTCTTAATCTAGAAAATACAAAAAAAATTGAGAAAACAAAAAAATGGTTACCTTGATGAAAACCTAGCAAACGGGCATTCTTTGTAACACCAAAAAAATTGGAAAATAAAATTTTTAAAAAAAAGTAAAGAGAAATAATCCGTCCTATAGTGAAAACCACTTCGGTGGCGCTAGGGATAAGTACCATGGTGAAAACTTGGCAAACAGGCGCCATGTGTAGTCAAGCTCGCTCTTTCGTCTACCATCATTCCAATCAGACTTTTCCACCATCATTCATAATAAATGGTTGTCCTATCCATTCCTTGGAACGATTGACATCTAATGTCCCATTCCATCTCGCAATTCTTATTCCCGACTGGGGGCAAATCCTTGTCCTATTCCATGAATGCCTTGTACATAGCGTCACACCATCGAAAAATGTCCTGAAAAAATCCAAAAACATTAGAAAACTTCAAAAAACCAAAAAAATCAAAACATGTCAGAAAATACCAAAAATAGTGTCAAGTCTATCATGTCATGTCAGTCCTGTTAAGTCAGTCATAGTCATAGTTGAACTACGCTACCTCTGTGACTGGGACGTAGGCAAGACCATCAATCGATGTGCCCCCGAGGCATTAGGTCTGTCACTCTAGGTTTGTCATGTATTACACACATTTAAATCATGACTCTTTGTATATTTGAAGTCATTGGTCGTGTCGAACTACGAGGTCTCTGCGTGTACAACGTAGGCAAGGCTAATCAATTGATGAGCTCCTAAGACCACACTAGGTTAGTTCAATAGGGTTCATTCACAATCATTATCACACACATTGCATATCATTCACTTAGAGGCATGTCTTAGTTGCATATCATTAGTTTAAAGGTATCCTCTCATGTCATACACTATCTACACGCACACACTCAAAATTGTCATCAAGTCAATATCATACACATTGTCAAAGCGAACAACTTATGTCTTAAGCAAGATATGTCTTTCTTGTCCATAGACATCATCAAATTGTCATAGTCTCATGTGGCTTGTCGCATCAATGTCATTAGACTCCAACATCTTATATGGCACGTGTCTTTTCTGAAACCAGTCTTTGTCATGCCTTATACAGAAGTCACCAAGTCGAAATCAGACTCAACGTCTTATGCAGTATGTGTCATTCTCTCACATTACGCTATGTCAAACATCAACCATCAAACAATCCCACAAGATCAAGTTTTGGCAAAAACTTTTATTTGGCTTTATGACTTTATATCTTACTTTGTCTTATCTTTTTATCGATTTGTGAATTAGTCCTGTTGTTAGCTTTCTCAAGGATGTCCCTTGAAGGATTTAGAGAAGCAAGGATGTCTTGGGACTCTTTTTCTTTGACTAGTTTCTATCAACTGTCTTTTAAAACTTTGGCTTTTTGAATCATGTTACTAGTTTCCTCAAGGATGCCCTATTAAGGATTTAGAGGAGCCAGGATGTCTCATGATCCATCTTTTATTTGGCTGTTGTCTGTGGTTTATCTCGACAACAATGACTGGGGCAATCTTGTCCTTAGTTGGCGTTTTTGACACTCCTTGTCTACGACTGTCTGTTTTTCATAGATGGATGACTTTGTACACCATGGTTTATCTCATATCATAGTGTGTACCATCTATTTGTGTCATGTCCGCCCAGTGATGATAAAATTGCAAGCATAGCATATTTTGGCAAGATATTGAAGATTATATGTTTTTCTCAATCAAATCAAACTCATTCATTCTTTTAGTTTTTCTCAATCAATCAACTCATTCATTCTTTCTTACTAACATCCTATAGTCATTCATATTAACATTTCTCTCATCCAACATGATGATAGAGTCCTATGATAGACCCCTATGACACAACACAAACATTAGGTCATCTGCATAGGCATCCATTTTATAAGCATCTTCATTAACATTACATTACATACATAGTAGAAACATTGCATGTACATTTAACCATTACATATAATAAAATCATAAACATTCATTACATCCATTATCCATCGCATATAGAATCATCCATAACATGTAGAAACATTTCATTCATAAACACATATACATACATCATCTAGGAAACATAATCATATAGAAGTAATGCATCCATAAATTAGAACTGCATATCATATAGAAGCCGCCAAAATCATATATATATATCGCTCAAAAGTGTGTCACAGTACAATATCATAATGTCCATAAATAAAACACGAGCTCGCAGGATCTATGATCAAAATACAGATGTCTACATGTATACAAAGGTATGTCATCGGGTCCAACTACCATTGCTGTCACGTGGTGAAGGTGGTGGGAACATCCTCATAGATGCTCTCTGCAAGGTGGAAGGCCTCTCATATGGACCTGTCCTCGATGGTCCTACCACCCCCTCGGTACTCTGTTCCTCTAACTCCTACTCTGTGATCTCTTACTATGCGCCTCTGAAAAGCTAGGAGCCCGTCTCTCTACCGGCACCGCTGTCTCATATAACTCTCTGTAATAACTGGCTCTCTCCACCGCTTTGACCAACTCTCATACCATGCCATCAGAGGAGGACCCACTGCAAAGGCGTCTAACCTTTGTGAACTACTACTCTATCTCTTGTCTCCGAGCAATCGTCTGATCTCTCTCCATCAGAGCATTTTCCCTCTCTGCATGGATACTGTCCCTCTCTGCATGGATATTGTCTCTCTCTATGTGGGCACTGTCTCTCTCTAGCCTCATCGCGTCAAACTATGTTGTCATCACTTTGAGTCTCTCCTCCAAAACCTCCCTGTCACCATCCCTAGGAGCATCCTCCTCTCGTCTCCCCTCCACTATCCGATCTCTGAGTTGTCTCTCCTGCTCCTCCATCGGTGCCTCCTCCTCAACATCCTCCTCTACATCATCCTCTCCATATCCAGCCAAAATCCCTAAAGGGTCCAAATCCATCTCTACATCCAAATCCTCAGCAACATCCTCTACTCCAGCATCCACATCTACATGCTCCTCAACCACTACCTCCGCTACAGCATGCTCATCCCCAGCTTGTACATCCACTCCCCCTCTGATGTCCACCATCGGTACATCAACTACTACTACCTCCTAAATAGGTGCATGTCCCCCTCTCCGTCCTCTCTGTCCTCATCTCCCCCCTCTACCTCCACCTCTCCCATCACCATCTCTCCCTCCAACTCTACCCACTCTGGAACCTCCACCTCTCCGTCGTCCTCTCAACCCTGTGCCTCGTCTCTCGACTGGTGCTGGAAAATCTGGATCTGTATAAGGAATTGGGCGATGAACTGCCCACCATGCATCATATGCTGCTATAGTCCTTGGATCTTCTAATCCATCTCTCCATCCCCACTGTATTGGTTGTAATGCCTATATGTCTTCCTCAACTATGGTAACAGGTATCATGGGTCCCCACCATGGAACCTCTCTAGACGAACGAGCAAACTCTACTCTGCTCAGAGGCACATCCTGAACCTCTCCAAACTATCTCAGAACTCTGTCTGGCAAATGTCGCTCAATAATATGCACACTGGAAATAGTCCTCCCAAACAAGTACTGTGTCTGTCTGCAGAATGGCAAATGTATACCATCATTCGCCCACGCCTCGCAATCCATGTAAGGTCTCCATATAAACTAATCAAGTGTATCTAAAGCATGTCTCCAGTATCCTATGTCTCCAACATGTTTCTGCGTGATCTGTCCTATATATCGGAACACATATGGAAGTCTCTCATCTCTCTCTACTGTCACTGGAGGATGGAATACAGCTATCCTCTCAAAACCCCAAATCATCAGCAGTGTCATCCCACAACTCAATGACTGTGCATCTCTATAAGCAATGTCATGTAGATGAAAATACAACATCCCAAGTAGACATGGACCCCATGCATATCTCATCTCACTCTCCAACATCCCAACCAACATAGCTCCCCATCCCACTGGAAACCCATGACCTCATTTGTCTGGAAGCACAATACCCCCAATCAATGTACATAGGATGCAATCAATCCTATTGTATCTGTCTGCTAACACTGGCCATCTAATCTCGTAGTGCTCGATGCCGAGCCTACTGATGTCATCAACCTGATAAAACCATGCCAACTCAGTCAACCCTCGCTACAGATCATATGTAACCCGCTCTCCTCTAGTAGGTAGTCTCAATATCCTGTACACATCCTCTAATGTGATAGTGGCCTCCCCAGTCGGAAAATGAAACGATGATGTCTCAAAATGCCATCGCTCACAGAGTGCCGTCAACATCCCCCTGTTCGCCCGAATGGCAGGCATAGATAAGCAATGACATAGACCAACAACCCATAGCAATTGAATCTCTGCAGAAGTCAAATTATCCCTTAGATCAAACGTATCTGGTCGAGACTCTTGGGTATAAATCGGATCTAAAACCACCTGCATTCAAACCATAATGTCAGAAAATTTTCAAGTTTTACTTTGCAAAATTTTTCAAAAATTTTTACCAACCAAATGCGGCTCACATTGACAGATGCGGTGCATTTTTTCAAATTCGTCACATAATTCCTCAGTTGCAGTGCATAGTGCATATGCATCGCATATTTCCCACATCTCCTATTGGCATCCCACACATGCGGTTCACTAAACCACATGCGGTGCATTTTTACAAATGCGATGCATTTTCCCCACCCTGCATTTCTACTACATATGTGGTCCCAAACGCATATGCGGTTCACGACTACATGCGTCTAACCCCCATACAAATGCGTTTCATGTATACACATACAGTGCACCAAACTTCAAATGCATTTATTCTCCTAAATCCTATTCTACCCTAAGCGTGAATTTGCATATGCGTCGTTTCGTAGTCAAATGCGGCAATTACGACGGCATATGCATCATTCACGATGCACCGCATTTGCTTGATGCATTTTCTAAGCCTCAAAAAACATGCAAAAATTAACTTTCAAGATCTCATTTTTGTGTACATATCGGTGGTCCTACGTCAGCTGGCCACCTAAACGTTCAGATCCGATAACCGTGATGCCTGGTGTATGGAATGAGTGCCATTTCATCAGAGTGTCAGAGCAAATTCTTCTCTTTTTCTATCTCCTCCGGGTGCAAATGAATTAGGTTTAGCCCTAATTTCTATTTATAGGTGGAATAAAAGTGGCATTTCTTCTAACCTAATCTACTGGCCACGTAACCTTTCGACTTCAAATGACCCATATTCCTCCGTATTAACTCCGATTTCAATTCCGTCAACTCTATAGCGTTTCTGACTATCAAATTGACTTATCAAGAATATTTCCTGATTTTTTTGAAACTTTCAAAAATTTGTCAATTTTCCTGAGGGGGCATACCTTAACCTATTTCATGATGGGGCACGATCGGGGCATATTTTCTTTGACACAACGTCGTACCAACATTGTATCAAAGAGGGGCAAACTGTAGATACCAAAAATTGGTCTAGGCCTGTGAGTACACATTTTGACATAATTTTCTATAGTCCGTCGTCTTGATTAAATAATGTTAATTATTTAATTAGCCTTTCTAACACATATTTCCTCTATTAATTAAATACCCCTTTTTAATTAATTCATTATTAATTTTATTCAACTTGATTAATTAAATAGATCATATTTATTTAATTATGTTGCGAACTAATTAATTCTTCCCCTTTATCATACTTTTCCAACTATAATTAAATATCTTTATTTAATTATTCATTTAACCCCTTTATCTATAATTAAATATTTATTATTTGATTATTCACTTTATCCTTTTCAAATAGTCAAATTAAATAAATTACTTTATTTATTTAATTAAAGTCTTATCTTTGATTGTTGAATTAAATTAATATTTAATTCATTATTTAATTAATTATGTCACATTCCTCTAACATTCAGTTATCTCAGTCATTCACTCACCTTCAGACTCGAGTTCTATTTTTAGTTCTCTAGTTATCTCTTCAGTTCAAACACTAGTTTAACTCTACGAGAGAACTCTCCGTCACAACTAGTTGATGAACTCACATTATAACTCTTGTTTGCATTCGAATGCATTTATTCTTCAATTTCTAACTTTGGCTTTTGCATACAAAGTCTATTCTTCTATTTTTGGAGATGAAGATTGGAACTCATGTTCTAACTCGCATTCTAAAATTAGTCTTTATCATGCAGTTGAACTCACATTCTAACTCGCGTTCTATCTGTCACATAACTCATTGCATGGCATTGATCAATCTCATTCGTCGATCTCTCTTTCAATCCAAGTCGATCGTTCGAAAACACAAAATCTATAAAATGGCCTGTCATAATCATTATTCCTCCTCCCGAAATTATACACTTTTGAGAAGAAACAATCTTCGATATTTTGCTTAGACATTCAACACAGCTATACTTGCATTCAAACACAGAAATATGAGGGCAAGAATACCAAAAGGAAAAATGCAGAAGAGCAATGGAGTTAATTTGAAAGGGTGAATGCATATTCGGTGAGATCAATTCAGGTTGTTAATTATTCATCATGTTTTCATATTCGTTCTTTATTGTTTGATTTTAGATTAGTTTTGATTTAGATTAGGATTAAAAATTGTTTGTTCTAGTTGCAAATCTTATCATCACAGATTTAATCTAATGTTACAGGTGCTTCTATGAAAATTATGCTAGTAGGGGTAATGAAACAACTGGGTATGTGGATAGATATTGAGGGTGGTAAATGTTATGCCATGGATAGTAGGCATGTCCCAATTATTGGGATTATGAAAAATGTAGAAGTAAAACTAGAAACTTACCTACAGGGAACTTATAGCATTGATATAATTGTGATTGATACACCTCCTCAGTTTGGGATGTTTTTTTCAAGGCAATGGACTGCAACAGTTGGAGGTAATGTGCAGTTCGATTTATCATATGCAACAATACCGGTCAATGGTGAAGAAGTTAAGTTATATAGAGAACCAAGGATGAATCAGATTGTTGAATATGTTCCTTGGGAAAAACCTAATTTCTTCTGTGATGTGGATTTAGGGAGTTTCAGAGTAGAATTGTCTTAGCCAGAATTAGAAAATACTCCTCCAATTGATAAGCTTGTCTCTAGAAATCAGCAAGGTGTGTGGAGAATGTATTTTGATGGAGCATGCATTCAAGAAGGTAATGGAGCTGGGATAGTTTTCATATCACCAGAAGGTATAAATTTTAAATATTCATTTTTTTTGGGTTTTGAATGTACAAATAATGTGGCAGAATATGAAGCCTTGTTAATTGGTTTGAACATGGTTGTCAAGCATAAGATTAAGTTGTTGTCTTTCTTGGGAGATTCTGAGCTAGTTGTGTCACAAGTTAGATCAAAGTATGCTGCGAAGAATAAGAGGCTGAAACAGTATAGAAATGTTGTGTGGGATACGGTGGAACTATTTGATGCATTTTCAATTGATTGGATAGATAGATTTGAAAATTTGATGGCTGATTTTTTGTCTAGTGTAGCCTTAAAGAAGGATGATATCACTTTGGCTGGAGTTTCTCAAGTTGAATACAAAACAAGACCTGTTGTTCCTGACAACATCTATAGTTGGTTGGAAATTTTTTAATGATGATACTGACCTTTTTGAAGTTTCTTCATTCTATAGATCAATATGAGGCACAGGAGATTGATTGTAATGCTTTTGTGGAAGAAGTGGATGGGAAGCAAACTGTATTTGGGAAGGAATTTTTGGAGCTTAAAACTAACAGGCTTCCTAAAGGGCTTGTGGCTTTGGAGAGTGTATGATGGGAATGATCACTCTCTCATGAAGCAGACACCTATCAAGAAAGAAGATATTGAAGAAATAAATTTGGGAACCGAGTTAGACCAAAAAGAGTTTATATTAGAAAGAAAATAAGTCCAACCATTAGAAGAATGTTGATTACATTGCTGAGAAAGTACAAACATGTGTTTGCTTGGTCTTATTAGGATTTGAAGGCATATAGAGAGGATCTTTTTCAGCATGAGATTCCACTTAAGCCAGACACAAAGCCATTCAGACAGAAGTAGAGGCCTATCAATCCAACTCTGGAACCTAAGATGCAAGAGGAGCTAGCAAAGCTTGGAGATGGAGGTATCATAAAACCCATTAGGCATTCAACATGGGTCTCAAATTTGGTTCCAGTCAGGAAGAAAAATGGGGACATAAGACTGTGTATAGATTTCAGAAATTTGAATGTTGCTTCCCTAAAAGATAATTATCCTCTTCCAAACATGGAGGCAATATTGTATAAAGTAACAGGATGTGAGCTATTGTCAATGATGGATGGATTTTCTGGATATAACCAAGTCAAAGTCAAAGAAGCTGAGCAGTACAAGACATCATTCATTACACCATGGGGAACGTATGTCTATGTGAGAATGACATTTGGTCTCACAAATGCAGGAGCTACCTTTCAAAGGGCCATGGATGTGGCATTTGCAGATTTAATTAATGCTATAATGGTGGTATATCAAGATGATCTCACTGCTTATTCCAAAAAGGCAAAAAATCATGTGGGGGACTTGGAGAAGATCTTCATCAAAGCTTTGGGGTATGGTATTAGTCTTAATCCTAAAAAATGTCATTTTGTTGTCATAGAGGGTAAAATTTTGGGGCTTTTTATGTCAAAAAATGGGGTTAAGATAGATCCTGAAAGGGTAGATGCCATAGATAAAATTCTCATTCCCAAAACTGTCAAAGCAATCCAATCATTTTTTGGCCAAATTAATTTTGTTAGGAGGTTTGTGTCCAATTTTGCTCAGATTGTTAAACCTATATCTAAGATGTTGAAAAAGGGAAAAAGTTGGACTGGACTGTTGAAGCTATGGATGCCTTCATATCTATAAAAAGAGCTATCAAAGAAGCCCCTATCCTTAAGTCCCCTGATTTTACTAAGCCAATTCAATTTTTTTCTTTTGCTTCATTTCATACCATAGTTGTTGTTATGCTACAAAAAAATGATGAAGGTCATCAGCAAACTGTTTCTTTTTTCAGTAAGTCTTTGCAGGGGTCAGAATTGAAGTATGATATTATGGAAAAACAGGCTTACGCATTGGTCAAAGTAGCAAAGGCTTTCAGACCTTACCTTGTTGGAGCTAAGTTAATTACTTATGTCCCACATGCAGCTGTGAAGGACATCTTGGTGCAGATAGAAGTGACAGGGAAGAGATGTAGGTGGATTAATTAAATCCAAGAGTTCAATATGGAGATTCAGATTACCAAATTGGTAAGAGGTCAAGGTCTGGCCAGGCTGATGATAGAAACAAATATTGAAGCAAACCAAATCTGCAATGTTGAAGGTAAGAAAGAGGTCATAGCAAGTATTGAGCATACTCCATGGTATACAAATGTGATGCATTATCTGAAACACATGAAGTGCCCTGAAGGGCTAAATGATAATCAAAGGAGAAATTTGAAGTTGCAGGCTTCTAAATATGTTTTCTTAGAAAGGGACCTATTTTGGAAGAATAGGGATGGTATATTGTTGTTGTGTCTAGATGAATCCCAGGCAAAGCATGTCTTGAGAGAAATGCATGAAGGGGTATGTGGAGGCCATTATTCTGCTAAGACTACTGCACACAAGATTCACAGGGCTGGTTATTATTGGCCTAGGGTATTCAATGATTCCTTTGCATATGTGAGGAAGTGTGAGGCCTGTCAGAAATTTTCAAAAAAGTTGAAGTATCAAGGAGCATTTTTGCTTAGACCTTTGTAGGTAGAAGCCCTTTTCACCAATGGAGAGTTGATTTCATTGGAGAAATACAAGAAAGATCAAGTGGAGGACATAGGTGGATACTAGTGGCCATAGATTGTTTTACTAAGTGGGTGGAGGTTGTCCCTACTAAGCAAGCAACGAGCAAAGTGGTGATGAATTTTCTGATGGAGAATGTTATAACTAGATTTGGTACCCTAGTCAGATTGATCACAGATAATGGGATGTGTTTTAGATCTGATGAATTTAGAGAAAACATATGGCATTAATATTTCTTATTCTACCCCATACCATCCACAAGCCAATGGCTAGACAGAGTCAAGTAATAAAAATCTTTTGAAGATAGTAAGGAGGATGTTGGATACAAACAAAAAGGCATGGGATTTGAAGTTAATATTGGTTGTATGGGCATATAGGATTATAGTGAATAGGGAAACTAGAAAATCTCCATTTGAGTTGGTATATGGGACACAAGCTAGGATGCCATTGCAAAATATTTTGCCAGTCTATAACTTTTTTTTGCAAGAAGACGGATATTTCCGATCCAATGGAGGAAAGCATGGAGCATCTTGCGGAGCTTGATGAAGGAGAGTTGCTCAAAAGCAGAATGTGAAATTACAGTTACAAATGAAATACCTTTTTG
The DNA here is from genome assembly GCA_007115665.2 of Sequoiadendron giganteum. Lineage (NCBI taxonomy): Eukaryota > Viridiplantae > Streptophyta > Pinopsida > Cupressales > Cupressaceae > Sequoiadendron > Sequoiadendron giganteum. The sequence goes on from CM021107.1 coordinate 9,446,773, forward strand.
ATAAAAAGGCCAAGGAGAGAAAGTTTAAAGAAGATGACTCGGTGCTGATATGGAATGCTCGATGTCAAGAGAAGGGGAAACATGGCAAGTTTGAAGCCTTATGGTTGGGTCCTTTTGTGATAATTGGTAAAAGAGGTGAAGACTCCTATTTCTTGTAGATTATGTCTAGAGAGGAGCAGGAATTGCCTGTACATGGGTAGTTCCTGAAGAATTTCTTCTCTTGAGGATCAACAAAGGGTTGAGGATTTCCAGTGCATGGACAATTCTTAAGTTACCCTCTTTAATATTCTTTTCCATGCACAGTAGTTCAGGAATTTTTAAGGGTCTGGGTTTGCCAGTACATGGACATTCTCAGGAATTCCCTTTTTTGAAAGCATTTCTTTCTTTCCATGTATAGTAGTTTAGGGTCATTTTCACCTTCCATTCTCCATGCTCCATTTTCCATTTTCCATATTCTTCACTCTTTCATTCCCTCCATCCTCCATCACTCATTTTCATGTCCATTCATGTCTTGGTCTGCTCTCCCAAAGATATTCTGGATTCTTGCAGTGATTTGAAAAACCACTCATCCCCAACAGGAGCCACTGTTAGACCCAAACTTTCCATCAAAACTTGAAGGTCTTTTTACCCACTTGAACCAAATATTTCATTATTTTATCATTTCACCACCTTCTATAATTCTAAAAATACCTTATGCCTCCACCGTTTATCCTTCATAGGTCTTCACCGCTTTACCGCAGCCTTTAGCAAAGTGGCTCGCAGTATAGCACTGATAGTTTGGAGCAGACAGAAAGTGTTTACCGTTGTACCACAGTCAGTCAAAAGTAGGTCGGTGATTACGTGGTGGAAACAGTAGCGGCTAAGGAACTAGTCAGAAGACGGTTACTGCGTAACCGCCAGGGGTCTACACTGAGTCTGCGGTAGCACGATGGACAAAGATAGCAGTGAATGATAATAGTTAGAGACCCACTGCGGTACCGTGTGTGGTTAAACCACAGACTGTGGTGACTACGATTGACGAAGGGAGAACAGTTAGCAGTCAGTGACACGGCTACCGCCACACCATGGCTAGTTAGAATGGAGACCACGGTGACTGTGGTGGACAGGGATGTGAACGGTGACCGAGAATTGAACAGCAGCGATGGGTGACAGTTAAGGACGGGCAACAAATAGTTACCTCCATACTGCTAATGGTCGAGTTAGAGACTGCGGTAGAGTGATAGAGGAGAGAATAGACCGTGACAGTCGAATCGTGATACCGCACATGATGAAAGGAGAGACCACAGTAACACGGTGGGCAGTCAATAGACAGCAACGTAGCGGTCAGTATGGTTACCGCTATACCACGGATAGGCAGAATGAAGACTGCGGTAGGGCGGTGAAGTAGATAGAACAGCCAGTCACTGCATAACCGTGGGTGGAAAAGTCAAACCTACAGTAGGGCGGTAAGAGTAGTGAAAGCCACGGGAAATAAATGTGAAGGTGGTCAAGGTATACAGTGAAAATTTAAAATGAGACTATATAACAAATATTTAATTTTCTGATAGGAAATTCAATTAAATATTTCAATCACTGTCCCAGGAATGCAAAGCGGTTGTGATGGGAAAATGAATGTTTGCAATGCTTGGTATGTAAAGTATAAATGATTTGAAAAATGGAGGGTAGAGAGAGAAAGGAGTTTTTTTCTTAGAAAAATAAAGACAGAATTGGGATATAAACAATGAACAGTATTTTTTGAAATGGGTGTAATGGAGAAAACAATAAAAAACTGGTGAAATCTTTTCTATTTCGGTTGTTGAGATGTTGTAATGGTTGTATTTCCTATCTGGTTGTCTCTAATTAGAATTTTCAAAATCATTTAAATCAAGATAACAAGTGTATTTAAGATTTATCACAATGCATTCTTTCACTTTGTGTGATTTATTTAATAGGTGTATGCAAGTCAGAATTAAACTCTTTTAGGTAAGTCATAGTGATTTTTGGATTTGTGTTGGATAATTAAGTAAGAACCCGGTAGGAAAAAATTCAAGCATAATTTATGCAAGCCATAAGTTGGGTGAAATAATGTGCCAGTCATAGAATTTCATACTTAAGAAATGCCCAACAATGTGAATTTAGTTAGAGAGGGAAACACCTTGAATCTTGTCATTTTTTACTCCATTGCCCAGTAGATAGAAGGCATTGATCTGCCATATCCTAGAGGATAAAATTTATTACAAATAAAATATTCAAATCTTCTCTATTGTATAGTAGGATTAGTTGTAGTATATTTTGTCTATCCATTCCCAATTGCCATTGTGGATAGATTGTTTGGAGCAGGAAAAGTATTTCAAAATCTGCATATTTCACATAGGTTCACCCACCTAGGTCTAGCAAAACCTGAAGAGTAGAAGGTTTAATTGTGTAATTGGCCTTGTACATTGTCCAAAAATGTTGTAAGGGCCTGGTAAACTCTTATGGTTAAAACCTACATTTTTGAGAACCAACATAGTGTTTGGAGAAATCTAAGTGAGAACTCAACAAAGTATGGCCATTTCTATCCTAGGATTATACAATATGTGAGTTAGTTAAAATACATTGCTTGGATCTCAGAATTTGAAAAAAACATTCAACAAGTCATCAAAATTTTAAACCCTTTGGAAAGAGAAAATATCCTTGAAAAGTCCAAGTATTACTGCTTTTCCCTAGGGATTTTATCCTTAAAGGCTTCTAAATATTTGGGCCTATATCTCAATTTGTTCTCTCCAAAGTCAACCTAGGGAAACTATGGCTTTGACCCTTTGATTTTCACATAATGAACCTTGCGGAATGAAAAAGAGTTAAGACATAGACATTTAGTTTGAACTTAATTGAGACAAGTGTTGATGTCGTAAAAAGAATCCATTTAATCAAGATAAAAGATAATTGGACTCCACATATGTGTTTTTTCTAATGATTTCTTGCAAAGTAAAAATTCTGAAACTAAATTCCATTAGTTGTAACAAGCGTCTTAGTCCAAAGGCTCTCAAGAAACATCTTTTGGAACTTCACGAAACCAAAGATAGATTGGTTTATAACTTTTACAAACATGCTTCAAGAGATAATCCAAACTTGTATTCATTGTATTATTGTCAAAATTTGGGTCTTTTCCAACGTTTTGAGTTTCTCACATAGGGTTGAAATTTTTAGAAGCATAACATGTTCTTCAATACCTTGGTCTTGTAAGCAAAGTATCTCTAGGTTCATTTAGGATAAAAAATCAACTCCCTCATCCATCCCAAACATCAATCAAATCCCACCTCACAAACAACTTTTGGAACATTGGAAAAATCATCTTTACTAGACTTTTGGTAAATCCTTCAATCAAAATCAAAATCACTTTGTTTGGCTAAGTGTGTCTGGATGAATCCTTCCTCACCCATTTAGTTACATTATCACCTTTGTGGACAAGTTTACCCCAAGATAACATCCAACATCTTGGGATTTATTGGTCCATTATCCAAATCAAATCAAACCAAATCCAAATCAAAAACTAAAAAATCCTAAATTCTAGTATTCCTCCAAAGTTCTCAAAAAGTTCAAGCATCCATATCATTCATCCTTCATTTGTCACACCACAATCACTTGATATTTAACATCCTAGATTTTTTTTTTGTACCTAAAGTTTAGACCAACCCAAGGAGTTAGAGGTTTACCTCCTATTCCCAAAATTTGATCCTTATTTTATGGTCCAAACAAGATCTCAACACAAGAAGATCATGGAGCAAAAAAAAGAAACATCCACTTCAAGCAATTTGAGCCAAACTGCATTAGAATTCAACCCCAAGGCATCAATCAACCCTTCACTTAATCCCTCTCAATTACCTCAAGATCCTCAAGAGGGAGGTTTCCAAGTAGAGGATGTAGTCACCAATAATTTCTAAGGGATGACCCAAGATGAAATACTTGAATTAATCCAAAATACCAAAACACGCAATATTGTCAACATGGTCATGAGGCTCAATCCCACACAATACATTTTGGCATTAGCAAAGGAAGGGGCTAAACTCCCTTTCGATTTTGATGTAAGAACTATTGCGAAACAACCTTTTGGGAGTATACATCAAGAACCATTCATGCCTTCATTCCCAAATGTCATCCAACCCATCATACAACATACATCATCTCATGCTCCAATTCAACCAATGATCACCAAAGGGATTTCATTACTCCAATCTCTTCAAACACATTCACTTTTCAATAACCAAAACTTGGAGGTAAACATGATCTTTGGTATTCCTAGTACCATCCTGCAAGACCATATGTGCCACTCATTTTCCATGATACAAACAACCCCTCCACATTTTCTATAACACCGGCATACCCTCTTGATACACAAAGTTCTCTTCCCATGATATACAAAGGACAAGTGGATATGTTTGCACAAGTGGGAAATTTTGATACATCATCCTCACTTTTGCAAGGAAGCACACCACCAATCTTCCCATCATTCCTGCTATTTTCATCATCATCCACACCTAATCATGGTATGGGGAAAATTATTCCATCCAACACACCAATCCCAAATCAAACAAATCAAATCATTCCAAACACAAGTCAAATCAACAAATCCATCATACCAAATCCTCTGGCTATGCCACCAATATCGCAACACCAAGTGGCACCAATCCAACCAATCAACATACCAACTACAATAATCTAAACATCTCAAAATATAGTCTCACAAGGACTAAGAATACCAGCCATCAATCCAAACCTATCATCCACCACTCAACCCCTCATCATCACTCAAACACCACAACAACCACCTCAACAGAATCTCGCTACCTCATCTCACACCATTCCACCAAATCCAAATGTATCAAATCAATATAGAAACACATTGCAAGCATCCTAACAAGCATACCAAAAAACACTTCAACAATTCCAAGCTGAACGACCCACACAACAAGCACATTAGGCAGCGCAACAATCTTCCCAAGCACAAGTGCGAACATTGCTACAACAGCAATAAGCCGCACAAGCTACACAAGTTGCACAACAAGCTCAATCTCAAGCACAAGCTCAAGCTCAAGAACAAGCTCAATACCAAGCGCATCAAGCACAAGCACAATCTTTGGCCTATCAACAAGCCTTGCAACAATACGCACAACAACAAGCATTGATAGCACAACATCAGCAAACTGTGCAACAACAAGCCCAATAGCAGGCCTTATTGGCCCAACAACAACAACAATAACAGCAAGACCAACAACAAGCATTGATCATGCAACAAAGCTTTCAACAACCTCTCACAAACACACCAACCATCCCACCTGCTACCCAAGCAACTAGACCACCATCTCCAAACACATTCATCCCACCACTCGATCCACAAATTGATTTGTCCACACAAGTTAAATTACTCTCGCAACAAATATTGGACATACAATCAAGAAAGACAAACAAATCCCAAGGGAATTTTTGGAATGGTTTTGTCACCTTCCCCTAGGAATTAAAAAGTTTCAAGAAATTGTGGACAAATTCATTGAAAATTACTCATTTAACTTGGGTATGGAGGTAAGCTTGGAAGAATTTTCCAACCTAAAACAAGCCAAGGGAGAAAAATTTGCAACCTTTTACAACAATGGTGATCCAAGGCCAACAAGAGAAAATGGTATATGCCAGAAGAACAACAAATCAGAACTATCATCTCAAAATTTGAAGGAACCTTATCCTTTCATTTTAAAATGCAATGCATAACCACATATGACCAATTGATTCCAAAAGCGCTCAACATCGAAAGAGCCCTTATAACACAAGGGGGAACGCCCACATACCAAGACAATCGACCATCAACAAGTTACAATGACAAGTCTCGCACATGGGCTAAGAACAAGAACATCACCAATGATGGTGTCGTTGATGCTGAATTTGTTATCAGTGCTCCAAGACCAAATGTGCAACAACAAACGTACCGACAATCACAAAACATCACCCAAAACATTTCGTTGAACAACACATCACAACAACAACCCAACAATCAAACTATCAATAACCTAAATTATCAAGGGGGACCACCCCCAAAGAGCATATATCCCCCTAAATGAAAATACACACCCCTTGTGGAACCAATCGACTCAGTCATGCAGTAGTTGGTACAAGCAAATCTCATCAAAATCCTTGTTTACGAAAATTTCCAAGAGCCTTAAGTTAAATCGCTATGGTATATGAGAAGCACCTTTGTGACTTTCATAAAATAAAGGGACACATGACAACCAGCTACATGGGACTTAAAAATCTAATCCAAGATCTCATTGATGATAAGACCATAACCATTAAACAACCCATTGGAAATCAAGATCTTAAAATATACACGAATCCGATGCTAGATCATAATAAAGGAAACAACAATGGTAAAAGAAATACCACAATGTGAATAATATTTATGACTATGTTGTTGCATCCTTGGATGAGTGGGTAACCGCTGTCAATATTAAAGGATCTCAAGCCGAGTGTGGAGTCACCACACATGGTGGCAAAATTACCATCCCAAGACCTTCACAACCATCCAAGGCACCCATCACAAATCTGAAATCCATCCCTAATGGTTACAATGTCCTAGACCAACTGAAAAAGACCCCCATCCAAATGTCCATCATGGAGTTGTTAAAACTCTCGCCCGCACATAGGGATATCCTAGAGAAGGCATTGGTTGCATCCTCTGTCCCCATGTACCTTGATCCAGACCAGTTTAAAGCTATGGTCAGAAAAATCACTACACCACATCTTCTCACTTTCTCCGAACATGATCTCCCCAACCATCTCACAACCATGCACTCCATCTTGAAGTCCTAGTACACAAGAACAAAGTCAAAAGAGTCTTGGTGGATGGAGGTGTGGGTTTAAATATTTGTACCTTGAAGTTGGTAAATAATTTGATATTCTCATAAGACATCATCAAAAAGGGAAAAGGTATCACAATCAGAGCCTATGATGATCAAGAATGGGTGTCCCAAGGCACCATTAAACTCCCCATTCAAGTGGGGCCAGCAATCATGGAGACCACTTGTCAATTTATTGGCCTTGAACTCCCCTATAATATTCTCCTAGGGCATCCATGGATCCACAAGATGTAATTTGTTGCATCCACATTACATCAATGTGTCAAATTGCCCTATGAAAACCAAGAATTCACAATCCATGGTGATCCTGAGCCTTTTTTATTATTGCAAAAATCTAGAGGCCAAGTATTATAATATCCCTCGTCCCAAAAAATGATGAGGGGCCCACATATCCTTATATTGACCCATCCACCCTAGCCTCCACTTCTGAGACAAAGACACCCTCCATTTTAGACATCCCAGATATTAAGGTCATTATCCAAGATAATGGATGTGGCGATTATAAAATGAAAAAGAGTGCCTTTGTGGTAGGAGAGATACCTGTTATGCCTTGCATAACCACCCCATCTTTTGCCTTGGTCAAAATGGGTCCCCCTTTGTGTTTTTGTACTTAGTTGTTTTTGGAACAAAGTTTGGAGTCTAGTTTTGCCAATACTTTGTTTTTCTTTGATTTCTCTGTCGGAGTCGGTACGGAGATGAATCGGGTTTTGAAAGATCTTTTGAGGTGTATTTTGGTTCTATTCCGACAGTCTTTTCTTTGCCTTTGTTTTTTTTGCTCTTTGGCGGAAGCGGAGCAGGAGTGGGAATTGGGATGGTACTTTTCAAAATTTGCAAAATTAAATTCAATTCTGATCCCTCCTCCGCTCCCTTTTTAATGTTTGTTTGTCTCGGTTTTTGTGTTTTGTTTTATTAGGTTGGTCTTTTACTTAAATTTTTGTTTTGTTTTTAATTGTCTGACGCAGAGTTGGAATGGGGATAAGGTTTGGAAAGTTTATGATTTTAAGATCCTGTTTCCATTTTAGTTCCAACCCCACCATTTTTTTGTCGTTGACTTTTTGACTGAAGTTGCACTGCTGACCAGTGTTCGTTCTCTTACAGTTCCAACTCTGCCTTTATTGCGTTTTAATGCATTAATGGTGGTTGCCGATGTAGGTAGAAATTCACATATTTTTCTTTATTAAGGGTTAAAGCTGATTATTATTGTTATTGTTACAAGTCTGAGAGCGCAAAGAGCAATAGCAGAGTTCGTTTGAGCAAATTGATCAAGATAGAGAAGGGATATTGTGTGCGAATTGATTCAGAAAGTTAGCATGGCTTTGTTCGCATTTGAGGTAGGTCTTTTATCTTTGTTGTTCGTTGTTGATTTCCATGTTGTGTTTTCCTTTGTATCTGTTCGCGTGTTCAATCTTTGTGTTTTAAAGCAATTTTATGATCATCGATGTGATTAAGCAAGCAGTTTCTTGTTTTGGCTTGTTTTTTTTTGTTTTAATCTTTGTTGTTTTATTTTGTCGTGTCGTTTCTTTCTATTTTTGGGCATTGTCGTTGTCATGTCTTCATCGTGATCGCGTCGTGTCATTTTCGATTTGCAGTAGATTTAGATTAGATTAAAGATTTTTTTTATGGCGTGAGTTAGATTAAGAATTTACAGTGAGGTAGGTTAGAGATTTTACAGTGAGTTGAGGTAGAATAGATTTATTGTTTAATTTAGGGTTTCGTCGTTTGGTAGAATGGCAGGGTTTTAAAACCCGTGCCCTAGTTTTATTAAGTTTGTTAGATTAGGGTTTTGTCGGTCTCTGCAATTACTTTAAAAATAAGATTTAAATAAATGGCTCTAAAATACAATTGCTCCCCACGGTCATATGAGGGTAGAGTTTTTAAGCTCCTTTGCCATTTTATGGCGATCTAGGTTTAATCATGAAGTTATGATGAAAATGAATAAATTTTATGATGTCATGATTAGCATAGGCGGAGGCAGGATTGGAATGGGTATGGGCATAAGAGTTTTGTTTTTACCAAAGTTATCAATTCCATTTCTATCTCGTTTTTGATTTCAAGTTCTAAAAGGTTTTCTTGAAGTATGTGATGACTAGCGGAGGCGGGATCGGAACTGATCTTGAACTTAAGGATTTTGTTTGTAAAGGTTATTAGTTTCGTTTTCATCCTATGTCCGGCTCCGCATATGGTGGGAATTCTATTGTTGAAGTAACGATAACTAAGTTGGAGGGGGAGGCGGAATGGAAATAGAATATGAAATGAAGAGAATTTGAAGAAAAACCAAATCCCTTTTTCATTCCGATCCCAGTTCTGATAACTTCCCCGACTCCGACTCTGAGCCCGTTTGTTACTAGCTGAAGTTCCTATATTGGTTTTTGCTCCAAGTCCGCCAGTCTTGTAAAAGTGATCATCTTGTGTTTCTTTCTGACTCCGACTTCGATGTATATGTAACAGGTATGTTTTTAAAACATGTTTTATAATGATTTATTGGAAGGTCTAATTAGAGGTTTGCTTGCAGGAGATTTGAGAGATGTCAGGAACATCAGGAGAGGCTGCTCGAAGGAATCAACTAGCTGGAATGTCAAAGCTTGCACCGAAAATCAAGAAGGTGAAACCAGAACAGCTACCTTATACATTAACGTATGATCATAGGAATCCGGTGGTGAAGGCGAGCAAGGTGGAATCAAACTGGTCAGATATCACAGATACTAATATGGGCCAGTATAGCTTCGAAGAATTACATGAAGAAACCTTTGCAGAAAGAACAAATTTAATAAGGAGAACTCAAAGGATTGTTGACTCCGGTCTTGCACATATCACTATGTTTCCTTTGTCAATTCAGTGTCCAGAGTTAATATGTACAGTGGCCAGTACTTATAATCCAGCTACAAGATTATGCATGGATTCACAGAATAATGTGATTATAGATCTTACTCCGCAGATGTTCCAAAGCATATTCAATGTTCCTGATCCCAAGAATTTAGTGCAGTTGACTGAGGCTGAGGCATTGGAGAAATACAGTAAGCATAAAGACTCCAATAAGTCTCATTTAAACAAAAGATGGTTAAGTACCGAGAAGAAGTCTTTGAGCAAACTGGCAGACCAGCCAAAGAAGGTAGACTTCAAGAAAGAGATATCTGATTTAATATTGATGTTGTCCAGAGTGTTTGGGAAGAGGGATGCCTTCCATTTCAAGGAATGGATGTTTCATTTTATTCAAGTGATCTTTCAGGGTGATTATCAATTTGATTGGTCAATGATTGTTTTTGATGCCATACATGATCAGCTCACAAGGGTCAAACAGACCAAATCTTTCTTCATGACTTCATACGTGGTCTATGCTACAACAAGATTGGGGATTTTCCCAGGATTAAATAGAGTAGGTATAATGGGAGTCTTGGATGGAAAAAAGAAGGTATGGGAATACTATGATCAATTATCTCTTCAAGTGGCTGAGACTCACTTCAGAAGAGTCAATGATGCCTTTTTATATGTGGTTATCAACTAGTTGAGTGGAGATGTAGGATACAGGTTAAGCCAAGAAGCTATGGCATTCATTTCTGAATGGGGAAGTTGGTATATCCAATACCCCAAATTTACATACTTCAGATTGTTTGGGTTTGAAGGTCATCCCCATTTACTTCCAAGATGCTGCAGCAATAGAATAGTGCTTATGGAATTTGTATATCAAGCCATTGGAGTTAATTCTAGATTTGGGATGAAGCATAAGACAGGATGCCATAAGTTTCCTATGACACTAGGGGAATATGGCTATTAACACTTGAAGGCAGCTAAGGTGGTTTGTAATGAGTTGATACAATTAAAATTGGGATTGTATACAGCTCGTAAGTATTTTGATCCCAAGAAGAAGATGTATGCTTTATTACCTTCAGTATTTACTAGATATTTTAATTTGTTAGAGGATTTTTGGTGTGATAGGTAGGATGAATTTGACTTAAGGAAGAAGAATTATGAGAGATTACCAGTCTCACTTATGGTAGAGCTGGGTATTAAAGATAATATTCCTGACACTTTGGTGGATGATGGAATGGTATTAGATCCCTCATATGAAGCTTTGAAGATTGGCACCAAAAACTTAGATCCAATAGACTGGAATGAAGAAAAAACTATTGACATTAAGAAACTGGGAAGAACAGTCTTGGATAGAAGTGTGCAATGGTTGATGATGAGGACTCAAGCTCCTCAGGGACCAATCCTCAAGAAAGGTAAAGGGTATAATAGGATTAAAAGAAAGGCACCTTCCAAGGAACCATTGGAATTCTTTCCTCCGAATGTTGAAGAAACAGAGTTGGACGTAGTTGATGAAGAAGAAGAGACACCTGAGGGAGATGTTTCAATTGAATCTGTTGTTCCTATGCCCGCATTGGGTGAGTCATCTGCACAAGCTCCGCTCACAAGGAAGAAAAGTAAAGAAGTTCAAGGAGTGATTTATGTCATGGCTAAAGCTACTAAAGGAAAAGAAGTGGAGAAAGAGTTGGTAGAAATTGAGACAGACTCGGATGAAACTCTGTCAAAGAAGAACTTGCAAGAAAATGTATCTCTAGATTATACTGTTGAGCAGATTCTTACATAGGAAGAACAATGGAAATAGTTTGAAGACGCTACCAGAGAATCTGATGTACGGGCTGCTGCGGAGAAATAAAAGGAAATGGAGGTAAAGTTGCAAGCTGATGCTCTACTTCAACAGCAGCAATCAAAGGTAAAAGAAGTTGAAACAAGGACAACAGCTGATACAATAGAGGAGAAAATGAGGCAACGAGAGCATGAGATCAAGGTCAAGGCATAAAATGACAAGCTGGAATTGATATAGAAGATCCATGATCTCGAGGAGGAGAAAGCAAGAAACCGAAGGGAAAAGGAAGCCCTGGTTGCTAGATTGAAGTTTGCAGAGGAGACTCGATAGAAAGAACAAGAGGCCGAAGCTCTAAGGAAAGAAAAGGAGGTTGAAGAGCTAGTAAAGAAACAGCAAGCTAAGGAAGAAAGGGAAAAGGTAGAAAAACTCATAGCCTTGGAAATAGAAAGGATAGAAAGGGAAGAAATTGAAAGGAAGCAAAAAGAAGGAGAGGCCGAAGTTGCAAAACTTAAAGCTTTAGAGGCAGAACGGTTAGAAAGAGAGGCCTTAGAGAAAGAAAAAGAGAAGGATCAGATGGAAGAGGAAAGATTGAGAAAAGAAGAAGACAAGAAAATGCAAGAACAAAGAGATAGAGAAGAGGTTGAGAAGTTGGTGCAGATGCATGTGTTGCAGGAGCAACAAGAAAAGGCAAAGGTTGATTCTCAACCTGAGGTAGATATTCAGCCATCCTCTACAGTTGTTGCTTCCTCTTCCATGATGATGACTCCTAGTGCTCCTACATGGTTGAAATTAGATTTGCAGAAGAGAGCTAGAACACCTCCTCAACCTCTTAATTGGGAGGACATGATGAAGGAGATTGAACAGGAAAGGCCTAAGAAGAGGGCTAAAATTTTGCATTCTACCAGACTCACAGATAAAGGGGAGATAGTTGCTAAATGTGTCATGCCTATGATTGAAGAGGAGGTAGGGGATATGCAGCTCACAGACTATCAATTGAGTACGGTTAACTTGGGAAGACCCACTAGAAATCAACAAATGAATCTGATTGATGTGGTGGCTTCAACGACAAAATCAAGGATGATCAAGGACAAACAAAAGAAAGATGAGCTTAAGGCTCAATTGGATCAGTTACATTCATTCTTGAAGAGTGTCTCCTCTCCAAGGTCACAACAGGTTGCAACAATTGAGACTCCTATTTTGCTAAGCAAAAAGGAGGTTGATGATTTGGTGCAGGTTAGAGGTAAGGCGGAGATGGTTGACAAATGGATAGACAAAGTGAACTGGGAGGTAGGTGAGGTTTTGGAAAAAGGATTTGAAACCTATAAGGAGGCAGAAGGAGTAATAAAAGAGATGCATCAATATATTGAGGCATCTGAGAAGTTAGAAGAAGAGTACAAAGAGTGTAGTGAAAAGCTAGAGAAGATAAATACATTGCCTCTAACTACTCTTCTAGAAGAATCTATACTCGAAGATGATAATAAATATTTTGTAGAAAAACCTTCTCGTATCCTTAAGTTTAGGACTGGATTTTTGAGCAAGCATAAGGATCAAATTCAGGAAGCAGTTAATAATTTAACTGAGCAGTTGGAGGAGTTGGAAGCGGCTATGGCTATAATAGTAGATGTGAATGTAATGACTAAAGATGGCATGCCGTTAAGTCAAGTTAGAGAGAAATGGGATGAAATATTCCAAGGACTCATGTAGGAGAAAGATGGTGGAGAAGACTTAGTGATAGATCGGCTTGTAGAAGTCAAGGAAGAAATAAAAGCTGCAGGGAGAGAGTTGGTCAAGGTAAAAAGCATGAAAGAATTTGCTACAGTTGAGTTGGATCACATCAAATTTGAAGATGACTAGATTGATGGGACAGATATGGATATGCTACAACAAGTCTTCACCAATTATGATGAGTTCATAGCGGATCCAGCTTCACATGCATTAAATCTTGCATGCATGATGTTCTTCTTCCATGCATGATGCATGATGATCTTCTTCCTTGCATGTTGCATGCATGCAGCACTGACAGTCTTAAGGACGCATGATCTTCTTTTTTTCTAGTTCTATTTTCTATTGTTAGATCAAATTGAATGTATAATGTAAGAACTCAAGATCAAAATTGATCTGAGTTTCCAAGACAGTTGATTGTTCCTAAAAAGGTGGGAAGCCTAAGATAGAAGTGAAGTTCGAACTTCTTTTTGTATTCTATAAATACCAGATGGGTATTACATTGTAAGGGTCGGCTAATTGAGAATTGGATTGGCTTACCTAGTGCTAGGAGATAGAATTTTTATAGAGCATTTTGCAGAGATACATTGTACCAGATCTTGTTTACAGTTAATAGAATTGCAGGTTTACGAAATATGGAGTTAGCATTGAATTGTGTTGTTTGATAAGGTTAATGAGTTATAATCCACTTGAATGCCAGTGATTGTGCTGAAGCATGATATTTTCTTATGTGATGAAAGTCATTAGAAGAAACCAGGTTTAAAGATTATCTTGTTAAATTGTCATTGAATTAAGGTTATTAAAGTCTGTTGATCTATAGTTTTAATGATGAATGAATGTGTGTGGTTTTGAAATCTTGGAAATACTTGTGATAGGCGAATAGAGGAATTGAATTAAGCACCTAAGATGTATACGATGGTACAGTTATACTGTGGGTTGTGTCATGCTATGGTTTTTTTTGATTAATTAAGAAAACATTCATTGTTAAAAGTATATGTCTGGATATTAGATAAATTTAATTCATACTTACTGATTTACCCCTTGGATCTATCTTTTTCTTTTTTTTTTAAAACCCATTGATTTACTGGAACTATTTTGACAAAGAGAGTCATAGCTTGAATCCTTTGTTACCAGCACAGGCCCCTTGAATATTACAGTTGCATGAATTAATTGAGTAACATCAGATAGTTGAGAACCAACTACCAGGACCTTGGGAGTTAGGCCACTACATGTAGTCTTTCTTTTTCAGGAGAAATAGAGTAGAAATATTCTGTTTTAATGTTGTTTGTGTTATTTTAACCATCAACAATACCTCAATCTCCTAGATCCCATGGAAAACCACAGCCAATTGACCTAACATCTCAGACCTTCACAACAACACCATCCACTTTTAAAAAGTGGGGAGAACTAAGCAAAGATGTGGTGGATGAGAAATATGTATCAAGCCTGTTATATCAAGATGAAAGGCCCTTGCCAAATCTCCCCATGGATGAAAGAAACAAAGGGTTCCAGCTAATGCTTGGCATGGGCTACAACAAAAATGAAAATCTTGGGAAAAATGATAATGGTCAGTTTGAACCTATCATTATTAAGAAGCATCTGAAGAATCTTGGCCTTGGATGTACCCCTCAGAAGATAACCATACTTGGAAAAGGTGCTAAGGTTAAAACAGTCAAAGATCCTCCTCAATTACTGGTTTCCACTAGTCTTCCCCTAGACAACTATACATTTGATATAACAAACGTATGTGATGAAGATCCCATCTCTGAATTGCCCATTCTATTTGAGGATTCCTCCCTTTTTATGATCACCACCATGTCTTTCGAGTCGAGTAACCAAACCACTAAACTAAAGCTTTTTTACCCCCGACTAATAGACTATGACCAACGAGGACCACCGATTTTTGACACATTTGAAAATGATGAGGCTCTCTCAGAATTCATGGGACTTAGGGATACGCTACCATGTGGAGATGACAAAGAAGGGTTTGATATTGATCTATAAACGCATGCATACTATGGGGAAACGATTGAATCTCATAGTCGCAAAATAGAAAATTTAAGAATAACATGTAGATCTTTAAGTGAAAACCACATTGTGGCATTTTCTAATCCAAAAATAGTAAAAAGAAAGGATGTATCCAATGGTGAAAGCCTCTTTGAGGTGCCAAATGCAACCCAATCAATCTAGGGACTGAAGAGACACCACACATCGCTTTTTATGTAAAATAACTTCTGACTGAGGAACAAGAAATTCTAGCTACATTTTTTAAAGAAAGGAAAGTAAATTTTACATGGACCTATTTTGACATGCTAGGCCTTGATCCAAAGGTTGTAGTTCATCATTTAGCAGATTATCTAGAGGAAAAACCAGTAAGATAGAAGTTAAGAAAGATGCATCCACATATCACATTATTGGTCAAACTTGAGCTACAGAAACTCCTTGATGTTGGCTTCATACGACCCATTGATTATCCTAAATGGGTTTCTAACCTTGTACCTATTTCTAATCCCACTGGGGGCATCTAAATTTGCACCGACTGTAGGGACCTAAACAAATCATTCCTTAAGGATGATTTTCCTCTTCCCAACATAGACATGATTGTAGATTTAACAACATGACATGAAATGCTATCATTGATGGATAGTTTTGTAGGGTATAATCAAATTATGATAGCAATGGATGATCAACATAAGATAGCCTTCACTTGTCCATGGGGCACCTAATATTGGAACATGATGTTATTCGGGTTAAAGAATGCTAGAGCTACATACCAAAGGGCGATGACTCTGATTTTTCATGACATGATCCACAAATCTGTAGAAGACTATGTGGACAATATACTAGCCAAATCAAGAAAGCATCAAGACCACACAGTAGCACTAGGATTTATCTTTGATAGACTGGAATAATACAAGGTAAGTCTAAATCCTAAGAAATGTGTATTTGGTGTCACATCAAGAAAACTTCTAGGGTATATTATATCAATGAGGGACATCAAGATGGACCCTACAAAGTTCAAAGCAATCCTTGAAATGGAAGCACCACGAAAATTGAAGAAGTTAAGGGGCTTGCAGGGAAGACTCCAATCCATTCATAGATTCATAACATAGATAGCAGACAAAGCTATCCCATATTCTCATCTACTACACAAGGGGCTAGCATACAAGTGGGATAAAAAATGTGATCAAACATTCAATAAAATCAAAGAATACTTGTTGACACGGCCAGTCCTCATGCCACCGATCCCAAACAAACCATTGATCATGTACATATCAGCAATAGTTGTAGCCCTCAGTGCTCTCCTAGCTCAACATGATGAAACAAGAAAGGAGAGAGCCATTTACTATATCAACAGAACCTTGGTAGGGCACGAGTTAAATTACACATTCTTTGAGAAGGCTTGCATTGCAATAGTATTTGCCTCACATAAATTTAGACACTACATGCTTGCTCATCAAATAAATCTTATCGCCAAAATAGACCCTCTCAAGTATCTACTCTCTAAAGAATAGCTCACAAGACGAATGGAAAAATGGGTCATGATCTTGACAGAATATGATATTGAGTATGTGGAGTGGAAGGCAATCAAAGGACAGGAAATCATAGATCAACTAGATGAGGCACCTATATATTAAGAGAACCCAAATTAATATTAGAATTTCTAGATGAGTCCATTTTTAATCTCAATGTAGAAGATCATTGGAAGGTGTACTTTGATGGATCATATACTCAGCATGGGTCAGGAGCCGAAGTCTTCTTTATCACACCACAAGGAGATTGCATCCCAAAATTATACAAGCTATCTTTCCCTTGCACCAACAACATCTCTGAGTGCGAGGCCCTTGTCATAGGACTTTGGATTGCAATACATTGGAAAATCATGGCACTTAAGGATTATGGAGACTCACAGCTAATTATCAACCAGGTCAATGATGAATGTCAAACGAAGGATGACAAACTTACCCCATGCAAGAAATTGGTGAAGGATCTTAAGAAATTCTTCATCAAAATCATATTTGAGCAGAAACCGAGCGAAAACAACAGAGCAACGAACACCATGGCTACAATCGGATCATTGTTGGATATCTCATGTAATGTCCCTTAAAATGAATTCCTGGTAGAGCAGCTTCTTGTACCAACTTTTGAGGTACCAGATTCTGAGTTCATGTGTGAAATCATTGGTCCTGGTGATCCTTGGTACAATGACATATATACCTACTTGAAAATAGGAGTCCTCCCCACTGACATCACCCCAAACCTCAAAAGAACGTTTATCAAGAAGTCATCCCATTTTGTTATCTTAGGTGACACCCTATATCGTATAAGTATTGAAGAAACCCTTTTGAGATGCCTTAACCTTGAGGAAGCTTTGACTACTTTAACCGAGGTACACAACAGTATTTTTGGTTCACATTCTAGTGGTATGACCTTGGCTAAGAAATTGCTAAGGATTGGGTATTACTGGCCTACAATGGAGAAGGAAGCTCATGAATATGTCTAAATATGTTTACAATGTCAACAGCATGGGGACCTCATCCATGCACCAGCTCAAGAGCTCTAACCAATCATAACACCTTGGCCTTTTTCATAATGGGGGCTCGATCTCATTGACAAAATCTCTCCCACCTCATCTAATGGACACAAGTTCATTATCACTACTACAAAATACTTCACAAAGTGGGTAGAGGCCATTCCCATGACCTATATCAAGAAATCAAATTGCCAAATTCATCTTGAACTACCTTATCTACCGTTATGGTGTTCCTCAAGCCCTTATCTCAGATAAAGGAACACCCTTCCAAAACTAGGATGTTCGAGAGCTATGCCAAAAATTCAATATCCAACATCACTTTTCCACCCCATACTACCACCAGGGTAATAGCCAAGCTGAGGCTACGAATAAAACCATCTTGAAAATCCTAAAGAAAATGGTCAATGAAGTTGGTCGTGACTGACACCTACAACTAAATCCCACCTTATGGGTGATGAATGTCCAAAATGACACTTTAATTGATCTTTATGTTCTCAAAAAGACTATTATATTATTAATTAACTATGATGGCGGTAGACTATATTCTTATATGTTTTCTTATTTTTTACCTTATATTTAACTAATTGGATGATATATTAGAAATGATATTTTATATTAAATGTTTTGCTTTTAATGATGTTAATGATGGAATGACTATACAATTTGAAATCTTTGTTGTTATATTAGCATCATTTTCTTGAGGATTTCGTATAGGTGATTAAATACTTACTGTATGAGATGGATTTGTTAAACTCCCTATTTAATAATGTGGAGTCAATTGCGCTCCTGAACGCTCCAGCTAGATACTGACTCATCATGATTTCTAATTAACTTCCTTAGTCAGTTTGGAAACTGCTTGTTCCAACTGTTATGAAGCGAAATTCTCTCATGTACTCTCAGTTATGCTTTAGTTTTAGTTTTCCACTTTGTATTTCGGCAGTTAGCGCCATGATTTTGAATTCAAATAAGTGATATTTCTATAAATATCCATCCTTAGATTTAGTCTAGAGTTAGTTAGATAATCTTTCGCTTAATATTGTAATTTTGGTACTATGCACTTTTGTTCTACTCGCCTATTTGGGCCAATTCGAATGCAAATAAGGAGTTGATTTGAATCTCAGTGTTAAAGATCCTACCAGAGGAACAGCAGGGCCCACTCAACCAAAGGAGGTGACCTTGTGTTGTGTTCTTTGATTCAGTTAATTTCTGTTTAGTTTGTATCGATTTGGAAGTTAAGAATTTTAATTTCTATTTAAACATGTTAGTGACTGCATTTACTTACACTCTTAGATTAGTTTACTGTGTTTTAAGATAGTGCATGATGCTTTACTATAGATTAACATACATTTATTTACTGTAGATTTAATTGTTGTTCATAGGAATTAGACTTAATAATCATTTTTAAATGCATGTGGTTTTAATGGAGGAATAATCATGAATGATGTAAGGATTAAACCGAAGCTTATTTAGAATTTATTCATGGAAATTAGTGTTGTTGTTTTCTAGATTAATGTTTATTTCCTTGTAAACATAAAATAGACTTTCTTTTCAAGTAAATTTTAATTTTGAATTTTGAATTTTGAATTTTGAATAAATTTATTTAAACCTTAATTTTCCCATGAATCAATTACAGTTAAGTCAAGTGGAGTCTAAACTAAGTTATTAGGGTCTAGATAAGCATTACTTGAGAGGTAAGATAGGTTTAGTCGTTAGAAATTAGTTGTTGAGTTACACTCATAAGAGCTCCTAAAGGAGTCAGACCGAAATCAAAAGTCACTATGCACAATGCAAAAAACCCCAAATTTTTGGAGACATCCTTATCACATACATCTCTAAGACACACCCAGTTCGATAATTAAAAATTAAATGATGCAAAAAGTGACACCAACGACCTTGCCCATCATTTTTGGAAAGAACCCCTATTATAGCATCCCATGGCTCACACTCTCCTCATATGTCAAAAGAAGATAGCCTTGTTGAAGGGTCTGATAATCAAACAGAACGAAAAGAAGCTTCTGGTGAAATTAGAGATGAGGATGTTGAATCTTCACCTCCACATTTGTTGGTTTCAGAAAGAAGGAAAGGAAAAGAGACAATGGCTAAACAAGAAAAATATCCTCAAATATAGGAAGGAGAGGAAATGGAGGAAGAAGAAGAGATAGCAAAGGCAATGACAATGTCCAGAATATAAGCAAAATTAGAGGAAGAGAAAAGAAGAATACAGTTTCTTGAAGAGAAGTTAAAAAAAAAGAGGAATTGCAGCAATCTATAAATAAGACAGAGCAAATAGAAAAATAAATGGTGGAAAAATAAAATATTTTGCAAACATAGTTGAGCAAAACATAAAAGGCTTTACAACAAACTAATGCACAGGAATCAGCCCGAGAAGAAGAGACATCAAGGTTAAGTGCAGTGAAAGTAGGAATATTGAAGGCGGAATTACAAAAAAAAAGAGGAATAGTTGAGACAAAAATCAAGTAAATTACATTCTCATGAGGCTTCTACCTCATCTTGTCCAATCAGATACCTTTCTCTAACAATGCTAAAACTTAAACAAGAAAATAATCAGTTGAGAAGTCAGAATCAACAATTATAGAGAGAGAAAGAGATAGAGTGAATGAGAGGTTTCACCAAGTTGTAGAATTGTCCTCTGCAATGTTGTCAATGAGAAATCTTTCAGCGTTATATGTATTGTTCTTGAGAGACAAATTTCTACAGTGGAAAATCAGTCAACTGGTTCTAAAGAGAAAAACTGATTATGATGATGACAGTGAATTTCTTAAATACTTTTACAACATTCATCCCACTATTCAGAACCAGATGTAATATTTCCAACATGGTTTTTTCCTTGGTGATTTTCCACAATCTTTTCTAAATGTTTTTAATAGGAGAGTTACAAATTAGATCATTTGTATTAGTGTTGCAAAATCAAGTTGAATGGGAAAGTCGGGCAACCCAGTACAAGGATGCATAAATGAAATTAGGAATGTCTATGAGAGATGAAACCCCTTGGTCAAGAACTTTCAGAGCCAAATTTAGGTATTTTGTAATGTAGCACCAATTTACAAGAGGAATATGTTTGAAAGTATTCATGTTTTCAAAAATATTTAGGATCACCTTTCATACAGAGCTTTAATTGCAGCAAGAGATAGGTTCCACAGTATTCCAGCACCATTAAGAAGAAGAGAACCAATCTCGCCAAGAAACATTACATGGAGTCTCACTACGGTGAGAACTTTGTTTGATGTCATTGAAGAACAACAAGAAAATTGGATTGGGATGAGGTTCAGACCACCCTTGGTCATCATTCCTTCACCTACATTTGATGCATCACCATAGTTTATAGGAGAGATTTTGAGAGAATAGATGGAAGAATTTGAAAAATTGAATGGTTATGCTCATCCTAGGACCTACTTGGAATACATGTTGTACGATGGAGATTTGGCTGTCTCAGTTGCTTGGATGGTGGGGAAGAACATGAATTTTCCATATCCTCAACCATGAGGATATGGTTGACAATAGGAGGGGGAGAAATGATGAGTGCCCAAAATGACACTTTAATTGATCTTTTTATGTTCTCAAAGACTTTATTATATTATTAATTAACTATGCTGGTAGTAGACTATATGCTTATATGTTTTCTTCTTTTTACCTTATATTTAACTAATTGGATGATATATTATAAATGATATTTTGCATTAAATGTGTTGCTTTTAATGATGTTAATGATGGAATGACTATGCAATATGAAATATCTGTTGTCATATTAGCATCCTATTCTTGAGGATTTTGTGCAGGTGATTAAATGCTTATTGTATGAGATGGATTTGTTAAACTCCCTATTTAACACGTGGAGTCAATTGTGCTCCTAAATGCTCCAGCTAGATACTGACTCATCATGATTTCAAATTGACTTCCTTAGCCGGTTTGGAAACTGCTTGTTCCAACTGTTATGAAGCAAAATTCTCTGATACTCTTAGTTATGCTTTAGTTTTAGTTTTCCACTTTGTATCTTGGTAATTAGCGCCATGATTTTGAACTCAAATAAATGATATTTCTATAAATATCCATCCTTAGATTTAGTCTAGATTTAGTTAGATAATCGTTTGCTTAATATTGTAATTTTGGTACTATGCATTTTTGTTCTACTCGCCTATTTGGGCCAATTCGAATGCAAACAAGGAGTTGATTTGAATCTCGTTGCCAAAGGTCCCACCAGAGGAAGAGCAGGGCTCGCTCAACTAAAGGAGGTGACCTAGTGTTGTGTTCTTTGATTCAGTTAATTTTTGTTCAGTTGGTATCGATTTGGAAGTCAAGCATTTTAATTTATGTTTAAACATTGTTAGTGACTGAATTTACTGACACTCTTAGATTAGTTTACTGTGTTTTAAGATAGTGCATGATGCTTTACTATGATTAATGTTCATTTCTGTAGACACTAAAAATTGTCCTAAGCCTGCGACTTAGATTCTTCATCGTTTCCCCTTTCATTTTTCATAATTAAATATTTTTTAATTATTTAATTATTTTCTAATGTTATATGTCTTCTATTAATTAAATAATTATTTAATTAATTCATTTCTATTTTTATTCCTCCATGATTAATTAAATAAATTTTAATAATTTAATTACGTCACTAATTAAGTCCCTTTCTTTCTAAAATTAAATAAATTCTTATTTAATTTTTGTCCATTTTCTACTATAATTAAATAATTATTTTTAATTATTTAATTATTCATTAGTCTCTTCTCTCCGAAATTAAATAAATTTTATTTATTTAATTTGGTCCACTCTCTTGAATTTTGAATTAAATCATTATTTAATTCCAAAGATTCCCCTTGTCACATTCTTCTATAATTAAATAATATATTTATTATTTAATTATTCATTGACCACCTAAATTAAATAATTTTTATTATTTAATTTCTCCTATCACCTCTTTGTCTGTGCCAATCTTATCTTCCACATCAAATATTATCTCTTGACATCTCATTTAATCTTAGCCCTTGATTGAATTATCTCATAATTCAATGTCAACCCTTCATCCTTATCATTTTCCCTAATTTAACCCTAACCCTATTTCATACTACAACTTTCAATATTGGCCATTGATTAAGACATCTTATTGACATCCAAAATCAATCATCAATCCAAATCAGACCTTGCCTATAAATCAACCCTACCATAAGCCATTTGGGGGTTTCGATTCTTCAAGCATCCTTATGTTGTCAAAATCATTCTTGAATCTTTCATCTATCTGTATCTATCATCCTTCATATATCACCCTCATCACATCGTTATGCTACTGATTTGAGAAACCAATATACCAAATCAATCAATTCATTCATCCATCATTTGCATCTATTTGAGGTATTGAACATTTGGATTAGCTAATGCATATTATTGTTTTATCATTTCTTATTTATCCAAATTTTGTGTATCCATTTTGGTGAACCTGACATAAACCCCCTCACTGATTTTTGGCTCAATATTTTGACAAATTTTGAGGAATTTTAGAGTTGGATCCTTTTTGTTGCAGGTTTTGTTAGCTTTTTGTTGCAAGTTTTGCATCATTTCAACACAAAACCCTAGTTTTCAAAAATTTGACCACATCTCTCAAATGATTGCGTATTTGCTCACAAAATATTTTCTATAGGTTGGAGACAATACCAAGAGATTTTAGTCCGAAAATCAGATTTTTGGATCTGTTTCTAATTTTTTATAATTTTTTTGTTATTATTCATGAAAAATCAATTTTGAGAGAAAAATAGCGATTTTTTCAGATATTTTTATATTTTTGGAAATCTCTCTAAATTCTAATAAGGTTTTGTTCATTATGTTTTTAATTTGGATGAAAAATGATTAGACAAAAAATAGATTTTTAAAATTAGGGTTTTACAAAGATTTGCTTATATCTCACAAATAGTTGCAAATTGTTTCACAAAACATTTTATGAAGATTTTGGATGATGTCAAGCGCCTTTAGGCTAAAAATCATAATTATTAGAAATGTTTTGATTTTTTTAATAATTGTTTAATGATTTTTCATGAAAAATTAATTTTGGATGCAAAACAACATTTTTTTTGGATTTCTTTACATTTTTGGAAAGCTCTTGAAATTTAAATAATGGTCTATTCTCTATATTTTTATTTTTGATGCCAAAAACATTTCCAAAAATCAGATTTGGCTTGACTAGCTAACCCTCTAATATGAGTGATCAATTATCTTGTTAGGGTTTTGGCTTTGTTGTTGATTTTGTGAATGTGCAGAAAAATAAACATTTCAAAAGATAAATTGGATCAAGTGGACAAAAATTTGGAGCTAAAGAAAGTCTAGGTGCACACATTCCATCTTTCATCTCTAATCATTGCTTGTCAACACACTTCAATTTGAGGCTTAAAACAAACATCTTGTTTGCAATCACACTTTGAAATTGGGCTTAAAAAAAACCATTGTCTTCCATCACACATTTTGGCTTTGGGTTAAAAAAAACAAGTGCTTCCATTTTTTTCTTAGACACATTTCAATTTTATAAAGGGAAATTAACAACTGTGAGTGTGAATCAAGTGTGTGTCCTCCAAAGCACCACACTTGGTTCGCTTTTGTCATAACCTTCTTAGGAGGGCTGCTTGGAGCGCACACCACTCCAAGGGACGACCTCAATCAAGGTGTGAATCAAAAGAAATGCCTCTTTGGAATTTGAAATCTTGTCACTCTTGGCTAAGACCCAAAGAACTTTATACCTTTGGGAAGTGAAGGTGAAGGTTGGGTTACCTCTTTCTCCTGGCTATGTGTCAGGATGCTTTCAAATTATCCCTAGTCAACCTTGTGCATCCTAGCTTAAGACCTAATTGGCCATACCCACTTAACTAACATTAGGCTTGTTGTTTTTTATTCGAGTGTTTGCTTAATCATAACATTTAATCTTGAAAGACAAATTTATCATTGGGTTTGGCACGTGTGTTTTCATGCATTTACATGTGAGCTCTTGTGTTTGGTATTGCCCAAGTCAAACTTCCAATAAACACTTGCCACATCATCCAAATTATACAATCTTGTCATTCCACATCATATCTTAATCATCATCATCTCTTTAATCCAATCAACATCATTTTACACTATTCCAACATTAGAAGGCCTAGTACCTCAATTCCAAGACCTCCTCCAATCACTTTATCAAGCACCACAACCCTTAGACCAATAAATGATACACGGGCTCCAAGGCCTCATCCAATGATTTCAACTTCAAACAAACAAATCACCTCAAATGCAACAACTCATAGCACAAGCCCAATACCTCATGGCCACTTGTCAAATCCAACAAGCACAACATCAAGTCCAATCACCACGTCAACAAATTTCACATCAATCCTACGTGCCACCTATATCATTATATCAACCTCATCCATCCACATATCATGTTACCCCTTCATCAACTTATCACACCTCTTCTAATGTCAACCTTATCCATATCAATACACCTCTCAACAACCATTATCACAACAACAAATCATACCACAACAAGTCCAAACACCATTACAACCTCAACACATTCAACCAAAATCCTATGTGTCACCTTCATCATCATGCCAGCCTAACTCATCTACCCATCATGTCAATGCCACATCAATATATCAACCCATATCACAACAAGAACATAGCAGCCCAAGTCCACCTTGGCAACAAAATCAAGAGCCTTTGAATTCTCATGTTCCATTTGACAAGGGGAACACCAATCTAGTTCATGCACCCTATAACTTTATCATACCACCATCTGATCAAATGTCTATCCCTAAGCCACCACGTCCTTGTCCTAATCCATTGGCCTCTGCACCTTCTAACCCATAAAACTCTTCATTACCCCCACCATCATCTAATTCTCCATCAAATCTACGCCCTAAATTCAAAAATTTCAAAAGAAAACCTATGGAATTACCCAAATCCACCCATCCACCTGCAAAGGATGTGACCCAAGGACTAATAGAAAGGAATTAAACATCGCCATGTCATCTAGCTCATATGATTGAACCTACCAAAGATTCTTCAAACATCATGCCCTTCCTTACAACCCCATCATGTAGTCTCCCCCTTGAGCCTATTCAAGAGTCTCCCCCATTGAGCCCAAGTCAACCTCCATCATGGCTCCATGTTGTTGACCATATAGAACATGTAGAGCCTATTCAGGAATCATCCCCTTCCACTTCCATTCAAGAAACCCAAGAGGTATGTCAAGAGCATTATCCTAAGCATGAGGGAACATTAACCCCTCATTCTAATCAATATCTAGGCCCTTCTAATGATCCCACTCATAACATACTTGGTCCTATTTATGATCAAGCTCCCCTCTATGATCTTACCTATGATCAAGAAGGCCATGATGATCCTTGTGTCCAACTCTATGCATTCCATGGTCAAGAGACTATCACTTCACCTATCGTGAGCAAGATATCCCAAATTCACCTTCACCTAGTCCTATCCATGATCCATCAACATCCACTTCCCTTGATGAGACATATGCCTCCCAAGCACACATAGAAGATAAAAAAAATACATTGGATCTACGTGAACACAATGCTAATCAAGATCCTAATGCTCCTCCATCCCCCACTATCGCCCCCATTGTAAGTTCTCCATCATATCCTATTGGTATTTCCACCCTAATTCATGAATGTTCCTCCTTATAAAAAAAACAACCATTATCTTCTCTTGCTTCATTTTCTCCATCCAATAAGGAACTTGTGTCTACTGTTCCACCTAGACCTAGTCCCATTGTCCATTGCATACTCCAAAACATGAACTACCAAGGTAAAGGTTTAGACCTTCATGAACAAGGTATTTTGGAGCCCATCCATGTCAAAGTCCCTCCACACTCTTATGGCCTTGGACATACACCCCAAGGACACCAATATCAAGATGGTACTTCCTCCATGCATCCTAATTCCACCTCCTTCCATTATAAATCCTATCATACGCCTAAAACATATGTTGTCATCCCTCCTCCATCATCCTACAAATGTCAAAAGCATGTGGCCATACACCTTCCACCATTGCTTCCAACTCCTAATCTCCCTCCATCTAATCTACCTCTATTACTCCCAGCACCTAATATCTCCATTATACAATCCCCTTATCCATCCATCCATAAGTCTTCTAAAAATCCTAATCATGACCAAGCAATGCACACATCTTCTAAACATGAAGCTTCCACTCATTCCACCATACTCATGAGATTCAAAAAAAATAAAATTCAATGCCTCTACCTATAAAGTAAAAAATCCTAAGGACCCTTATTCCTTAGGACATCAATACAAAAAGTCAAAGAAAAATCCATCTAAAAAGTTATATAAGCCCATACCTCCAAAAGTAAAGACCAAAACTAAAATGGTTTGGGTCCCTAAGAAAAAGGAAAGAAATTCAAATGAGGCATCTACATCACAAATATCCCAACCATCTACTTCCACCTCACATTCCCACTCTATTCAAGAATCTCATATTTCATCCCACAAGAAAAATAAGTCATAAAAATACTAGGTCTATGTGGGTACTTAAGCACTTCATCGCCCATCTTCTAAGAAAACATCTCCATTGCTTCCTACACCCCGTCCACATCAAAAGCTTCAACATTTATCACAATGTGTGCAACCCTTGGTCATGGTTCCCTTCCATTTCATAATAATTCCACATACCTCCATCTCCTTACTCTTCACTCATTATCCTACATGTCACCCCCACCACCTTTTTATGGTCCATGCTTTTGGCTAAGCCTCCCCATTCATCTTTTGCATAAGTCCTATATAATCCCTATCATAATCCACCAACTTCCCTACATAATTTGCATCATAATCCACTATTTTCCTCCATAATCCATTATCCACCTAATCCATATCCCTTTTTCATGCATCCCCATACCAACATCTATGAGCACATTTGACATGGTCCATGCAATGACATCCATCTCTAGTGGGACTATCACCTTTCATGGAACTAGACACTTGAGTCCCTCTTATCCATATTCCCCTTTTATTAAAAAAAAGGTTCAATAGAAAAAAAGAAAAAGAAAAATCCCTTCGTCCAATGGTGAAAAGTTGGTAAACAGGTGCCCTGGATAAGTACCATGATGAAAACCTGGAAAACAGGCCTAATGTGTAGGTTGATCTTCTATGTCACTTACACTTGGGGACACAATGTCTCATCTATCCAACCTACCATTTTCATGTCATATCATTCTATCTTCCCACCCTACCATCTTTAGCCATCATATCTCCCTATCATATTTGAGTTTGTTCATCCTCTCTTCCTCCTTTTGATCTTGATGAAGATATAGGGGCAAAAGGGTTATAAATTTTTTTGGGTATCTCTTGATATACCTCATCCTATCTAAACCAATCCATCCCATAATTCCCTCTTATCACAAGCTTTTCCATGAAAAATCCTAAGTCTACTACCTAGAAGGGGGGATGTTATTCCTATGCGACATAGTCCTTGGAGATCACATCCTAGCTCCTCATGATGTCTACATCCATTCCACTATATCTTATCCTTTTATCATGAGCTTTCCATTCCACTATATCTTATCCTTTTATCCATCCATCTATCATGAGCCTTTCATCCCCTATCCTATCACCCACTCTTCCATCCACCAATCCCATCTATCTCCTTGCACTTAGACTTAGTTTTCCATTTTCATTGGTATCTAGCACAAAGGCTACCCAAATTTTCATCCATTGACACCTCAAAATATTTCAAAAATCCAAAAAATCATAAAATTTCAAAAAATCAAAACATTTCAAAAATCCAAAAAAAATCATAAAATTTTCAAAAATCAAAACATCTTAAAAATCCAAAAAAAACAAAATATCCCCAAAAATACAAAAAAAATGGAAAAAGATACTGAAAAAAGACAATAAAAGACAAAAGAAGGAGACTTAATTAATTAATCATTAGCCTCTTCTCTCCTAAATTAAATAGATTTTATTTATCTAATTTGGTCCACTCTCTTGAATTTTGAATTAAATCATTATTTAATTCAAAAGATTTCCTTTGACACATTCTTCTATAATTAAATAATATCTTTATTATTTAATTACTCAGTGGCCACCTAAAGTAAGTATTTATTATTATTTAATTTCTCCTATCACCTCTTTGTCCATGCCAATCTTATCTTCCACATCAAATCTTATCTCTTGAAATCTCATTTAATCTTAGCCCTTGATTGAATTATCTCATAATTCAATCTCAACCCTTCATCCTTATCATTTTCCCTAATTTAACCCTAACCCTATTTCATACTACAACTTTCAATCTTGGCCATTGATTAAGACATCTTATTGACATCCAATCTCAACCATCAATCCAAATCAGATCTTGCCTATAAATCAACCCTCTCATAAGTCATTTGGGGGGTTCGATTCTTCAAGCATCCTTATGTTGTCAAAATCATTCTTGAATCTTTCATCTATCTCTATCTATAATCCTTCATATATCACCCTCATCAATCGTTATGTTGCTAATTTGAGCAACCAACATACCAAATCAATCGATTCATTCATCCATAATTTGCATCTATTTGAGGTATTGAAGATTTGGATTAAGTAATGCATATTATTGTTTTATCATTTCTTATTTATCCAATTTTTTTGTATACAATTCGCTTACTATAGATTTAATTGTTGTTCATGGGAATTAGACTTAATACTCATTTTTAAATGCATGTGGTTTTAATGGAGGTAATAATGATGACCAATGTAAGGATTAAACTGAAGCTTGTTTGGAATTTATTCATGGAAATTAGTGTTGATTTTTTCTAGATTAATGTTTTTTCCCTTCCAAATGTAAAATAGACATTCTTTTCAAGTAAACTTCAATTCTGAATTTTAGATTTAGAATAAATTTAGTTAAACCTTGATTTTTCCATGAATCAATTACAATTAAGGTAGGTGGAGTCGGAACTAAGTTATTAGGGTCTAAATAAGTCTAAATAAGCATTAGTTGTGAGATAAGATAGGTTTAGTCATTATAAATTAGGGTTGAGTTGGATTTGAACTAGCGTAGGCATATTGCCAACGAATTTATAGTCCAACCCCATTAGCCACTCTGACAGGGAGAGAGAGAATGGTCAGTTGGGGGGGACTACAAGGTTGGTGGGGTTTCCAATCAAGAAATAAAGAATGTCTCCTCCTCCAACTAACTCTCCCAATCCTAACTTCTCCCTTTCCCTGACAGGGAGAGAGAGAATGGTCAGTTGGGGGGGAACTAAAAGGCCGGTTGGGGAGGACTAAAAGTGAGATGGACCCAACCTTACCCCCCTGTCCATCCTTCCAATAAACTCTTCCTTCCTTCCGACTAAAAATGCCCTTAAGCCAAATTTGGCTTTCGGGGGCCTGCCTGATATATCTATCCTTGGCCTAGCCAAAGTCTTGATTTCAAAGGAATAGTTTTTCAGGGGCCTTCCAAGCAAGAATCAGCTAATACTGAGTCGGGCATAATTTCCATTTTAACCCAAAGCTTAAAATGGGGGTGGGGGGATTGTCCCTAACCTAATGCCATGGGTGGAATGACCCTTTTCGAAACTTTTCAACGAAATTCCATTTTGGTGGGAGGTCCCTTTCCCCTTGAAAAGGTGGGAGCGCCCTTTCGAACTTGGTCATTCATAATCATGTTATGTATAGAATCGGATCATACCATGGTCATTGGCCTAACTAAAGATGATGATTGATTCCTCCTTCTGATGGACTTAAGGGAGAGCAACTCGATCAAGTGGGGATCGACCGAGACAACGCAAATCAAAAAATGATTGTTGTTTGGTCCGCCAGTCCTCCCCACTGGTGGGCAGGCCAATGTTCGGCCCTCAAGCACAATGTGGCCGCTGGTTTTGACTAAGGTGGCTCGACTATTTTGCGTGGGTGTTCTTTGTTGAGTTACACTCCTGAGAGATCTTGAAGGCTCCTGAAGGAGTCAAACCAAAATAAAAAGTCACTGTTTATAGTGCCAAACCCCCCCAATTCATGGAGACATCCTTATCGCATATAGCTCTAAGACACACTTGGTTCGATAATTGAAAAATTAAATGATGCAAGAAGTGACACCAACGACCTTGCCCATCATTTTTGGCATCGTTGTCAAACCTATGATTATACAGTTGATAACTAGAAGATGAAACTGTTTCCTTCTCCCTATTGTGCACTTTTCTGCACACATGCCCCACCGGAGGCAGGGACCCTTCTTTTCTTCTACATCTTTGTGCCTTGGCTTTGTCAATTTTCAATTTTTCCCATCTTGGGAGGATATTTTGGGATTGAGTCTGGATTTTATTTGATAGGGGCAGTATTTTGAAGCGTCTTGGGGGTCGAGGGGAGTTCCACCTACCTTGGATTTTGGAAATAGGTATTTTTGAAGTGAATTTTCAATGTTATGTGTAAATATTTTTGCACCAATGGATAAAGGATGGAAAATTAGGCCAAGTTGCTTTTTGAACTTTTCAAAAATTCCTTCTAGAAAAAAAGTTACGGGGTTTCGGAGATTTTGACCAGGTAAGGAATTCGGGATTTTCCCTTCCTGGTGGATTTTCCTGGACCTTCCTATCATTTCAGGATTTTCCCTTCCTGGCGGATTTTCCCGGCCTCCTGTCAATTTCGGGATTTTTCCTTCCTAGTGGATTTTCCCAGACCTTCCTGTCATTTGGGGATTTTCCCTTTCTAGCGGATTTTCCCAGCCTCCTGTCAATTTCGGGATTTTCCCTTCCTGACGGATTTTTCCAGCCTCCTGTAATTTCGGGATTTTCCCTTCCTAACGGATTTTCCTAGCCTCCTATCAATTTCGGGATTTTCCCTTCTTGGTGGATTTTCCTGAACTTCCTATCGCGATTTTCCTGAACTCCGAAATTTATTAATAGGGTTAAATTTCCAAAATTTTATGACGGACTTGAATTTTCCAAGGGTTTATTTATGCTTAATTTTAATGTTTTATGGTTCAGATTTTCACATGTGAGCTATTAATGATTATATTTATTTGTTTTTCAGGAAAGGGGACTTGCATATGGATTCGTGTCAGGAAGAAAATCTGGAAAAGATTATGACTGAATATTAAATATTTAATATGCACCTGCCTATGAATCTATGCCATAGCCTGTCTATAGCTGGAAGATATGTTTCAAACATGGAATGACATGTGATGTTTTTACTCTCCAATCAGAATTTTTTATCAAAATTGAGGTGGAAGATTGTTGATTTCTTATTGCTCTTGGCTATAATAGAATTTATGCTATTGGATGATGATGTACCACTGTTTAAAAACCCTAATGCAAATTCTTAGGGTTTCTTGAGGATTAATTGTAGCCATTGGATTGAATTTAATCCTCGCCCTTGATTTAAAAATGTAATATCTATAAAAGGGTTGTGCCTTCTCATTTGTAAGGGTTAGAAGAGGTTAGAATTTTGAGTTAGAAGAGTCAGAATTGCCTAAGTTAGAAGTTAGATTCTGCAAGTTAGTAGTTGTAGGAGAGGAGAGAGCTGGAAATTGTTATGTAATGTTGGAGAAGATAATGCAAATGGGTTGTTGGTTTGGCAAACATTGTGTTATGTCTCAAAATTCTTATGGTTTCTTGTTCTTGATTCTCAATATTAGATGTTAGATGTTAGTTTTCAGTTCTTTCATGATAATGGTGAAATGCTAATGATGTTGATCGATCTTTGGTCCATACTTTTAGCAATTTTTTGATTGTAAGTTGTTGTGTAAAGTTAGTCTAGGCCTTATTTTGTGTTGAGTTCAACTGTGAATGTTTTTTTACATTGCGTCATTTATTGGGTATGTGGATGAATGTTCATAGTCTGAAAATCTTCAATTTCCTCAGAAGATTGCACCATTTCTGCGGAGTTGTAGGCTTGTCCTTGATTAAGAAGAAATTGGTTTTATTGGAGATTTGTCTGCTTGCAGCATTCATCATTGTTGTGATTGATTTTAGGAGTAATTTTAATTTTAGGATCTCTCTTAAACTCTTATCTTTTGTTATTTATTTATTATCTGGGTTAGATTTAGGAATTTTATGTATCAACATATTGCAAAATCTGATAAGTTTGAAGATCCAATATTTGTTTGTAAGGTCCCTTTGTGATTACCAACAATTTCACATTATCTCTGAGTTGTTTCATTGCATTGTCAAGACCTGGCATTAGAGACCTTGGAATTATCTCTTTGTTGATAGAGATTTACCTTTCAAGAGAGATAGGATATCATATTATGTCTGAGTTGTTGTTGTCCAGAAAACACCATCAATAGATTGGCACTAGAAGGAGGGTTGAATAAGCAAGCTGGATCGATTTATGTCCGCCATTTCTCTTGAGAGATTTAGAAGAAAAACCAGATCTACACCAGAAGAAGAAGAATTTCAAGAATTACAAGCTCCTACCAAGTCAAGAAGGACCCAAAAAAAGGGAGATTTAGCATTTACCCAGCCACTTCCATCATCTTTGCCTTCCTCACCTTTATCAAGTCCATCTTCATTTGATTTTGAATCCATCGCCATTCAGCAACCCCAACCAGTCATCCATCAGCCTTTACCACCCCCACCTCCACCAATGGTTTTCTCGGTGAACAACCCATCTCCATTATCCTTCAACAACTACAATGTTATGCCGAAGAATCCTGAGCTTTTCTGCTCCAAGTTTCACATTAATGATCCTAAAAGAACTATTGAAGAGCACATTAGGATTTTTAAAACTACCCTCAACGATAGGGGAATTAATCATGAGGATGTTGCATGCAAAATTTTCTCATATTCCCTTGGGGATGAGGCATTTTATTGGTATAACCATCTTCCTACTGGGTCTATCACTGCTTGGCTTCAATTGGAGACTACGTTTTTACAAAAAATTGAGATCCCAATCAGTGCCAATGAGTTACTTTCGCAGTTTACTAGAGTCAAGAGGGAGGCAAATGAACCAGTAGGGGCTTTCAATAATAGATTTCATAGGGATTATGCTAGGTTGCAATCCCCTTATGATGTAGATGATGCCTCTGTCAGGGAGGTTTATTATGAGGCTTTGGATATTTTAACATCTACCTTTGTGAAATGGAGAGCAAACCCTCCTATTAGCCTACTTGAAGTTTATGATGTGGCTATTAAAGTAAGTACATATTTGAGGCAACATTTTTCTAGACCCTTGTCATTAGCTAATCAAACAATTATGTTGAGTTTGGCCCCTCAATTACCTTTGATTTCACACCCAAGTCAACCCTTGAATCAAGCCCCACCCATGTCAAATTACCATCCAAATATGAATCAGCCTACATTCTCTCATCAACAAGCTAATATACCTAGTTACTTGCACAACTCTGAGATATTTAACCAATCCTTGAACCATGGGTTCCATTCTGTTTATATGCAGAATTCAGTTAGTGTTGTTCCTCCATCAAACAATGCAGACAAGGAGAGGTTGGATGAACTCACAGAGCTAGTAAAGAATCTGGCCACCGAAGTCACCTACCTAAGGAACCAAAACAATAAACCTCAGGCCATCCAAAGGGGAACTTAGTCCAATTGTGATCAAGATCAGGGGCAAAATCTCAATAGGGGACAATATTTTAAAGATCTACACTCAGGGCCGACATTTGATAGAAAGCAAATACCACATCAAAATAGGACTTTGGATATAATTCTTGACAATAAAGGAGTCCTAACATCTTTGGAGCAGCCAAACAATCAAGAAAATCCCCCAGCTAGTGTACTATATCTAGCAAAAGTAGCTCTATCTGGATGGTGTAGGCTTCATAACACCAATCAACACTCTGAATTGGATTGTCAAGAATTTCAGACTGCTACATCTATTTTCCAACAAAAAGTCCAACATACCAACAACAATTTGAGTGGACAAGAGATAGTACCATCTAATCCTTATGACATATCGGTCTTGGTGGTGGATCATGCCCCATTTCCAAGGAGCGAAGAGAATGGACCAGAAAAAAAACAAGACAAAAGTATTGAAACAGAGTATGCATACAACGGAGAATCTATAGTTCAATCTTTTGAAAGTGATGAGGAGAATGGAAATGGTACACTAGACGAGGAAGAGTTTATGATTGAGGAGGTTCAAGCGTTCCATCATGTGCCTATTCAATATTTCACAAATGGGGGACAATCTGATGCTGATAAAGGCAAAAGCGTTGAAAACAACAAGGATAAATTTGTGGACAGCTCTAAGGACAATTGTTCTGCCATGACTAAAGAGAAAATAGAAGAGTATGTGGCAGAAGAATTCAAGAAAGTCAAAGGATTGGATGTTGATGAAATCCTTATGTTACATGATATTCCTAAGAAACCTACTCATAAATCTGGCAGTGTTGAAGCATCGGTAGAGTCAACAGAAGAGGTGGAAGAGAAAGTATGGTTGTCAGATCATACAAAGGATGCACATCAAACTATGAATAATGAGCTTCCAATAGAAGAATTTCAACAAGCTACCGAAGAATGCCCAATAGAAGAGTCAACTAGCATTGGATCTGAGAAGGGCATAGCAGTAAATGTTGAGGCAGCCCTGGAGGAGGTTGAGATTTCAATTAAGGGGCCTCAGCAGATTATCAATAAATGTCCCATGAAGAAAATTGAAGGATTTGATGTTGTTGATAAAGATGTTGATGTTCCTGAGGGTTACAGTTACAAGCCTAAACTAGTACCAACAGAAGATGAATTCAGGGAGTCTTCTCATTTATCAAAAAAAAAAATTATTTATCTGTTGATGAATTGCACATTGAAAATTCAGAGATTTTATGCATTAATGATGGGGTAGCTAATGTGGTTCATACTGATGCGCAAGAAAACCTGAATGATGTTGAAAACAATAATATTCTAGTCATAATTGATCACATGGTTGTAGGTGAAAATATGCTTGAGGATCAGTCTGTGATGCATCTTGGTGAACATTCAGTTGAGAAACTTAATGTGCATGACAAAGCTTATGCAATTCCATCACCAATTCCTCATGAAGATACTCAAACAGGTGAAAAGTTCCATGATGTTAATTTTGAATTTGTTCAATCTAATTTTCACCCCGAATTGTTCATTAATGACTCTGATTTTGTTGTGCATGTTTCAAATGCAAGAGGAATATTACATCATCAGTTGAGACCTCCTGACCTCAAGGATGTCAACTCTACGCGATTGGAGGACAATAAATTTAACATTCAGTCTGAACAAGCACCACGCTAGGTTGTTTCTTTCCTTGCAAAAAATTTTGAAGCTTATCATTTTGATTATGGAGGTTTAGGGGAGACAACATGCATATGGATTGATCACAGTTTCAACGAGTTGCCTTAGTTGCTGATTATTCTTGTTGAGAATGTTGAGTTTGAATGTTGCATTGTTGAGGTTTATTTTGCTGAATATAAGGATGAATTTTCATTCTTGAGGACTGTTACTATCACCTTACTGCTTGTCCATGCACTGAAAAGTTGAAAAGGTGTGGGTCTCAACTCACCTTGTCTGATCATGAGTCATTTTGAGTCTCTTTGTACATAATCTTGATTTGAATAAATGCAGCTTGCCTTGCTGTTCTTTTGCTTTAAGTTTGTTTTTTTTGTTTTGTCTAGGATAAATGGCTTTAGTTTAGATTTTTTTTCTTTTCCTTTGGTTGGCTTTTGTGCTGCTTTTGGTTTTGGTTTGGTTATTTTCTTTACTTCTTCGATTTGGTTTCCCCTATTCTCTGTTGGGAGTGTCTTATTCGCACAACAAAAATTATTTTATCTGGGACTATTTTGGGTATTCCTTTTACAAACTCTAATCATCCTTCGAGGATATGTTGGTGGAAGTCTTCTATTAAGTGTCACATGTGCTCAATATTTAAAGTGGACAAGTCATTGGATTGAATTAGCTCTTGAATATGCTTGATTCTTACATTTTACGCACATCTTAAGAATCTTGAGGTTGTTGTAGGATCTTCGTGAGGTCTCGTTAAGTGGAAAATCTTATATTTCTACTCCAGTGCCACTGTGATTCTCAGCCCTGAGTGTGAGCTTCATTTCTTACAGGTTGAAATGAAGAAGCAAAAAGAAATATCAAAAAAGAAAAGAAAAGAAAATATTGAATATCAAAAGAAAGTGAATTCAACCTTTTAGGGGAATCCAAATATCTCTACCGGGGCTATGGACGCCTGGCTTCCAGTAGAGCTATGTTCGGGAGAATCACAACGATAACCTCGTCAGGGCTATGGATTCCTAACTAGCAGCGAAGCTCTATCCAGGTTGCTTTTGAAGTTAGAATATTTATGTAGCTTAACATGACTGAACTTGGGTTCTTGCAACAACTTAAGGAGGGAAATTTATACACTTGCACACACTTAGATTTCCAACACAGGAAAAGCTAGCTTGTTCATTGATTTTGAGACTTTGGTTTATTGGTTGACTTGATGTGAGGATCAAAACCAGAGATTTTGGGTTCTTGATTCCAGTTTGTCATCGAAATGCTCTGGTGAATTTCCCCAACGGATTCGCCATTTGTTGTGCACTTTTTTATACACACGCCCCACTGGAGGTAGGGACCCTCTTTTTTTTCTACATCTCTGTGCCTTGGCTTTGTAAATTTTTAGTTTTTCCCATCTTGGAAGGATATTTTGGGATTGATTATAGATTTGATTTGATAGGGGCAGTATTTTGAAGTGTCTTGGGGGTCTAGCGGAGTTCCACCTACCTTAGATTTTGGAAATAGGGATTTTTGAAGTGAATTTTCAATTTTATGTGTAAATATTTTTGCATCAATGGATAGAGGATGAAAAATTAGGCCAAGTTGTTTTTTGAACTTTTCAAAAATTCCTTCTAGAAAAAAAGTTATGGGGTTTCAGAGATTTTGACCAGGTAAGGAATTCGGGATTTTCGCTTCCTGACAGATTTTCTCGGACCTTCCTGTCATTTCAATATTTTCCCTTCCTGGCGGATTTTCTCGGTCTCCTGTCAATTTCAGGATTTTCCCTTCCTGGAGAAATTTCTTGGACCTTCCTGTCATTTCTGGATTTTCCCTTCCTAGTAGATTTTCTCGGCCTCCTGTCAATTTCGGGATTTTCCCTTCCTAGCAGAAATTCTCGGCCCCCTGTCAATTTTGGGATTTTCCCTTCTTGGTTGATTTTCTCTTCCTAGCGAAAATTCCCTGTCCTCCTGTCGATTTCAATATTTTCCCTTCCTAGCGGATTTTCCTGGCCTCCTATCAATTTCAAGATTTTCTCTTCCTAGCGGATTTTCTCGGCCTCCTATCAATTTTGGGATTTTCCCTTCCTAGCGGATTTTCCTGGCCTCTAGTCAATTTCAAGATTTTCCCTTCTTGGTGGATTTTCCCGACCTCCTGTCAATTTTGGGATTTTCCCTTCCTAGCGGAAATTCTCGACCTCTTGTCAATTTCAGGATTTTCCCTTCTTGGTGGATTTTCCTGAACTTCCTATCACGATTTTGCTGAACTCCAAAATTTATTAATAGGGTTAAATTTCCAAAAATTTATGACGGAGTTGAATTTTCCAGGGGTTTATTTATGCTTAATTTTAATGTTTTATGGTTCATATTTTCACATGTGAGCTATTAATGATTATATTTATTTGTTTTTCAGGAAGGGGGACTTGCATATGGATTTCTGCCAAGAAGAAAATTTGGAAAAGATTATGACAAAATATTAAATATTTAATATGCACCTACCTATGAATTTGTGCCACAACCTGTCTACAGCTGGAAGATATGTTTCAAACATGGAGTGACATGTGATGTTGTTTTTACTCTCCAATCAAAATTTTCAAAATTGAGGTGGCAAATTGTTGATTTCTTATTGCTCCTGGTTGTAACAGAATTTATGCTATTGGATGATGATGTACATTGTTTAAAAAAACCCTAATGTAAATTCTTAGGGTTTCTTGAGGATTAATTGTAGCCATTGGATTGAATTTAATCCTGGCACTTGATTTAAAAATGTAATATCTATAAAAGGGTCATTCCTTCTCATTTGTAAGGGTTAGAAGAGGTTAGAAGAGCTAGAACTGTCTAAGTTAGAAGTTAGATTCTGCAAGTTAGTAGTTGTAGGAGAGGAGAGAGCTGAAAATTGTTATGTAATGCTGGAGAAGATAATGCAAATGGGTTGTTGGTTTGGAAAACATTGTGTTATGTTTCAAAAGTCTTTTGGTTTCTTGTTCTTGATTCTCAGTATTAGATGTTAGATGTTAGTTTTCAGTTCTTTCATGATAATGGTGAAATGTTAATGATGTTGATCGATCTTCGGTCATACTTTTAGCAATTTGTTGATTGTAAGTTGATGTGTAAAGTTAGTTTGGGCCGTATTTTGTGTTAAGTTCAATTGTGGATGTTTTTTACATTGCGCCATTTATTGGGTATGTGGATAAATGTTCATAGTCTGAAAAATCTTCAGTTTCCTTAGAAGATTGCACCATTTCTACGAAGTTGTAGGCTTGTCCTTGATTAAGCAGAAATTGGTTTATTGGAGATTTGTCTGTTTGCAGCATTCATCATTGTTATGATTGATTTTAGGAGTAATTTTAATCTTATGACCTTTCTTAAACTCTTATCTTGTGTTATTTCTTTATTATTTGGGTTAGATTTAGGAATTTTAAGTATCAACATATTATAAAATCTGATAAGTTTGAAGATCCAATATTTGTTTGTAAGGTCCCTTTGTGATTACCAACAATTTCACATTATCTCTGAGTTGTTTCATTGCATTGTCAAGACCTGACATTAGATACCTTGGGGTTATCTCTTTGCTGGTAGAGATTTAACTTTCAAGAGAGATAAGATATCATATTATGTCTGAGTTGTTGTTGTGTAGAAAAAAATCATCAACACTACCTTAAAGGAGTCATCCTTATGTTGGTTCATGGATTTAGGTGCAGGGACAATTTCAACTTGGCAAGAAATGGAAACTAAGTTTTTGGATAAATACCAAGATTACTGCGAAGTAAGAGATAGGAAAGAGGAATTGTTTTGAATGAGACAAATGGAAGATGAAAGTATAGAAGATTGTGCTAATAGATTTCAATTTGTGCATAAAATATGTGGTAATGGTTTGGACAATGAGATTAGTAAGGCAATTTTTCTGAAGGGAGTTGATGATGAATCTAGAGAGCCTTTGAATCTTATGGGGAAAGGAGATATCAATAAGGTTTCTTTAGAAGATATTATTGAAATAGGAAAAAACTACTCTAGGACTAGAGTAGGGAGTAGAGGCTCCCAAAGAAACAAAGCTCTCACGGCTGATGTGTCTCAAGTAATGGAGGTAATTGCTAATTTGAAAACTGGTTTACTACATCTCAACATGCAAGTAGATAAGAAGACTACTGAGCCTTTAGCCATTTATTGTTCCAAATGTAGAGGGAAACATCTTTTGAGAGAATGTCCATTGAATCGAGTTGATATCTATGAAATCTATGAGAAACATCATGCAACAAGTTCTTGTAACCTCTTACCTGGAATTAAGAATAATTTGAAGAAACCACCTATAGTGGAGGAAGAACTTAATTATGTTGGGCAGAGATCTCAGAATACTGGATATAATGCTAATCAAGGTAGTATGGTCCTAGAACTAATTGGAATCATAACCCTTGGCCAAATACAAACCAATGGATTCCTCCCTACCAACCACAACCACCACCTACATTATTGGGTCAACCTGAATGGATGAATTGTCAGTGGAACCAATTGCAGTGGCAATCAAATCAGCCACAATGGTAGCAGAATCAACCACAATCGAAACAAAATCAAACACAATTTCAACCATGGAAAAATCAAGGGCCGAGACGTCCCTGGGCACAATCATCTCAATTAACCCATGGTTCTAATCTTGCTAATGAACAAGTAAACCAGCCTCAGATGCCAGCATAGCATGTTCCAAATCCGAAAAACAATCAAACTGATTCAAATCTGCCTACTTTGAACGCCATTGATGCTAATGATATTTAATTAAGGAACTGTAATGTTCCATCCATACCAAATGCTAAAGATCAGGAGGGTGAGAAAGAGAAAAAAGAGTATTCAAAGGAAAACTAGAACTCTGATGATGAAAAAAAAGTTAATCAGGCACCTTACCCAAAGCGTTTGAAAATAGAACAAGTAGCTCCTGAAAGCTCCCTACCAAATTATATGAATGTGGTAGATTCTCAACTTCTTCGTGAATTGAAAAAGATAAATATTGAGATACCATTATTACAGGCTATTAAAGACATACCCGAAATAAATGAGTTGGTCAATTCTCTTTGTATGAAAGTGCCAGGAAGGAAGAAGAAATTACCTCCTACAATACAGATAGGGACCAAACTCACTACAGTTTTGTCAGGAAGATTACTCCCTCAAAAATATGATCCTGGTAGTCTTGTGATAACTTTGAGTATTCAAGGAATTGAGATAACCAATGTGCTAATTGATTTGGGAGCAACCATCAATGTTATCACATTAGACACTGTGGAAATGTTGGGTATGACAAGTGTTCAACCCACAACAATTGTTTTACAGTTGGCAGATCAATCTACTACCAAACCAGAATGTGATCTTGAAAGATATCATGGTTATCGTTGATACATGAGATTATCCAGTTGACTTTGTATTCCTTAAAGCTAGAAAGAAAAATTCTAGATATCCAATTATCTTAGGCAGACCATGGTTAGCCACTACAACAACATTGATAGATTGCAGATCAGGAAGTACGATCATTTCTAATGGTCAAAAACAGAAGGAGTTGTCACTTTATCCTCCAGCCCAACCATCAATTTAGCCTAATACTCAACCTTGGGTTGATGAGGATATGGAGTCAGAAGGAGATGGTATTGTAGAATTGGCCATGATTACTTTAGTAGAACATGTTGAAGAATGTGAAGAACAAGGTCTTAATCCTGAAGAGATCGATCAAGTAAAAGAGAAGAGGGACTGTCATGGAATGTTACATCAGCAAAATCCACATCCATGTCCTCTAATACACTTGTAGGGGACCCACTTGATTCTAAAAATGAGACCAAAGAAATTACGGTAGTAGGGGATAAACCTCTCTTCATTAATTCATCCTTATCCTTCTCACAAGAAAAGGAATTAAAGAAAATCTTGGAAGATCATACTGAAGCATTTGCTTGGGAATACAAAGACATGAGAGGAATCCACCCTTCTATTTGTACTCATCGTATTTATACTAAAGACATTAATTCAGTAAGGCAAGGTCAAAGAAGGATCAATCATGTTCTTCGAGACCTTGTTAAGCAAGAAATAGAAAAACTGTTGAAAGTATGGTTTATTTATCCAATATTTGATAGTCAATGGGTTTCCCCATTAGTTAGTGTTCCCAAAAAAAATGGAAAATGGCATGTATGTGTGGATTACAGAGAATTAAACAAAGCCACTAAAAATGATCATTTTCCTTTGCCATTTATTGATTAGGTACTTGATAACTTAGCTAGCAGTAGTTATTTATCTTTCTTAGATGGTTTTAATGGGTACAATCAAATCCAAGTGGCTCCTGAAGACCAAGATAAGACTACTTTCACATGTCCTTGGGGTACATATGCTTATACAGTTCTACCATTTGGACTATGTAATGCACTAGTCACTTTTCAGAGAGCTATCCTAGCTATTTTTGAAGATTTAATTACCAAATGTGTGGAAGTATATATGGATGACTTCACAGTTCATGCACAAACATTTGAAGAAGAACTTGAAATTTTGAACAAGGTTTTGCAAATATGTAAGGATCATAGGTTATCTTTGAATCATGAAAAGTGTTCCCTTATGATGACATAAGGGATTGTTCTAGGACACCACATTTCTAAACAAGGAATCAAAGTTGATCCCAAGAAAGTAGAAATCATTCAACAGATTGAGATTCCTAAAAATCAAGCTAGTGCTTGTATTTTTCTTGGGTGTGCTAGGTATTAAAAAAGATTTATTGAGGGGTTTAGTAAAAAAATTGAACCTTTGTTTACATTGCTCAAGAAAGATGTGGATTTTTTATGGATGATTGTTATAAAACTTTTGAAACGATTAAACATGCCTTGACTACTCTGATTATTAAAGGAATTGTTTGGGGAGTTCCATTTCATACACATATTAATGTGTCTAACTTTCCTATTGGTGCAGTCTTGGGATAGAAAGATGAGAATGAAGCAATGCATGCTATCTACTATGTTAGTTAAATTATGAATCTTGCAGAAAGGAATTACACAACAACTGAAAAAGAGTTTTTAGCTGTAATATATGCAATTAATAAATTTAGGCACTATATTACAAGTTACAAATTATTCATTCACACAAACCATGTTGCTATTAAATATCTGATGAATAAGGTTGTAGTGGTGGAC
The DNA here is from genome assembly GCA_007115665.2 of Sequoiadendron giganteum. Classification (NCBI taxonomy): domain Eukaryota; kingdom Viridiplantae; phylum Streptophyta; class Pinopsida; order Cupressales; family Cupressaceae; genus Sequoiadendron; species Sequoiadendron giganteum. The sequence continues at coordinate 9,489,790 of CM021107.1, forward strand.
GAATTATAAGATGGCTATTATTATTGCAAGAATTTGATGTGACCATAATAGATAAGCCTGGTAAAGATAATGTTGTTGTTGATTTCCTTTCGAGAATTGTTTTGCAGGGCGATCAGGAGCCAATAGATGATACATTTCCGGATGAACACTTATTTGCAATATCAATTCATCCTTTGTGATTTGTTGATCTTGTAAATTATCTTGTAACAAGGAAGTGTCCAAACCATTTTAATCCTAAGCAAAAAAGGAGATTAATTCGTGAAAGTTCTAGATTTCAATAGATAAATGGACTTTTATTTAAGATGTGTCTTGATCATATTCTTCACAGGTGTGTTGTTGAAATAGATGTTTATGATGTTGTGCATGCCTGCCATCATGAGCCAAAAGGAGGATATTATTTAGTGATCAGAATGGTTCATAAGATCTTAGAAGCCAATTATTTTTGGCCATCTGTGAAAAAGGATGTTTCATTTTTTATTAAGCATTGTGATGAGTTTCAACAGATGGGAAGACCTACACCAACAATAGAGATACCATTACAACCTCGGATAGCTCTGGAACCATTCAAGAAATGGAGAATTGATTTCGTAGGACCTGTTGATCCACCTTCCAAAGGACAACATTATATTCTAGTTTGCACAGATTATGTCACAAAGTGGGCCGAAGTGAAAGCTTTGCCAACAAAAAGGGAAGATAAAGTAGTTGATTGTTTGTACAAACATATTCTTCAGAGATTTAGTGCACCAAGGGAGATAGTGTTAGACCAAGGACCACAATTTGTGTTTTCTATGATGGAAGCTTTTATGCAAAGATATCAGATGACACACAAAAATCCACACAATATCATCCTCAGGCGAATGGACAAGTAGAAGTTACTAACCGGGAATTGGAAAATATTTTGACAAAGATTGTTTCATTGAGAAAAACAAACCGGGCAGAAAGGTTAGATGAAGTAGTCTAGGCTTACAATACAACCGGGAAAACTACTAAAGGATTCTTTCCATATGAGCTAGTGTATGCGAAAACCCAAGTCATGCCTATTGAGTTCGAGTTGCAAACATTAAAAACAACATTGGATGTTGGCATTGACTTGTCTGAAGCAGAGAAAAGTAGGATTCTACAACTGAACCGGTTGGATGAAATGAGAATGGAAGCTCTTCAACACACATAAATAATCCAGAAGTAGAGGAAAGAATGGCATGATAAGAACATTGTGACCAGACAATTCAAGAAGGGAGATTGGGCACTAATATTTGATTCCATATTCCATAAGTTTAAAGGGAAATTCCATACAAGATGGTTAGGACCCTATGAAATTGATCATTTTTTTGAAAATGGAGTCATTCAATTAGTACCAATAGATGGAGAAAGAAGGATTATGCTAGTTAATGGTCATCGTCTGAAGATATATCACAAACTTGCATCAAAAGAGGAATTTTTATCAAATTTATAGCACATAATTGAACATTTTTTGGTGGAAGATATTTCTTCCATAGGAGGATGTTCTCCTGAATATCCTTTTGAAGGAAGGCATGAATAAAGAGGGTAGATTGAAAACCAGAAATGATGGTTTACCTTCTGAATAAAAGAGATAGATTGAAAACAAGAAATGGCGATTTATCTCCCAGGAAAAAAAGAGAGAAAAAAGGAAGGAATGGTTGAAAACCAGAAATGACGATCTTCCTGGATCAACTTCAGTTTGCTCTTGACAACTCCTAATATTCCCAAGGTTCTTAGCAATAAACTTTCTTGTTAATTCCAAGTTCTCAATGATTGACTCGTTGGAATCTTTACCAACTGAGTTAATTTATATGCTCTGATTGACTTCTACATTAAATAAAAAGGTATGCATTTATTGTGGGTATTATTTTCTAAATTAGTTATTATGATGTGAAATTGAGTAAATGTTGTAATTATAGAAATCTCCACCAAAATAGTTATTAATTTTGTAATAATAAGTATTAATCATTTAAAAATCTCGTGTGGAGATAAGGATGTGACATTTGAATGACTTCCGCAATGAATGCAAGTAATTATAAAATATTCATATCAGTGCCAATAAATTTGCTTATGTCAGCACCACTTTGCAAATCATAATGCAAAGTATAGGGTTTTTGCATGTGAATCATCCAGAGGGAATAAAGAGAAATTAATAACAGATGGTTTGACACGACGTGCGGTTTTTGAAAATTGTTGTGTTTGTGTGAAGAAACTCTCATTTTGTGTTTTTCTTAAATAATTGTGGCTGCCATTTTCTCTGTTAAGTTGCAAAATTGAATAAAATGGGGCATAAGAGAAATTCAAAACCTGAAAACTTCAATCTAGACCCTGAAACGGAGAGATTACTCAGAGAAGTTGGGTGGCTCAATTTTATACAAATGTATGAGGGTTTTGAGCTGGAATTCGTTGAAGAATTCGTCAAAAAATTTCATCTTAATGTTACCAGAGTAAGATGAGAAATAATAGAGGCCAGACCTGATATTATAAGTGAACTTTCTGGTATTCTAGCTGAAGGGGAACCTATAAACAAAGGGCATATTAGCTTTAAAGATTTGGTTTCAGCATTTCATGAAGAACTTGGAAGGCGGCTAGAAATTTAGTGGAATAAGGGAAGCTAGAGAGGAATTGTTTGCAACAGCCTAGAAGAGCCTTAGAAAATAGTTGTGATGCGGCTAATGAAATTCTTCACTTGTGAGGGACAATATGGAACAATATTAGGGTTAGGAATGTGAATGTTAACGCATTTAAGGTATGGTAATACCAGACCTTCTGCAAAACTTAACCTACCTACCTTTCTATTTTCTCATATTTATTCTATGTTATCTAGAGTAAAATCTAGGGGTGTATCATCTATTAGGTATCATAGTTTGATACATTTGATAATCAAGCATCATTTTATGATAAAAGAGTCTAGTAGGGAAGGGTGGCTGGAATTTTTGTCAACCCAATTGTCAAACGTGAAAGAAAATCCAAGAATGGACCCACAATAAAAAGGACAAAAGTTCAAAAAGGGGAATCCTTTGAAAAAGTATAGAAAAAGGAAAAGAGAAAGCTATAGGAAACTGCTAGGGTGACCCGTAGTACTTTTAAAAGGAAAAAGCGGGAGTTACAGGAATAAAACCCTAGTGCTGATGAAACCCATGCTCAAACTCCTGGTGATTTTCTAGAACAATCCCCTGAAACTCATCAAGATACTTTGGAAAACCATGAAGTTGTTCAAACCCTTGTGTGTTCTCCTAAAAAACCCATTAGTCCTCCCAAAGCCCCACTTTGTCTCCAGAAAGAACCCTTGTTATAACATCACATGGCTCACAATCTCCTCATATGTCAAAAGAAGATAGCCATGTTGAAGGGTCTAATAATCAAACAAAAGGAAAATAAGCTCTTGGTGAAATTGGAGATGAGGAGGCTGAATCTTCACCTCCACCTTTGTTAGTTTTTGAAAGAAGGAAAGGAAAAGAGCCAATGGTTGAACAAGAAAAATCTCCCCAAATGCAGGAAGGAGAGGAAATGGAGGAAGAAGAAGAGATAGCAAAGGCAATGGCAATGTCTAGAATACATTTATATGTTTTCTTGTTTTTTACCTTATATTTAACTAATTGGATGATATTTTGCATTAAATGAGTTGTTTTTAATGATGTTAATGATGGAATGACTATGCAATTTGAAATCTCTGCTCTCATATTAGCATCATATTCTTGAGGATTCCATGCAGGTGATTAAATGGTTACTATAAGAGATGGATTTGTTAAACTCCATGTTTAACAACGTGGAGTCAATTGCGCTCTTGAACGCTCCAGCTTGATACTGAATCATCATGATTTCGAATTGACTTACTTAGTCGGTTTGGAAACTGCTTGTTCCAACTATTATGAAGCGAAATTATCTCAAATACTCTCAGTTATGCTTTAGTTTTAGTTTGTTGCTTTGTATCTTGACGGTTAGCGCCATGATTTTGAATCCAAATAAGTGATATTACTATAAATATCCATCCTTAGATTTATTCTGGAATTAAATAATCTTTCACTTAATATTGTAATTTTGGTACTATGCACTTCTGTTCTACTCGCCTATTCGGGCCAATTCGAATGCAAATAAGGAGTTGATTTGAATCTCGGTGTTAAAGGTCCCACTAGAGGAAGAACAGGGCCCGCTCAACCGAAAGGGGTGACTTTGTGTTGTGTTATTTGATTCAGTTAATTTTTGTTCAATTTGTATTGATTTGGAAGTTAAGCATTTTATTTTTTGTTTAAACATTGTTAGTGACTGCATTTACTTACACTCTTAGATTAGTTTACTATGTTTTAAGATAGTGCATGATGCTTTACTGTAGATTAACATTCATTTGTTTACTGTACATTTAATTATTGTTCATAGGAATTAGACTTAGTACTCATTTTTAAATGCATGTGGTTTTAATGGAGGTAATAATGATGACTGATGTAAGGATTAAACCGAAGCTTATTTGAAATTTATTCATGGAAATTAGTGTTGTTTTCTAGATTAATGTTTATTTCCTTGCAAACGTAAAATAGACTTTCTTTTCAAGTAAATTCCAATTCTGAATTTTAGATTTAGAATAAATTTAGTTAAACCTTAATTTTTCCATGAATCAATTACAATTAAGTCAGGTGGAGTATGAACTAAGTTATTAGGGTCTAAATAATTCTAAATAAGCATTAGTTGAGAGATAAGATAGCTTTAGTCATTAGAAATTAGTTGTTGAGTTACACTCCTGAGAGCTCCTGAAGGAGTCAGACCGAAATCAAAAGTCACTGTTTACAGTGAAAAACCCCCCAATTCATGGAGATATCCTTATTGCATACAGCTCTAAGACACACCTGGTTCGATAATTAAAAAATTAAATGATGCTAGAAGCAACAACGACGACCTTGCCCATCAATGGGCTTACCGAACGAGTATCCACACACCTACAGGTGCAACACCCTTCTCGCTAGTCTACGGATTAGAAGCCATCCTTCCTATCGAGATCAAGCTCTCATCTTTAAGAATATCATTACAGAATCTCATTATTGATGAAGAATATTGGGTGTCACGGTTGAATGAGCTAGAACTACTGGATGAGCGGCGCATAGATGCTTTGAACCACTTGCAGGTCTACCAGAACCACCTCAAAAGGAGCTATAATAAGAAGATCAAGAGTCAATCCTTCCAAATTGGACAGCTCGTGTTGAAAGAAAACCAGAAGAATGTGCCAAATCCAGACAGTAAAGGAAATTTTGAACCCAACTAGTTGGGACCCTTCATCATGACAACAAGTTACAAGTTAGGAGCATATCATCTATCCACACCCGAGGGTGAGCCTCTACAGGAGCCCATCAATAGTTCCCATCTCAAAAAAAATTATGCCTAAGCTTGCTAGGTATAAATAAAAAAAATAAAAAAAATCCAAAAATATAAAAATCCAAAAAAAATTAGATAAAGGATTGAAAATAGTAAAGAAAAAAATCATCCTCTAGTGAAAACCACTTTGGTGGCTCTTTGGGAAAGTACCTTGGTGAAAACCTAAAAAATAGGTGTCTTATGTAAATAAGCACTTTCCATCCGTCATAGATTCTTTGGCTTATTCTGCATCACCTACCATTGTATTCATCCATCGCATTCCATCAATTTGTCCATCACCCATCTGCCTCTGCATCATAGCTTGATCTTGTGTCAGTATCATGTTTCCTCCTAGTATTACTTGGCATATTCCTAAGGTCAATTTGTCTTGCCTATATCACAGTAGTCTATCACAACACGTTGGAGGCATGTTCTTATACCTGCATTGGATCGGATTCATGTATATTCTTGAAATCTTCCTAAAATCCTTGAAAATCCAAAAACATTCATAAAATTAGAAAACCCAAAAACATATCAAAATCCCAAAACAGGTCAAAAAGTCAAAAATAGAGTCGTCATGTCGAACTATGTCATCTCTGAGCTTGAAAGTAGGCAAGGCCATCATCGATATGCCCCTAAGACACCCTAGGTCAATCCTTTAGAAATCCATCATCATAAACTGGCAATCCATTTGTTTGTCTCATCAATAAATGAGTATGTGTCATTCGAACTATGTGGTCTCTGTGTATAACGTAGGCAAGGATAATCTTTGATCGACCCTCGAGGCCCCTAGGATAGGTCTTTAAGTTAGGTTCTTGGTCAAAACCTCAAAAATACCAAAAACATTGGAAATTTTGAAAATCAAAACATTTGTAAAGCACCTCGAAAATCCCAAAAAAGCCTAAAACATTTCAAAATACCAAAAACATTCAAAAAACCCAAAATCATCCATCCCATTTCGACATTCACCCGCAATAAGCATCCACTCACAAAAAATCAATCGTCACCTTCACCCTTTGGTAAGGCAATCGGAAACAGATTTAGCAGTTAAAAGTGAAAACTCAAATGTTAGGGTCTTAAGTCTAGGTCAGTAAGTAAACAGGTTGGTCAACTCTTGGTATTAATAGCCTATCATCCAGTTAGTCTCAAAATCATCTGATAACATCATGTCCTAGGATGCATCCTTACTACAATGGACATCAACATCAGGCATCCCTGTAGTTTAGTCTTGGCTATAGGTATGAAGAACATTCGTTTGTTTGTTTACTTGATATGTTCTTTTTTATTTATCTTATTGTGCTCATTCCAATGAACTCTCGATGATGTCTAATCAAAACGATTTAGGGAGAAAGGAATGGAGCATTGATCATTATCTTTTGTTTGTTGTGCTTGTTGGATATTCTTGTAATATAACCTTGGTAATGCAAATTTTGTTTGGTTTGTAGGGAGGGTTCCTATCTAATTGTTGATTCAAAGTCCATCTCACTAGGTACAGCGTCATCCCGGTTTTCTATACCTTGATGCATCGTATCTATGTGTGTAATGTCAACATACTGCATATCATACATAATAGGAAACATCATCCATCATAAATAGCATTATCATTAAGATGTTTAGCATAATATAGATTTGTTATTCTAAGCATCTCATAAATAACACATGCATTATCATTCATCGCATAACCATACAAGCATTTTAGAAATTATCACATCCTGCATAATCATATTGCACATAGAAAAGATACTAAAAAAGGAAACAAACATAGCATTACATTGCATCCACCACACTTGCATTATCATCAGCATAATATAGATTTGTTATTCTAAGCATCTCAAGGCATCATAATCATACATGGCATCCATACATTACATGTGTATTACATACATCATACATCAATAGCATCACATGTATCCATATAGATCCATCATACATAAGCATTGATATCATCGTATCATATCCCATCATAAAGCATAAAACATCACATCATGATCATTAATGCATCCATCTATAGCATATGCATCCATAACGTATAAAGTAAAATAAAATCACATCATATAATCGAATCACAACCATCTCATATATATATCAAAAAAGTTGAATGTCATGATACATCGGAATCAAATATATAGTGTCATCATTGAATATACAAGAGGCTAATCAAAACTCAACCAATGAATGTATACACATAATAAATCAGGTTGTACAATAAAAAAAGGTGTCTAGTGCACCATCAATACCCTGAGCTACCCTCGCTTTGTCTGTCGTCATAATGGTTGTCGTAGCTCTAGTGATGCGACCCTGGTGGTCTGTCTGATGGCCCTGCTTGAGGAGTCCTTGATCCAGGTGGATCCAGAAGACCTCAAAATTTTACAAACTGAACATCATGAAACCAACCTCATCGCACACAGCTCGCAAACACGATCCCGACGCAACTTGAACCGCATCAAAAGGAGGTCGTATGCAAGAGTTATGCTTGGTCAAACAGGTGAATCGGGCATTCAAAAAGGTGAAAATTTGATTGTCTCAAATCCAAGCAAAAATGACACCAAGTCGTAGTGCTCGTCGCACTGATTCCGGAACTATCTTCGGTTTCGAAAACGGAGTTCGTATGAGCAAAATAGAGCCAGACAAAGTTTTAGTCAAAATGATGATGCCAGCATGTGACGTTGTAGTTGGCTAGATGGTAACGTGGAAATTGCAGGTGATGTGGCAAAAATCTCACGAAATTCACGTACACCATGCTTAATTTTAAGAAAATAATAATAATAAAGTGGTGGAAGTTTATTCCACAAAATCCATTTGGTGGGATCGGATTTTGTGGGATCCCAACTGGATTTGGTGGGATCCAAATCTCCTAAAAATCAGAAAGATTAACTCAAAAAAAAAAACAAAGAAACACCCCTCCATTTTAAAGAAAAACAACTTAACAATTCAAAAACCAAATGAGCCCGTGAATAGGTGTTAAGGGCTTAAGCAAATTAAATTGTTTTTTATGGGGAAGTTATTATTTTTCTTTATAAACAGGTTGTGTCATATTTAAAGCATATTCTAGCCCGAATTATTAACAAAATAACATTTTATGGTTATTTTAACCCCTTAAATTGTTATGAAGCCTAATTAAAGGCCAAAAGGGGTTAATTTGTTTGAGGGGCATTATTTATTTATTATGCTGGTTTTTAACCCCATATGCAAAATTATGTATAAAAGGGGGGTAGGAGTGTGAGATTTTTCATTCAGATGTTTGAGAGATTTTTTATGCTCTTGGTAAGGTGGAGAATTACTGAAGGAGAGAAATTACAAGATGTTGTTACACCAAGAATTGTAAAATTGTAAAGAGAGATTGTGAGTGATTAAATTTTGGATATTGTAAGAAGGCTATTGAAGCTTGACGATATCAATAAAGAGGTCCAACATTGAGAAACGGACCCGGAGACGTAGCTCAAATTGAGCGAACTTCGTTACCAAGCTCATGATCTCTATTCTTCTCTTTTGTCTCATAATTCTTTTTAGTATTTGATTCTTTGAGTTTTTCTAATTACAAATTTAAGTAATTAGTTTATGTTTTTGTATTTTTGGATAAAGAACAAGTGCATTCTAACTTTTCGTAATTTCAATGGTTAAAAGCATAGTCATGCAATATTGTCTGGATCGGGGAATTTTGTAATTGGAATTAATTTACAAGTTAAATTGTAAACCGCTAATTATAGATCAAGTGTTATCAAAGCTTCTTAATAGGAAATTGCAAAAGTGAATGTTAACCAGGTTGAAACTGAAGCAAGGAGAAGGTGCACTTATAGAGTACAATCTAGAGATTGGGAAACGAAGGACCTTTCCATCGAAGATGTCAGAGAAGATTATGACTGAGCATGAAGCTCCATAGCTCGATCCGAAAGCTTTTCAATAAGCTTTTCTCGAGATGAAGTCAATGGTGGAAGTTCTTTTCCAAGAGAGGCAAGAGCGACAGAGGAAAAAATAACTCAAGAGCATAAAGAAGAAGGAAGGTGAATCTTCAAAAGATGACAAAGGTAAAGGCGTAGGAGGTGGTGGTGACCCTCCTGAACCTCCATCCCCGTCCTCTTCATCTTCTTCATCCTCTTCATCCTCTTCTTCTTCTTCGTCTAAGTCTTCTAAGAAGAAACAACCTGTGCAACCTAATGCACCTTTGTTGAAACTTGATGTTAAATTTGATTTGCCAGTCTATAATGGAGAATTGGATGCAAAAAAACTCGACAATTGGATCAAACAAGTTGAAGTTTATTGCAAGGTTCAGAAGTTCATTGATGATGCTTCAAAGATCTAGTTAGCCACTCTTCACCTAGGAGGCACAACTATAATCTGGTGGGAGAGTAAGACTCGGGAAGATATTAGTCGATATGGTAAAAAAAAATTATTCCTGGTTTGAGTTTATAGCTGCACTTAAAAAACAGTTTTATCCATTAGGGCCTATGCAAAAAGCAATGATGAATTGGCAATCATTAAAGCAAGAGAAAGGACAAAGTGTGCAAGAATATACACAAGAGTTTAGGAAGAGGGCTTTAATGTTGGGCATTCCTTTATACATGCAAGAAACTTTGTTAAAGTATATAGGTGGATTACGTGAGAATTTGAAACATACTATACTTATGTTTAATCCAACTAACATTGATGAAGTTAGTGTGCAAGCTATCCATTTGGAAACAAGCTCAAGGAATAGCCAAGACATTCTGTTGTTGGACTCCAATAAGTAGAAAAGCAGCAAGAAAGGGAAGGAGAAATCACAATGAACTGCTACTGTAAAGAAGGAGGACGAGAGGCCTTATTGCTCACATTGCAAGAAGTAAGGGCACGAAGATGCGAAGTGTTGGAAATTGCATCCCGATCAGAAGCCTAAGTGGTTCAAGGATTGAAAGGGTAAGCAGAAGTCCACAGCTATCGTGCAAGACCTTGGTATGGAATCTGCTGATGAATCGAAGATTTCAATTGTGGGTTTGAAAGGTAAAGCTTTTGTTGGTAATGATTCTGCCACCGATGTTTCATGTGCTTCTACTTCTAAAAGTCATGTTGTTCCTGAAGATAGCAAAAGATGTGAATTGTTTCATATAAGGGTGATTTCTAAGAACACTAAGATTGATACATTGATAGATAGTGGGTCCCAAGTGAATCTAATTTCAGAAAAAATTGTTAAACAATTGGGATTGGAAGCAAAGCCACATAAGAAACCTTATCCATTAGGTTGGGTGTGCAATGATAACAAATTGCGAATAACTAAGCAATGCAATCTAAGATTTGCAATAACATCTATGTTTATAGATGAGGTTGAATTTGATGTGGTTCCGCTTGATATCTGTGGGATTGTGTTGGGTAGCCCATACTTATTTGATAGAAAAGCAATCTTCTATAGGGAACATAATCAGTATCATTTTTTTAAGGAAGGAGTTGAATACATTATGCATTCTCATCCAATTAAGACTGATAAATCTCTTGTGACAATGAGACAATTGAAAAGGGTAGTTAATGCAAGCAATAATTTGGCACTTATGTTTGTACCACAAGAAGTGTCATTGCATAAATGCATGCATGATTCTAAGGTTGTTCCGGTTATGAAAGAGAAGCATGAAGTTGGTACATTCTTTTTCTCGTCCACAAATTCAGTTTTGTTATTCAGCCTTCTACTTTTCAACAGTGTATGGTTGATAGCAACAACATTGAATGTGGATGCATTTATGGCTAATGTACTTAACAATTTCAATACAAATTTGATTGTTGTTATGATGAGTTGGATGTACAGGTTCCAAAAAGGAAGGACAGATGATACTAGGCAAGTGAGGCGAAAATGCCCTCACTTCAATTGTATGTAAAAACAGACCTTTTGAAGGTCCAAAAGCTTCTCAATAAGGAGGAATGATCCAAGTGGATCCAGAAGACCTCAAAATTTTATAGTCTTTGAACATCATGAAACTAGCCTCATTGCATGGAGCTCGCAAACATGATCCCGATGCAACTTGAACCACGTCAAAAGGAGGTCGTATGCAAGAGTTATGCTTGGTCAAAGGTTTGGTCAAACATGCGAATTAGGCATTCAATAAGGTGAAAATTTGATTGTCTCAAATCCAAGAAAAAATGACACCAAGTTGTAGTGCTCGCCGCGCTGATTCCAGAACTATCTTCGGTTTTGAAAACGGAGTCTGTATGAGCAAAATAGAGCCAATCAAAGTTTTAGTCAAAATGATGATGCTAGCATGTGATGTGGCAGTTGGTTGGATGGTGACGTGGAAATTGCAAGTGATGTGGCAAAAATCTCACAAAATTCATGTACACCAATGCTTTATTTTAAGAAAATAATAATAATAAAGTGGTGGAAGTTTATTCCACAAAATCCATTTGGTGGGATCAGATTTTGTGGGATCCCAACCGGATTTGGTGGGATCCAAATCTCCTAAAAATCAAAAAGATTAACTCATAAAAAAAATAAAGAAACAACCCTCCATTTTAAATAAAAACAACTTAACAATTCAAAAACCAAATGAGCCCATGAATAGGTGTCAAGGGCTTAAGCAAATTAAATTGTTTTTTCTATGGGGAAGTTATTGTTTTTCTTTATAAACGGGTTGTGTCATATTTAAAGCATATTCTAGCCCGAATTATTAACAAAATAACCTTTTATGGTTATTTTAACCCCTTAAATTGTTATGAAGCCTAATTAAAGGCCAAAAGGGGTTAATCTGTTTGAGGGGAGTTATTTATTTATTATGGTGGTTTTTAACCCCATATGCAAAATTATGTATAAAAGGGGGGTAGGAGTGTGAGTTTTATCATTCAAATGTTTGAGAGTTTTTTTATGCTCCTGGTAAGGTGGAGAATTACTGAAGGAGAGAAATTGCAAGGTGTTGTTACACCAAGAATTGTAAAATTGTATAAAGAGATTGTGAGTGATTAAAGCTTGGATATTGTAAGAAGGTTATTGAAGCTTGGTGATATCAATAAAGTGGTCCAACATTGAGAAGCGGACCCAAAGACGTAGCTCGAATTCAGTGAATTTCGTTATCAAGCTCGTGATCTCTATTCTTCTCTTTTGTCTCATAATTCTTTTTAGTATTTGATTCTTTGAGTTTTTCTAATTACGAATTTAAGTAATTAGTTTATGTTTTATTATTTTTGGATAAAGAACAAGTGCATTCTAACTTTCCATAATTTCAACAATTAAAAGCATAGTCACGCAATACTATCTGGATCGGAAAATTTTGTAATTGGAATTAATTTACAAGTTAGATTGTAAACCGCTAATTACATATCAGTCCTGCTAGGAGCAACCTGGCTAATATGGGAGAAATCTGGCTCCCATCGATCCTGTGCGACTGCTCTATAATACAATGTCTTGTAGTAGGATGCCTCTTGCATCGCCCGTCCATACATCTCCAACGGGATTGTGGCATGCCCCTGTGCCTGTTGTGTTGCAACCTCTAGTTGTTGCCTCCAACCTGTCTTCTATGCCAATCCAAGGTCAACATCCTACCTCATCTAGCACTCCTGCACCACCTCTTGTCGTGTTTGATCCCTCTCCTGGATTAGGGTCAAAATTTGTGCCTGTGCCTAATGCAGGTGCCCTATCAACACCTGTATCTGCGCCTACAACGCTACTATTTGTATGTCCCTAGGATCGAGACCTGGTGGTGGTGTTCGTGGGGCTTGCGTGTGTCCTTGCTAGAGTGGTTGTTGTGGTGGCCTTTGTCTAATAGATGGCACTAATGTTGGAATCTGTCCATCATGTCCCGCATGCCCGCCACCTTGTCCATCCTATGGCTGATAACCTGGCTGTTGTGGGACCTGCCCAATCTGAGGTCCTCTGTCTCGTCCTTTTCCCACCGCTGGCACCACTGGTAATGTCAATCTAATCGGAGCATGGGCATGCTAATATGCATCATAAGCCTATGTAGTCCCTGCATATGCAAGACCATCAAAGTACACCCAAGGCTGCATCACTAACTATTTGAAGTCATCAATGACTACCTGGGGCTAGATCCTCTGTCCCCAGGTTGTCTCCCTCGATCTTCATGCAAAGATGGCCATGTGTGCAACATTAGGTGCATCTTGCACCTCTCTGAACTGATGAGTAACCCTATCAGGAAGGTATCACTCTATCATATGGTGCTCACAACCCTGAATATATCTAGTCTTGCGACAGTAAAATAACTACTCATCATCATCATGCCATTTATGGGCATGGAGCTAGAGTCTCCATCGGAACACGGTCATCTCATTAATCACCCGCCTCCAGTGCAGGATGTCTATAATACCTATATAGTGAACAGTGGTCATCCCCCCGTGCCTGTAACCTGCAAGATCATCGTGGTCTGTCTGAACATCTACTATAGTCAGACTCAAGACGGCTATGTGCTCATATGCCCAAACATGCAGAAGTGTAACTCTCGCTCCAATGTTGCGGGCCCCATAATACACAACCTGGTGTATATCATGATATAACGAGGCTAGGACAACTGGCCCCTAGGCGTAGACAGTCATCTCCTCCATCATCTAGGACCAAACAATGCCCCATCCAATGCTACAACCTTTAGCTTGACGATCAAGAACAAGGACTCTTGAGATCAGTGCACCAACAAAAAGGGTCAAATCAAGGGCAATCCCCTCATAGCGAGCAAGGTCGATCTGACCACTGTCTGTCTCGTACTCATCGACACCAAACAATCAAAAGATAGCATCACCACCGGCCTCAATGTCATATATGATCTTCTCGTTGTGTATGGGGATCCGCAAGATCCGCCATACGTCCTCCAAAGTCATAGTAGCCTCTCTGATTCGAAGATGGAACGATGAAGTCTCGTTCTGCCATCTCTCCACCAAAGTTGACATCATGGCTAGATGTGTCTACACCCCGGGCATTTGGGCCACATGCCTGAATCCAGTCGCCCCCAAGAAAAATAGTGCCTCATCTGATAGATGCCTCACTCGACGTAGAATCTGGCCTCTATGCTCCTTCGAGTTGAGCAATCGAAGGACCTCCTGCATCCAAAACGTGCACGACATTAAAATTCATCATCTTGGCATGTCTTCAAAATTTTAAAAATCCTCCAAAAGCAAAAGCAAGTCAGCTTTTGCAAAGGCGACACTTTCATTTTGCAAAAGCGGCAATATAATCATATGCGACGCTACATGGCAAAGGTGGGTCGATATTTTCGAGCAACGTCAGACTCTTGTAGGGCCACGTGATGCCATCTTACAAAGGCGAGTTGGTATTTTGTATGCGACTCTGGGACCCTATAGCGTCACACGATGCTATACTACAAACGCAAGTCGACATGGACAAAAGCGACGCCGATCGTAACAAATACGACGACCTAGGGGATCGCTTTTGATCGACCTATTTGGACCCTAATAAATGCATCAAAAATATGAAAAACGAAAAAAAATTTGAAAGGCGTACCAAGGATCCTGCATCCTGAGGTTGTTGGAACTTGCGAATCCGATCCATCTGATGTCTAGGAAGCACATGAACCGCCATTTCGTCAACACCTCAAAGAAAAAAGTCAAGGTTTCTAGAAGGTTGGGTGTGCAAATGATTTGAAAATGACCCCTCTAACCCTATTAATGCAATTTTTTAGGGTTTTTAGAAAAAAATTTAGGGTTTTTGAGCTTTTTAACCCGTTTTAAACCAACTGAATCCCATTTTGACCCATTCTTGTCGCTGTAAGCTTGTTTCCACATCTCATGGGCTATTTTTCATGCCTATAGCAGCGTAATTTTTTCTGCTGAGGCAACAGTGGGGCATCCAAAAAAAAAAAAAAAGAATCTTGATCATGGCAGTGTTATTCTTTGAACTAAAGCAACAGGTACTTCGCTTCAAAAAGGGGCAAAATGTAGACACTTAAAAAGTCAAAATGTAGACACTTAAAAAGTCTTTATTGATACTATACATCTGATTTTGATTAATAAACACCATTTCTTCTAAAATCACTTCGAATTAACCAATTAATTGAATAATCAGCATTATTTAATTAAATTTAGCAATTTCAGCTATTAATCAAATAATTAAATTTATTGATTAATTCACCTTTCATCTAACTAATATTCATTATATTTAATTAAATCCCCCTAAGTCTTCTCATTTGATTAAATAAATCAAATCAAATGTCACAATCATCTAATTCATTCCAATTAATTAATTTTGAATTAATTAATCCTAAATCACTTTCTAATCAACATTAACAAATCCTCCAACTTTTAACTCCTCAAGAGTTAAATCAACCCATGGTCAACTAACCAAGTTGCACATGAAATTAATTGCATTTAATTATCTAATTCCTCTATTTATCCTCACACTGGCATATTCCAAGGAATATTCCTCTCAATCACCCTTTATTCAATTTCTCTCCAAAAATTTCAAAAATCTCTTGCATCCTCAATAACTTCTCTTACATTTGCAATTACTTCTCTTACATCCTCTCAAATCCTCAACCAAATTCATTTAATTTTTCTTACAACCTTTCAAATCCTCTTACATTCTCATTTATTCCTCTTACATCCCCCATCCCTCAACACATTTTCCAAAATGTGCTCCATCTTCCTCCAATAGAATTGTGACACTTGGCACATTCTCATTAGCTCTCGTTTTATCCCACATTCACCAAATCCTCTCATTCTTCAACTCTTGAGTTCTATAAATAGAAACATTCTCTTCACAATACGGATCCACAATTTCAAGCATTATCATTATAGCCATTTTATCTTTAGCAATCACCATTTTCATCATTTTTAGCTAAATTATCATCATTTGGAGTCAATTTCACACTTAGAATCACATTCAACAACAAATCTTATCAAAGGGATTGGGAAAAGGCTTCCTTTTCACATCAAAGGAGCACCACTCCCCCTATGGGATGAAGGTTTAGCTACTTCAATTTAGATTGCATGCTATATTTGTTTGGTATATGTTCATTTTCGTGTTTTCTTCTTGTTTTAGTTAAGAATTTCATAGAGAATGCTAGATTTGTCTTTCTAACATGTTTAGCAAGTGTTTGTTGATCTTATGTTAGCTTGTTGCAGGTTTGGTGTTCACACAAACCACTTAAATTCTTGTTCTCTTTTTTTATTACAAAACAAAAAACTAAAACACCTTATATTCTTCTAAAAAAGCATTAGCATATTTATCTTGTCATCACTTTCTTCTATCTACCACTTCATAGGAACATTTGTGTTTCCTGAAACTTATACTTGATTTATGAGTTTCATGACTAGGTGTTCTCAATCTAAAGTTCCTATGAGAAGAAATTTAATCATAAATTCTCATGTTATGAATAGCTCTAATGTTGAGCCCAAATTTGTTAGCTCATTTTCCCTAGGAGCTTCACAAACATAATATTCTTTGGATCCCATTCCTACCTTGCCAATGATCTCTGAGTCACAACCCCTCATTATTTTCTTAGGTTTGATAACTCTATGGCCTATGTTCTTGAGGCTCAAATTCAAAATCTGGACAAGGCATTGGCTAGTCTTCAGATATTCTTGAGTATAGAACACTTGGTTGGAGAGGCTATCCCTCTCATACGAAATCTTGGGAGATTGTTACTTAATGATTTGCAAGGTGTGGAAGTTTTGCATAGTCTAGCTCACATAGTGGATACAAACATTATAATGTCAACCAGTTACATGAAAATTCTCAACAATACGTCCCTTGAAAACCAAATAGGTATATAAGTGTTGATACCCATGTTGGCATCTCCTATTCTAACATTCACTTCTTCTGGTATAACCACTGCTACACAATTTGGTAATAGTGTTAACACTAACTTTGGGAATCCTATAAACCAATATAGCTGGGCCCCACCTTCCTCCGACCTCCCATTTAATTCTTAAAATGTCAATCTGATTATTTCCCAACATGGTATTAGTCAACCTCATCCACAATTCACTTACCAAAGTACCAATCCACCTTGTGCTAGCTCTAATCCATCATATTCTACCCATTATCAAACCATCTCACCTATTGATCCTGTCATTAACCAACTCTTGCAAAATATGAGCTCTTTGCAACAACAAATATTGAATATCAATCAAATCCAATCCCAATATAATCCTCCATAATATTACACTCATAGCCCATTATCATTCACAATACTAAAAACTCCAGTACCACAAAACATTGAAACACTTTGTTTTGAGAAGTACAATAGAAAATGAGACCCTAATAAGCAGGTGTCGGCCTTTACTACACTATGCAATGGTTTTATTTTTGAATATGCTCTATTAGCTAAGGTTTTTCCTTGGTCATTAAAAGATAGTCTCGGATTGGTTTTGTTCATTTTCTAACAGTCCAATTCATTATTTTCAACAACTTGTCAATCAATTCCTGCAACATTTCCAAGATCATATTGGACCTCAAGTCATATTGACTGATTTGGTTCATTGTAAACAAGGGGTGAAGGAGAAAGTGACTAAATTTATAGGGCACTACCAAGCCCTCTTCTCTCAAATCTCATAGTCCCTTATGAATGCTAATGTGCAATGGGTTATTAGAAACCTACCACCACACATTCAAGATAAAATATTATTGATTCAATGTCCTCCATTCACAGCCTAAACCTCCTCACTGCTAGGATTTCTTTTGTTTCTCCCATCTCTTCAAAGTCTATAGGAAAGTAGTTTGATGTGCGAAAACCTCGTTCTCTTGTTGTCTCCCAAATTTTGGTGGTTACTTTTGTTCCTCCTCTTGTAAAGGAAGAAAAGGAATCGATGTTGGGAAATACCTAGGTCCCCCTACACATGCTCTAAATTGTATGCAACAAAATTGAAATGTGAAAGAATACAAGAGACGAAATCATGTTATGGCTCTCTAGCTTGTTGCAGGGAATGAACCTATGCCTAATAATCCATCTCTCATGCAACCAAAACCTAACATAGTTTTTCTCCCTTAGCCATCTTTGTCATCCCCAAAATTTGCTTCACCCTTTGTGGGATTCTTTTATTCCTCCTCTTCAAGCTTCTCATTTTGTGATTGATAGTTCTTACGACTACATTGTTAGCACTACCATGTCACCCATTGGGTGTATTCTGATAGTGATTTAGGTGATATGGTTGAACCATTAGAAAACTATTTAGAATTGTCATTGATTTTCACACAAACAATAGACTTGGCTTTTGGGGGCATGTGTGATGATCCTTTGTTAGTAAATGATTCATCATGTGTCAAACTAGGCACTTCTCCTTGTAATGCACTTTTTGTTGTCCCTCTAGCATCTTTCTTGTCATCTCTTCAAGATGAGGAAGATTGGGATGCAAACGATTTACTATAGAACGACTCACAAAAGTGGAACCCCCTTTGTCTTTGTGGCATGCTTGCATGTACTGTTATCCCCATAATATGTTGCCTGGTGTTCATTTTGTTTGTTAGTTCTCTTTGGATGACTTTGATGCTCTTGTTGGCACAAGGATACAAAGGGAACAAATATGCAGTGACATTCCTCTTAATGTATCTTCATTCTTCCATTTTTTGTAAATGAAATATTTACATCTTTTGGGGATGATGCAAAGTGTTGAGACATTTAGGTCTCTTCCATGTTGATCCAAAATTTCATTTGTTTTCATGTGCTCTTCTTCCTTTGTACTCGTAGTTCCACTATATTTTGGGAATGATGTCAATTCAAAATCATTATTTTGATATACATTATTTATCACACATTCATACTAACTACGGGTCTTTGGATCCCTTACATGCTATTATATGATATTACTTGTTATATATGGCATTGTCGTGGTTTGTTCGTCTTGGAGGAAAACCTTTGGCATGACGTAGATTTTGGGAATATATCATTTTTGGCATATGGCTTCTAGAAAGCTCTCGTTCTTGTTTTGGTAGGTATCACTCTTTCTACCTTAAAGACAATTCCTCTTGGTTGGTGTTAGCAATACTTTAAGGTGGGGGCATACATTCCACTATGATCTTCACTTTTTTCACACACCACAAGGTTGGTTGTGCTATCACAACACCTCTTGATCATCTTTATAGCTCTTTATCAGAGTTTCCTAGCAAATAATGTGTTTTGTTTGGCCTAAATTTTTGATATTGTTAACATGAAACTCACCTAGTAAATTTGTGGATCTTACCATTCTATATTGTTTTCATTTTCTACTTGTGAAGATCAACTAGCAAAGAGTGGATTTTACTAGAATGTGACAACTTCACTTGTTCATCAGCCACCTAGAAAACTACAAAAATTTCTAGCCTATGATTTATTAATGTTGCATTTGGTATGGATCGCAATAAGAATCTGTGGATCTTACCAGTCCATGATGCCATACCTTATATTCTTTTGTTTTTCGTGTGTACTTCATGCATCTCTATGTATGCTCTATGTCTGTTTTGATTATTATGTTGTTAGCAATGCTTTTTTCAGCTTAATAGATGTATGTTCCTTCTTGACATATGTCTTATGTGTGTGGCATTTTTATCTTAACATTGATAGGATCCTAAACCTGGGGGCTACTTCATCTCTTATCTTAGTGTTGTCTTATCTCTCCAATGTTTTGATGAAAATTTTGTGGCTTCTATGTACTTTACCATGGATATGAACGTAAGATCATATGCTAGCTAAAGTGGAGGCTAAATGTAGCATCATAAATTGTCGCCACTTACAATTTCATGTTAGGTTTGACACTCAATTTGGCATGCATGTATAATTAGGTTTTTAATGTGCTTTTTTATCACCTTTCATAAAAACTTGAGTCCTTTATTGGCAATCCCTTTGAGAGAAAATTATGCCTGGACACTAGCACAACGCGCTAGTGTCCTAGCAATACACACCAAAAAAATTGAATTCAAAAGTCGACCTTGTTGTGATTAAGGATGTGATCTTGCTTGTCGGCCTCTTTGAAATGGTTACTTGGCTATGTGTTTGGTCTCATATATAAGTAACCTCTTCTCTCCTTCACTAGTCTGGAGAGAAATTTATAAGCAAACAAGAAATAAAGAAAATTATAAGAGATATAATCCAAGAAATTTACAATGTGCAATCTACCAACTAATAAACTCCATTAGTACAACAAATTTATGCTCATGTATGTGATGTATCTTATTTATTGTTATTATTATTGTCATATATACTAACACTTGCAAGATCTCAAGGAAGCCTCTTCCTCCTTTTGCATGATTTGTGTGACTACATCAATCCAACACGGGTTTCAAATATAAATGATAGAATCTGTCATTGCGTTGATTATCCTTATCATTGTTATTTTTTTGCCTCTACTCATTGTGAGCATGCACTCTATATCATCATCATTGTTGTTGTGGAGGTGAAAACACCAACACGAGGTTTGACTGAGGCAAGTCCCTATACAACACGACCATTTTACTCTTTCCATTTGTAGGTGCCTATGTCGTTGTGGAAAGAAGATTTGGCATCCCAACTCATTTGGAGACTCCTAAAACACTATCTTTTGTCCTTACTATTTTATCATTGGTAAATTAGGTTATCTTAATTATTTAGACATATTCACACACTGAGTCCTGATTTCCTCTATCGTAGGAGTGTCGATTGTTTTGGATCTGTATCGACGAGTAACCCTAAATTTTGGCATCTTCAAGACTACAACACAATGCATTGGTGTCTACATGGCACACTGGTGGCCTCAACAATTTTCCTGTTTTTAGTGTTAGGTTCCTCTATATGTTGCTTTCACATATTTTTTTGTTTTGTTTATTCGCTTTGTAGTGTCTACACTTTGTCAAATTTACTCAAATTGGTCATAACTAGTGTAATTTATCACATTATCCCACCAATCCTTGCTCATACAACAAAGGAACCAAAACCCCAACCAAACCTGCTTGGCTCTCCCTTGAGGACAACAACCAAGCACAACTCATGAGTTGATTTTTTTGTTCCAATGTTTGGGTGGAAAGATTGATTTAGATTAAGCCATTTAGTCTAGATCGTTCTCTTTTCACCACCAAACACTATCACCCCCCATAGTCTCTATATCAAACTTATCAACCTCTAAAATATAATTAAGAATTCATTAATAATATCACAACTCTTATTAACTTTTCAATTTTATCAATACTATTAATTTTTCCTAAGGAAAGATGGAAAAGTGCAAAGCATGGTTGGTTGCTAAGGGCTATTCTAAGTAGAAGGGATAAATTTTGATGAGATCTAGTCTCCAATTGAAGTTTTTCATAATATTTCTTTTATATGTTGCTATTGTATTTGACCTTGAGGTTGAGAAAATGGATATTAAGTCAATTTTCTTGTATGAAGATCTAGAGAAAAAGATCTAGATGATATAACCATAGCACTATGTGGTAAAAGGGTAAGAAGAAATTGATTTGTAGGTTAAAGAAATATATTTGTGATCTTGAATAGTCTCCTAAAATGTGTACCAAAAAATTGATTCATATGTTGTGAGGTTGGGATTTGTTAAATCTAGATTAGATCATTGTGTTTATTATAAGTAGGATGGTAAACGATTTGTTGTTATCACTTTGTCTATGAATTCAATATGGTATTAACTAGTAAGAGCTTAAGGATATGACAAATGATTTGAAATATCAAATTTTATTACAATTTGATATGAAGGATTTAGGGACTATTATAGTGATAAAATTTGCAAACACTACAACTTCTTTTTATCATGTTTTGCATTTATTTTAGGTGTTTCCACTTATATGTATGTATGGCCTTATTTTAGCCATTGTTCAAACTTTGTTTAGCCATGTATAGTCTTGTTTATCGTGTGTTCACACTTAGTCTTAACCCTGTAGATATTTGATCATTCCTATGAGCTTATGGAACCCATTTTCATGTGTTTTTGACCCTTGAGGAAACATTTTGTTTATCCTCTTCCAAGTAATCCTTATCCCACCTACCTAACTTTATTTTTTGTGTTTTCCCTCATGTTTTTAATCCTTCTTTTACCATTATTTCCCTTCTTTTGGGCTCCTTTTGGCTTGAAATCACTTGCACCCACCTAAGAATGCCCCCATTCACATTTCATGTGAATTTGGGAGCTCCTAGCATTAAATTCTAGTTGTGCCTCCTTAAGAATATCCCCCCTAGTGCACCCCTTGGAGGCATGCCCATCCTTTGTGGAGTTTGGCCAACAAGTTTTATGAGTTGTTAATTTATGACCTACCTAATATATTTTGTCTTCACTTAACTCATATCCTTCTAAAAACCTATAATTAGTCCCTCTTTCCTCATCAATCAACATAAAATACACCCTGTATTTTTCTTGAGAGGAGTACATAACTAGTATAGGTATCTTAAATACATCTATCTAAAGGATACCAATAGATATCAATCTTAAGGTGCTTATAAATTGATATCTCTCAACGACTTTAAATAGATCTACTTAAATACATATATTAAAGACACACAAAGACACATAAATAGATAAACAAATAGATTGATCGTGAAGGAAAAATGAATAAAAACAAATATTTAGAACCAACATTTACTTTTTAAATATGAGGCCATCAATTTTTTGAGATATATATTAATACCTATAAATGAAACTATACATATATTAGAGACACACAAATACACATAAATAGATAAACAAATAGATTGATCATGAAAGAAAAATTAATGAAAAAAATATTTAGAACTAACATTTACTTTTTAAAGATGAGGCCATCACTTTTTTGAGATATATATTTACAAATGAAACTATTAAAATGAAGTAACCTACAATGATAATAGGGAAGAAGCATCTGATGTCATGACAATGAAGGAAAAACTATTTAGAAATGACATTTTTTATAATATAAAGACATCTAAATTTTAAAATATATATTAATAGCTTCAAATGAAACTATTAAAAGGTAGTCTATAAGTAAATTATATATATATATATATTATTAAAATGTAACATATAAGAAAATAAGATTTACAACACTTTTCAAAGTAAAAGCAAAATAACTAAATCATCTAAATAATGAATGATGGCTTTTTAAAATAAAATTAAAAGTTATATATAAAAGTAAAACAAGTATATTATGTAGGTGAGGGCCTAGCTCGATTGGCTAAAGAATCTTGTTGCAAGCTAGAGGTCACGAGGTCTAGTCTCCCCCTATCCCCGTGGTACCACCGGTCACGTGAAAAAAGTTTATTTTATTTTGAAAAATCATCATTCATTATTTTGATAATTCTTTAATTTTGTTTTTACATTGAAAGTGTAACAAAATCTTATATACTTTATTTTATTTTTTAAAAGTTCATTTATACATACTAATATATATTTTAAAATTTTGATATTTTTTATATTAAATAAACATCAATTTTCAATTGTTTTTTAATTTTCTTTCGTTTTTCTGTTGCAGTCATGACCCCTGCTGCAACTGTAGGTTACGCCTCTGACATAATGACATAAAGATGAAAACCTACATCATTTGAATTTCCAAAATTTAAGAAACAAAATAGGTGGCATGAACCCGTTCAATGTGAGGCAACTCGAAAAATTCCACTAATTGAGGTTAATTTTAGAGCACCAAAGAGTAGTCATGCAATCATCTATACTGAACTGTTTGATTTGCTCCATTACAATCAGTAGTAATCTTAAAGTTGTACTTACAAAGATTGGAAACAATAACAGTTATCTCTTCTTCTTGTTGGCACGGTGTTTTTTCACTCACCCACTTCTCCTGAGACTGCACTAACTAAAGAGAGAAGGCCTTAAGAATACAATAATGATACATGATATTTTGTATTCTTTTTCTTATCAGTAGTTGGAAACTAATTGCTGTAATTTGAAACAATTCGTAGAGACAAAGGAACAGTTAAATTGCTTGTTGAAAGTAACTGCTGATGGGTATCCTGCTTATCTCTGGGTAAAACAATCCAAAACTCACAGGTAATGCAGAAAAGGATATGTTCTGAAACATGGTCCTAATAGAAAAGATTCTGTGAGAGTGATTTAATTGAAAGATCCAAATTTATGCTCTAAAAAGCAGAGCTAGATTGTATTGAAGCTGTGGTTTAGAATCCTGTTATCAAAGTTATGAATCTCATTTGTACTGGATAATCTATGGCATTTAACTAGACATCTTTTTGTCAAGCTTACCTGGGCCACTGCCATGGAGTTGCCATTTGCCACCAGACCAAAGCCATTTGGGCTAAGCCCTCTATACTTCCCCAGGCAAAAGTGTATTGAGAAGTAAAAGGAACAGGAGTGAAGGCAATCTTTTCATTTTGTTTTAAATTCCATCTGAACTTTTTATAAAATGGACCATTATAGGGGTGTCCAGACTACAATTCGGTGTCATGATCTAGTTTCAGTATTTGAGACCTTTGTTCTAGCCATGTTCGTGCACTTTGAAGATCTCCTTGCCCCATGATTGTTTCCAATTTGAATATTGTTTCAAAATTATAAGTTCCAATAAAATACAGTTTGGAGAATTTTCTTTCCAAATTAACATCTACCTACCTGCAATCTAAAACTACCTTTACTAACTTGTTTATGGCATGGAAATTCATGATCCAATTAACTAACCTAAAATTTCAAGAAGCGTGAAAACCAATTCCCTCACATGAATTCAAGGCACAGCATCCAGTCTGGGATCAAATGCAAACCCTCTAAAGAAAGCATTCCCACTGGCATTGGAAGCACAACCATCAACCCACTGCCAGCATCCTTTGCCTGCATCCCACATCACCAATCTCCCCACCTTTCTGCCTGAAAAATAAACCCCTTCCTTCCCACCAAAAATACTGAACTGCCCCCAAGGATCAAAGCATTCATAAAACTCTGCGGGCATCCTCCCAGCCTCATTCCACTCAAGACTTTTGAGATCAAGTTCCAAAACAACAAATGCACAACAGGCAGAATTCAATGAAAGTGAGGCTTTCAGGCCCCCTGCCATGAACAAGCGACCCTCTCGCCCTCTAATCAAACAAGGCTCCTTAATAATATCAGAGATGTCTTCCCAATTGTGTCGCACAGGTTCCCAGAGCAATAAACCCTCATTTATATTACAACAAACAAGCGTCCATCTGGGATGCCAATCAGAACCCACATCGTCAAACCCATAAAGAAAACCATTGGAGGCAATCACGGCGCTTTTTGGTTTCCTACTCTGTAAACCCAAATCGATCCAGCGATTCTCTTCTGGAGAATACATGGTCTGAAGATCATCAGAAATGACCAATATCTTGTGGGATTCGAATACTGGACCATCTAAAATCAAAGTAAGGCTGAGGAACGGCAGGGTATTGGGAGAAGGCAACATTTTGTAGGCTTTGGTGAGGGGATTGCAGATACAAAGCAAATTTGTGTTGGGGACAGAGACACAGAGCAACCCTTGCGAGGATGCCACTGGAATTGCCAGTTCGATTGGTAGGAAACTAAGGTCCAATTTTAGGGATTTGTTGAGATGGGGATCGTAGAAATGAAAACGTCTGCTGTTGTCAGGTAACGCTGCGCCATTGTTATCAGCGAGGAGTACCCACGAATTGCTGTTGTCAGCAGATGTGGAATAGTGTAGTCTGAAATGTGGGTATGAGAGAAGGCAGTGCCAACGCTTACAAACAGAAACAGATCGAGCAACATCAAGGAGAGGCAGACGGAGGAAGACTCTCTCCAATACATCCCCAGGCACCCTCTCCATCCTGCTCTCTAATCAGTGACCATTTTTGTTCCCTATTTGGTCACGAAATCCAAGATTATGCCCATTGCACCGCTAATTTTTCAGAAGGAATAATTTTGGGAGCAATTTGCAGTCAAAGTGATCCCATTCAACACGACTCTCAAATTATTTGGTTATGGAGTGCAAAGCCTACGAGGACATTCGGTACTGTTACTCAGATTTGTTAAAAGTTAAATCTTTAGTGGTTTTGTTTGAAGAGGAGAAGATTGTTAAAACATCAAGTTACTTGTCCCAAATATATAGTAGAAGAAATAAAATCAACAAAAAGATTGAAAACAACAATAAGTAGTTTGACGTGGCGGTTCTGTTGTGTTGGCAGAGGCCGTCTCCCAGTTTCATCTCTTGGGTCATAGACTGGCTGGTCTCGTGGACATAATTAAAATCATTCATTCATTCATCCCCCAAAAAAATTAGTTAACATGAGAGTTAAAAAATATTTGTATTATTATTTATTATTTATAAGTTTGTTTTTAATAAAATAATGGTGAAAATTTTATATTTAACCAAAAAAACATAGATTTCTATTATAAAAAGATCATAATTATTTTTTAACAATTATTTTAATAATTTAACTTATATAATTTTTAAAAATATATCAATAAATAGTTTTAAAGTAAAATAACTAGCATATCTATCCTATCACATAGTCTATATAGAAAACATCGAGAGATATCAATTGTCGGAATCCAAAATGACAATAATATTAATATTGTGTGTTTGCAATAATATTTTCATTAGTTGCATCATCATTTAATATCATTGAATTATATTATCATATACAATAAGAGTGTCATCATCATTCATCATTCACTATATTATCTGAAAAGATATCTATTGCTTCTCTCTATCACCACATGTATCTCACTCTTGCCCCCTCTATATATTCCTCTCTACCTCTCTCTATATCGCTTCCTATATCTTTATCTTTCTATCTCTCCATCTCCCCCTCTCTCATCATCTCCTTCTTTCTATATCTATTTCTCCAAGCTCTCCCTCTTTCTCTCTCATTCCATCACTCCCTCTCTATATGTTTATCTATCTTTTTGACACTACTTCTATATTTTCCAAGTTATATCTATCTCTATCCCTATCTCTCACTCTTTCCTTATCACTCCCTCTTTCTATTTTTCTCTACTTCTCTCTCATATCTCTATTTCTCTCCCCCCTCTCCCTGCCTAGATCTATCTATTTTTAAATATATATCCCTCTCCATATCTCTCTCTCACTCATATACATAAACTCCCTCTTTCTCCTTCCCTACCTCTATCTCTATATCTTTATCTTTTCACCTATCTCTACCTCTTTATTACTTGTCTTTATCACCTTCTTTCTCTCACTATTGCCCCCTCTATCTCTATCTCCCTATCTCTCCCTTCCCCTCTCTATCTATACCTCATTATGTCTATCTCTATCTCTATCTCTCTCTCACTCCTCTCTTTATCTAATTCTATCTATATCTATCTACATCTATTTCTCTATCTTTATCCCTACACATATATATCCTTTCCCTCTCTCCCCTTTCGGCATTCTCTATCTTATTCACTCCATCTCTCCCTCCATCTCTTCTACTCTATATATTTATCTTTATTTCTCACACGATCTCCCTCTCACTCGTCTCTCTATCTCCTTCTATCCATATCCTTCTCTACAAATATCTCCCTATCTCCCTATCTATTTTCATATCCCTCTCTATCTCTTTATATCATCTTCTATTTATATATCTCCCTCTCCCTCTTCCCCCCTCTTCTTCTCTCTCCCTTTCTATATATATCTCCCTTGACCCCATCTTCTCTCTCTCCCTCCTCTGCCTATCTCTCTCCCTTTCTCTCCCTACCTCTCTCTATCTCTCCCTCTCTTGATCCCTCCCTATTCCCTTATCTTTGTATCTCAACCCCTCTCTTTCTCTCTCTATCACCCTCTCCATCTCTATTTGTCTTTCTCTACTTCTCTCTATTAGTCTTTTTATCTCTCTCCCTCTCCCCCTCTCTTTATTTCTATCACCCTCTCCATCTCTATTTGTATTTCTCTACTTCTCTATATTAGTCTCTTTATCTCTCTCCCTCTCCCCCTCTCTCTATATCTCCTCTTATCTCTATCTTTATATCGCTCTATCTCACCATATCTCTCTTTATCTCTCGCTCTTCCTCCTTATCTCTTCCTCTCTATTTATCGCTCTCTATCTCTCCCATCTATCTCCCTAGATCTATCTCTATCTTTATTTCTCCCTATATCTCTCTATATTTCTATCTATTTTTCTCCCTCTTCCTCTCATTCTATATTCATCTCTACCTCTATCTATTTGTCTCTCTCCCTCTATATTCTTCTCTCCTCGTCAATCTCGAGAAATGTCTCCGTCTCTCTACCCACCCATCTCTCTACCCAACAAGAACGCCCAAAAGTAAGAAGAGCATATACTCAAATAATCAAGAATACCTTGGAAAATATGAATAATTTTGAACATAAATTTCTACCAAATTGTGAAGATACATGAAAAAAAGTATTGAAGAGCTACAGATGAACAAACCTATATTACATAGATACATTTTTACAACATTCTTTCTCACAAATGATCAATGTTTGTGGGGAACAACTTTTGCGGATCTCTCTTAGATGACGATCACTTTAAACTGCAAGGTAGGGATCTAACCAATATGAAGCATTGATGAAGATTCTATCGAGAAAGGGTCTTGCTTCTTCATAAGATAGTTCATTGGTCCACCCTGATTCCATTGTAGTTACTACGCCATTGCCTTTGCATTGATACATTCCATAGAACGCAATCCTGAGAAAAGTCCAAAACAACCCAAGAATTCAGTAAGAAGAGTAGAAATAAAGTTTACAAATACCCACAAATGATCACAAAAAGTTGAAAACTACAAGAAAATTTAAATTTTCTGCAATAAGCAATTCAAACTTGCATAAATCAAGTTTAGAAAATCTTAACTTTTAGAGAGGCTTGCAATCTCAACAGACCTCAAAACTTAATATGTAAATAGAAATTGCTTATACCAGTAGGTAAATCATAAATCAAGAGATAATTTACTCCAAAATTGTATACAAGTTGATTTAAGACTATGGCCAGAATTTGTTGGGTAAAAATAGTGCGCTACTCGAAACATGCAAAGCATGCATCTGTTATGTACAAAAAAACAAAAAAACCATTACCTGCTAGGGGCTTTCGTAAAAGAATATATAGATAATCAACAAAACCACAAACAGTCATAAAAAATTCCTCAGTAACATCAGGCTGCTTATTTTAAACGGTGTAGTTACATGTACAGTTAAACCAATTCATAAATTTATCCAAACAAAAATCCATAAATTGAGAACACTAATAGACCAATGCATGGTAGTACTATAAAAAATATAAAATGGGCATTCTGATAAAGCCCTGGAACTAATGCAAGTGACACCAATCAACTTTTTAGTGACAACAGTATCCTAATAAATGGTTGCTCTTCTTGGGTGAGTTGCGTGCTTGAATTAAGCAATGTAACCCTATTCTGGTAGCTTGGTGGGCACCGGCAGGAAGGACCACATTCATAAACCATCGGTTTGGTTCTAACAAGTTTCCCATTTTGGGTGTAAGTGAATTCTCCTTCATTCCTTCTGACACAAAGACACTCTTCCTCATCTATACATCCTCCTAAACAGTGGAATCCTTCTGGAAGAGAAGGTTTTCCCAACCAGTCAGGATATTTTACAGTATGTACATAGTTGAACTCGTCTATAGTATGTACATTGTCCACAGAATTTACAATAGTTATGGGGAACTTATTTTTCCCTTCTGCAATGTCTTCTTTAATTACAGCCACTACGTTTTTGTGTCATGAATTGTGCCTAAATTGGATGACATTAGAATGTATAGGAGGCTGACCTTGTTGTCTCTTGAGCTTGAACTTAAAGATCAAAAATTTGACCATCCCCTATCCTTCCACCACTGCTCAACCGTGTACAATCCATCATATCTAAAGCTTTGGATTTCCCTTTCATTGGACATGCATTTTTTGATAACCCTCACAGGTTGCCTCTGCTGGTAGTTATTGACCAGAGCCTTATTCGCATTAGTGAGCTCTTGATCCTTAATTTTTTTATTTCTATTCTCATAATCATTTCCATCATGCCCGGTGTATATAAGCACATCTCCATTATCAATATTGTCTTCATAACCTCCACCTACCAGAATGGCGATTACGAAGACAATATTGATAATGGAGATGTCAAGAGTTGGCTTCTTTATTATGATATATCAGATTCAATCGGTGTAGAGTCAACTATTGATCTGATGATTCATTTAGGGTGGAACAACTCCATGTCCATGATAATGAATGGTTCATCTAGCATTATTGTATTTGCCATTGTAGGAAGATAACCGTCTCTCGATGTCGATGCTCAGCTAAATAAGGTGACCGACGAGTTTCTTCATGTTAAGTTCATATAGTTGGCTTCATTTGTGTAAAACCTTTCAACAGCGCCTGCAAAACTCAGTGCGCACTACACTTGCTGAAGCGTTTGCAAATGGGGTAGCAAGCTAAGTGGGCTTAACCTTGGGGAAACCCGTGGTTAAGCTTGAGCTGGAGCAGTACTGGGATGGGTGACCTCCCGGGACGGACCAATGCTTCACCTCTGTGAGCATCACCTAGATGCAATGAGTGCTAGGTGGACCATTCATTATCATGAGACATGGGTTCTTGTGAACCACTACTCATGAATCATGGGTCAATGAGTTTGACTCGAAAACTACACGGTTGAATCCTGATAGCAATATCATAATTTGACACGCTGTGGAAGAAACCTCCTACTTATGGCTTCTTTATTGTTTATTTAAAAACTTAGCAATAGGATTCTCTTATTCTTTATATACTTAGCCATAGACGACAGATCGAAAGCTTGTGAAGAGTTTGGAAAAATTCCTCAAACAATGTTTACGTAAAAATCTTAATGCCAAAAAAAAGGTAACATAAAGCTCAATACCAGAATATTTCCAAACTCAGTACAATATTTTGAAGATTTTCCAATACATAAAGATAAGAAGAAACTACAACATGTAATGTCAACATATAAGGAAACAAAATTCACTTACCTACTCAGAAAATTTATACAAAAGTACTCTCAACGAGTCTCTTGAACTGAAGCTCTTCAATTTGGTGTCTACCTCACACTGAAACCCATTAAATCATTGGAATTGTCTCTCATAAAAGGAGTTCCCCTCTACTAAAAATGGCGATGATACTAAGATCGACCAACCCTCATTATGTATGCAAAATGAGTATAAATAATAATTTACAGGATTGAGTTCTAAAAATAGTTTAAAATAAGTTACTAAGCGGTTTCAAACGAGGGACTCTACACACACTATTTCCCCGCATAATCTCTTGTTTAAGCGGAAGCAACCTCATATATGGTTTATACCAAATGAATTAAACTTAACGTAGCATTCTCACGAGTAAAGGTAACAACATTTGATTATTACTTAAGCCGATGTTAATAAAAAATGGGTGATTATCTCCAAATTTAATGCCACGAACAACCTACTTTGACTAACGGTATTACATCTTTAATAATCTTTGAAAAACTTTTATTGTATTTATTAGGTTATCAAATATCAAGATTATTTTGAAAAAATCAAGGGTGATGATGTCAAGAACTCTCCTTGATTTATGGTAGAGTTTTTCTGAACACAATAAATGGCATTGTAAGAAGAAAAACTTTTATTTTATTTATTATGTTATCAAATATCAAGATTATTTTGAAAAAATTAAGGGTGATGATGTCAAGAACTCTCCTTGATTTAAGGTAGAGCTTTTTTGAACACAGAAAATAGTATTGAAAAAATCAAGGGTGATGATGTCAAGAACTCTCTTTGATTTAAGGTAGAGTTTTTATGAACACAAAAAATGGCATTGTAAGACGAATTTTTTTAATTTTATTTATTACGTTATCAAATATCAAGATTATTTTGAAAAAATCAAGGGTAATGATGTCAAGAACTCTCCTTGATCAAAGGTAGAGTTTTTTTTAACACAGATAATGGCATTGTAAGACGTCTCTCAACGTAAATATAATAATAAAATGATTGTTTTATTTTTTAATTTGTGTATTAATAATAATATTGTCATAAATATAAATTATATTGTGTGGACTTTCTCCAGCTTCAACTATCCATCCTCCAAAACTGATTGGATGAAGTGGTATCTGAGCTGTATATGCTTAGTTTTTGAATGCAAAGCTGAATTCTTAGCAAGATGAATGGCACCCTAGCTATCAATGACAAAGGGCTATCTTATTGTCATTGTCCCAATTCCTCCAAAAAAATTTGTAACCAAATCATCTCCTTGCTAGCTTTCGTAGCAGCAACATATTCAGCTTCAGTGGTTGAAAGTGCAACAACCTTTTGTAGCCTTGAAATCCAACTGACTGTAGTACCTCCTACAATAAAAACATGCCCTATAATACTCCTCATGCTATCAATATCACCCACCAGATCAAAGTCAACATATCCTTTTAGAGCAAAATTTGTTCCTCCAAAACATAGTTTATTTAAAGTAGTACCTCTCAAATATCAAAGAATCCATTTTACCGCATTCCAAAGTATCATTCCTGGATTGCTCATATACTTGCTCACAACTCCCACTACATGTGTAATATCTAGTCTTGTGCATACCATTCCATACATCAAGCTACCAACTGTTGATGCATATGGTATTTTAGACATTTTTTCTTCCTCCTCTTGTGTCTTTGGAAATATCTCCTTAGACAACTTAAAATGACTAGGCAAAGGTGTACTAACTACTTTTTCATTCTACATGTTAAACCTTTTCAACACCTTCTCTACATACTCACTTTGAGACAAAAATAATTTTCTATTTATCCTATCTCATGTGATCCTCATACCAAGGGTTTGTTTTGTTACACCCAAGTCCTTCATAGCAAATGAATTTTCTATTTTCTGCTTAAGTTCATTAATATGTTGCATATTAGACTTGACAACAAGCATGTCATCAACATACATCAACATGATAATATAGCTGTCATTATCCAATTTCTTAAAATAAATACAATAATTAGAATGACATCTTTTGTAACCTTGTGCAACCATAAAACTATCAAATTTCAAATACCATTAACGAAGTGCTTGCTTCAGGCCATACAAACTCTTCTTTAACTTGCACACAAATTCCTCCTTACCCTTGACCTCATATCCCTGTGGTTGTTGCATGTATATTTCATCTTCCAAATCCCCATGGAGAAATGTTATTTTCACATCTAGTTGTTCAAGATGCAAGTCTTCTGCAGCCACAAGACTTAGAATAGTTCTAATAGAAGTCATTTTTACAACGGGAGAAAATATTTCATCAAAATATACCTTTTTTCTGTGCAAAACTTTTTACCATGATTTTGGCCTTATATCTTTTCTTGCCTCCATCTTCTTCCTTCAACATATAAACCCATTTATTTGGCAATGCTCTTTTGCCTATAGGTAATTGGACTAAGTCCCAAGTCTAATTTTGCAACAAGGAATCCATTTCCTCTTTCATGCCTAGTTCCCACTGCTTTTCGGTATCTACCTGCATTACTTCTTCATAACCTTCAGGTTCACCAGAATCAGTTAATAATATAGAATATAATGATGGAGAAAATCTTTTTGGATGTTTAGTTATCCTTGTAGAACATCTAACACTTGCAAGAATCTATGGGATAACTTTTTTTTGCTGAGCATCAGGTACCACTGGAATTTTATTTTTTGGAATCTCATCCAACACCACATTCTTTTTAGCATGTTCATGCTTTTGTTCCTGCAACTAATCCCTATACATGACCTTCTCATTGAATAAACAACTCTTCTCCTAATGATTTTATGATTTTCATAATCCCATAACCAATAACCAAATTCATCTACTCCATATCCAATGAAGGTGCATTTTTTAGACTTAGCCTAGCTTGGTTCTATTTTCAATATCAACATGGACAAAAGCTTCACAACCAAAGGTTTTCAAAAATGAATAGTTTAACTTTTTACCTTTCCATGCCTCCTCAAGAATTCCACCATCCAAAGGGTTTGAAGGTCCCATGTTTATTAAATAAACAACGGTATGTACAACATACAATCTCATGCTCCTTGCATGCTCCATAATAATCCTATTCATCCTCTCAAACACATCATTTTCTTATGGGGTTCTAGGAACCATTATTTGCCTATAGATTCCATTGTATGAACGGTAATTTTCAACTTCTCTACTGCAATACTCACCTCCATTATCAAATCTAAGACACTTCAACTTTTTTCCTGTCTCATTCTCAACTAGATCTTTCCACTTTTTAAAAGTTTCAAATATTTATAATTTTTGTTTTATGAAATACACCCATGTTTTCCTAGTTGCATCATCAATAAAAGTAGCATAATAACAAGAGCCACCAAGAGAAGATACATGAGCTGGTTGTTGGGATACGATGTTGTACACCATTGCATAAATTGATTTATTATAATGTTGTAATTAAATAATTATTTAGTTGTGGTGCACCTTGGTGGTGTGGTTAATCACACTAGGTAATTATTTGGGGTCCACTTGATTTTGTATTGCAACATTGTATTATTATTTAATGTGTGAGAGACATGTGATAATAATTTCATATTGGGGAAATATTAAATAATGTGATGTCTTAGTACCCAATATTAAATAAGGGGTTAGTGGTTTTGTATTCACATGGTTTTGTGGTACATGGTTTCACCTTACCACTAGTTGTATTTTGTGTGAGCTTGTGTCTATAAAAACAAACACATGTGTAGTGGTTTAGGCTGGATGAGTGGGTTGGCTGTCATTATTGAGTCTTCTTGAGGAGTGCATTTGTGAAACATTGCATGGGATGTGTGGATTCATGCTTGGACACATTGGAATGCATTGGAGGACTTGATGCTTCAGAGGTATTCATTGTAACTCTTGTATTGCTCTATTGTGGAATAATATGATGGATTATGGATACTTTTGGAGGCTAGTTTTTTTCCTCTTGAGGGTTTTCCCAAGGTATATCTTATGCTATCTTGTGGCTTGTCTATTTGATCTATGCATTTTGAAAACTTGTATGCATGTTTATCTCTCATGGGTTATGTAGGAAATGGATTTAGATCATAGGCTAAATGCAATATTTCCTAGCATTGGTCCCCATACATCTAAATGCACTTGAGCTCTAATTTCTCACTCTTCTTCTCTTTCCCAACTTTGAGAAATCAGACTCTTTTCTATTTCCCATAAACACAATTTTTGCAGAACTCCAAGTCAATCTACTTCAGACCTGGTAGCAACTTTCTGGAGTGAAGGATCTTCATCCCTTTTTCACTCATGTGCCCAAGTCGATGGTGCCACAATTCTATTTTTGTCTCTATAGCAAGTGCTATAAATGTCTCAATAGTAACTTTTTTTGTAGCAGTTAAGGTAGAATAAGTATTACCATTACACAAATACAATGTGCTTACCTTTTCACTTTTAGCTACTTCTAATGCACCTTTAGTGACCTTCCAGACTTTTTCTGAAAAGGTAACTATGCAGCCTTCACTACCCAGTTGTCCTGCATAAATTAAATTCCTTCTCAAATTTGGAACATGCCTTACCTCCTGTAGCAACCATTCATTTCCATTATGTAACTTGATTTTTATCTTTTCTTTTCCAACAATCTAACAGGGTTCATCATCACCCAAATATACCTGTCCAAAATCACTTTGAACATAATCTACAAAATATTTCCTATGCGTTGTGGCATGAAATGAAGCCCTTGAATCTATTACCCAAGAATAATTAGCATTATCTAAACACATAATTAAAGCATCTTGCAATTTATCACTTGCAACATTAGCTTCCTTACTATCATCATGTTGTTTGTCTCCTTGTTTTCCCTTTCGAGACCAACAATCCTTCTTCAAGTGTCTTGAATTTCCACAGTGCCAACAATCCATTCTTCCTCTAGATTTAGATCTGCCTTTCTTCAACTTCCCTTGTGACTTTCCATGATTTTTGGGGCTTTTTCCTCTCTCCTTTGTTCTTCCCCTGTTCTCTACAGTCAAATCATTACCTGATGTTGAAATGTCACCTATGCTTTTTTGTCGCATTTCCTAGCTAAAGATAACACCAACAACATCATCAAATTTCAATGTATTTGAACCAAAGATAGAGTTACTTACAACCATTACCAAGTTATTCCATCTTTCTAGCAAAAAACATAAAACCAAGAGATACCTCACCTCTTCATCAAAATTCACTTTTACATAAGTTAACTGACTGGTAATCATATTAAACTCATTTAAATGATCTATCATAGATCCACCTTCAATCATTTTTAGATTAAACAAACGCTTCATGAGAAATACCTTATTAGAGGCTGAGGTTTTTTCATACAATTTAGCCAAAGTTGTCATCAGATCCTCTATTGTATTTTCTTCTGTTATATTGAACACCACAAATGGTGCTAGGCACAACTGAATGGTTCCCATTTCCTTTCTATCCAAAACTTCACATTCTTCATCGGACATCACAACATCTTTCTTTACTTTTCCTTGCAATGGCCACCATATATCCTTTTCATACAAATAATCTTCCATTTGCATCTTCCATAATAGATAATGTTGTTGGGAATAGGATGCCATTTAATTGTATTCTAATCATATTTCATGTATCTCCTAAGTCATTGGAATGTGTTACACAACACTAGGATTAGGAAGAAATTAATTTGGAATGAAATAAATATTTAATGTGACATTTGTAGTTATTTCTAAATGATAGGAGCATGTGGGGATGCCTTGTGAGAGATCCTACAAAATAGGAGCACATGGGCACCTATATGGGATATGGGACACATCTTGGTTCAGTTAACTGGTTGGTGAATTGAGTACACTTTAAAAATGCAACTTAGGTTCCTACAAAATAGTGATTTTGATTTATGCATGTTGAGTTCCTATAAGATAGGGATTGAAGTTCAGTTCAGTTCAATTATGTTTCAGTTATCTTCAGTTGCATGTTAGTTAATTTGACTTGCATGCTAGTTAACTTGAATTGCATGTAGTTACTTTGAGTTGCATGTTAGTTAACTTGAGTTGCATGTCAGTTGACTTGAGTTGCATGGATAGATAATAGGTGGATACATTCAATTAATAGATGGAGGATCATGCATGCACATTGTTTTGCATGAATTGGTAACATATATGTTTCAGTTAAACAAGATTAAATTGGGCCCACCTTGGGCACCCAAGTTGGAATCTTTGAGTAACAACTATAGCATGAAAAATATATTTATAATGCTAAGTTAAGTGGGACCTAGTTTGGGTGCCTACTTTGAGGATGAGCTTGCATAAGATATTTTTGACAACTACGAGGTTAACACTTCAGTGTTGGGCGCCAACTTTGAGGGAGACTCATGTTTGACTTATGCATGCATATGAGAACTCAACTTGGCAACCCTAGGTGTGGATTTTCTCAAGAGGCTTTGTGATTATATATTTGATAACTCTTATGAGTTTGTAAGCAAGATAATTGTCTATTATTGCAGCAACTGTATGTGAGAGTTGTGTGAGAAAATATTGTAGGTTGTGAAGAAGATTTGTTGAAGAACAAGGAAGCATATCAAGGAGAATTGAATCAATATTATTGTAACTCATTCAAAGGTTAAATAATACAAGCAAGATCAAATTCTGGTGGAGTTTTTCTTGAAAGGGTTTCTCCATGTACATGCTATGTCCTTTCTATTTTGTCTTATATTTCTTCTATCAATCTTCTGTCTACTTTCTACAACACTAAAATTGATCTAATTCAATTCAAGATTAATCATACACAAGAGATTGTGACAAAGAATACTAAAATTGAATCTACAGTTACAGAGGATTTACAAATTTTAAGCTACATTTTTACTATAGTTTTACCTTCATTTTTCAACAAATTATGGTCATTGAACTTCTCAACCTTGAATTTGCCTTCTTCTATTGCTCCCACTCAAATCTAGAGGTTTCCTACCAATCTACCAAAATACACATGGCTCTGATACCAATTGTCAGGGTTCAGACAAATTGGAGCAATAAACATTAACAATTATATGCATATAAATAACCTAAAAATAACAATGAAGAATAACACAAAAGAGATCAACACATAATTTAACGTGGTTCACCCAATATGGGCTACATCTAGAGAAACTCAACCATCCAATGATTTTATTATCCAATGCAAAACAAATTAAAATCTCACAAACACCATGCCACAACATACATCCCAGCCACTTATACCAAGCTTTTTGGAAGCTTCTAGAATTAGGATTTTACTACTGACCCCTTGACATGTTAACGAGAAAACCCTGATGTGTTAACGAGAAAAGCTTGACGTGTTAATGGGAAAAAAAATTAAGGGATATGCCCTCGAACCCCCACTATCGGGAGCTACCACCCCCAAACCCCAACAAGGATACATAAAAACTGTACAGTATTTGCATGATTAGTCACCACATACCAACAAGTTATGGTGGCTACTTGGGAAGGACTTTGTTCAATGTGGCCAATGACAAAATCAGATGAGTCACTATTGGTGTATGTATAAGGCATTACATTATATGTGAAATTTTACCATCGTTATGCTAAGGGACACGTTGTTTGTATATACCCAAATTTGCATTAGGGGATGTATGTCCTTCAATAGAGATATCTCCTTGATCAATAAGATCTTGGATGGAGTTCCTCCATTTCATGCATGAGGAGTTTTTATGTCCAAGGATCATATGGTAGTCATAAAATTCATATTGTTTGTACCAAGAGGGTTTAGACACATTAAGACCAAGGGGTTTGATGGGTGGTAATTGGATCATGTTGGCTTGGACAAGCTTCTAGAGGATGGTTTTGATTGGTTCACCCAAGGGGTTATATTCACATCTAGTGTGTCATTTAGGTTGACCTTTAGGGATGACCACATTTTTTTCGGGAGCTAGATTGTTGCGAGATGATTATGGTGGAGGAATTTGGTTATTTTCAACATGTTTTGAATTAGTCACACCATCATTGACTACATATTTGTTTATTCCAAAAATAGGATTTGTCACTAGATTGGGGATTGTTGTCTTTGCCTTCTTTTTATATCTTGACTATTCATTTGGTGATAAGGAATTTTTCTATGACAACTCATTTTTCTATGATTTCATCAAAGTAGTGAGCACATTGCATTTGAAGATGGGAGCCCAATTTAGTGTTTAAGTTCTCAACAAAGATTGTGACAAGTCATTTTTTGAGTATGGGCCATGCAAAGCGGCTAACAAGATGTCTCCATTTTTGTAAGAATGAGGAAAAGGATTAACCATTATTTTGTTTAGTGTTTCAAAGGTCTGTCATGGTGATATCATGATCTATGTTATAAGAAAATTGAGTGACAAATTTATTGACTAGCTGAAAAAGGTTGTGATTGTCCCATGGGGAAGATGAGTGAACCAATCAAGGGCTTGTCCACCCAAGCTTCTAGGGAAGAGCCTCAAGAGTTAGGAGTTAAGATAGGATACCTCTTGGAATGCAATGTAAAATTATTGTAGGTACTGCCTAGTGAAATGAATAAAAAGAGGGAAAGACCCTAGGATTTGACTCTAGCGTTTTAGGCACTTTTTCTAAAATTTTATTTAAAAATGGAGGTGGCAAGGTTTTGATGGATTTGGATAAGGTATAAGATTGACTTGCACCCTAAAAGGTGTGTCAACTTTCCCTTGAACAAAATTGGAATGAATTTTGGAATGAGATGCAATAAAATGACTAGGCTAATGATGCAAATAACTATTATGATGCAAATACAGTAGATCTGGTATGTCACAAATAAATTCAAACTATAGAAATGGACTAAATAGGACATTGTGTACCTGTGATATGAATTTGGATCTGATTTTTGAGGACCAAGTCACCCTAGATGAGTATGTCCTAGTAGATGAATTTCGGATCTGATTTCACAGTCCTTTGGTGCCATATTAGAGCCTTCTATTCCTCTATATAGTGCTATTAGATCACTATCAAATATGGTTGTAACTGAGTTTCTATTTTTTGTTAAGGTGTAGGGTTTGATTGCAACAATGAACAATTAACCTTCAAACTTCTCCCAATCTTCTTCAGATCTGAAACCTGCACATTCAAAGAGAGAGGAAGGGTTGTGCCATATAGGGGCTTGCCTAAATCAAACCCCGTGTAAGTGTTTCCACTTTCATAATGGTAATGCCAATGATAGGGAGCCTATCCTTTTGAGGGATAAGGCTAAATGATAAAGGAATGATGAATCAACAATGGACTGCAACTCACCACTCAAAAATGGCTTCCTTGAAGGACTAAATTCATACAATATCTCATCAAGGATTGATTGTTGTTGGCTTGATTTCCTTGAAGAACTACAAGGGTTAGATCTCACAAACAATATGATAACATAAACATGAACAAACTCACATACACTTTGACATGATGCTATGATGTTGAACTATTGCAATAAATATTCTAGTGTTTTCTCTTGACTTGCTTGATAATGCTCTTGACAATAATTCTTACTCAATTCTTCTTGTTAGTTTTCAAATGATATAATAACTAGGTATTTATATGTAATTATTCTAATTTATTGAAAAATAAATCTCGACATTTGACTTTGGACATTTGAAATTCAAATAATAAAATGCCACCTTCGACATATTCAATTTTGGAGGAAAAATAGGGCGACTTAATTGCCCTAGGCAACTAGTTCCCAACCCTATTTTAGGGGACTTAAGGCATGTCGAGGACAAAATATTAAATGAGTGCTTTGGTTTTCTACATGCAATTTTTTAGTGAATATTAAAATGGACCATAAAATACATAATTTAGGAAATTAAGTGTACAATTAGGTCCATGCACTTAGGGGGGGGAAATAATGTGAAATTATCATGTGGGTGACAATTTATGATGCTACATTTAGCCCCCTCTTTAGTGAGAGTATGAACTTACACTCAGACTCACATAAAGTAGAAAATATGTCAATGAGGGTCTGATTGTCCAAATGTTGAAGAGATAGGATGATAATGAATCTAGGGGGAGTGAAAAATCCCCCAGGATTCAAGATCCCATGGAAAACTAACATAAGCACAAAGGAACACACATTTATGCAATGCAACAAGACAACATACACAAAGATATACATAATGTCAACACAAAATGCAAAGGAAGGGTATGAATACTCATGAACTAGAAATATATGTTATACTAGGATCCACACCCAAGGTGTACATGACTCACAGGCTAACAAAGTTTGATATTTTCTAGGTGAATCACAAACCGAAGGCACCACAGGCTAGTGAAGTTTGATATTCACTAGGTGAGCCCCTAGACAAAGTAGCAAAATGAGAAACACACAAGGACTAGTGAGGATCAATTTTCACTAGGTGTGTACCCATGTCAACCATACCAAGAATTATACTCCCTGATAATTTTGATAAGGTGCTACAAAAATACTATGTCAATGCATCAATAAGTCTAGTGTGTGTGAACAAAGTGAAGAAAAAATGACAATGTCAACACATCACTAAGTCTAGTGTGTGTGAAAAATTCAAGTAAAAATTCCAATGTCAATGCATCACTAAGTCCATCTCCTGTAAAAAAAGTGAAGAAAAAAAGCCAATGTATTCTCCCACCTTAAAGTAATTGCTAAACACCATGCTGTGAGCAATTTTTTAAGGTAATAAAATGATAAATGTCATGTGATAAGATCATGAGAGCTTATTTGGAAAGCCCTATGCCAAAGATATGTTTCCAAATGAAGCTACCTCATGATGAGGGGTTTCCCCCAATGCAATTCCATAAATGAAACAATAGATGAACACAAAAGGGATCCACAAATTCGAGCTCAGTAGACAACTTTACTACTATAATAGAAATGAGCTTGAAATTGACATCATTATCCAAATACTTGTGGAACTACGAACACGATGGAAGAATGACACATAGAGAGATAGAGAAAAAAATAAAATTTTAGGTCAATATAGAAGAGACCTCAATGTCTCAACACCTTGCATCATCCCAAAAATGAAAACACAAAAAAAAATAAAAGAAAATGTCCACAATATAGAGAAGAATGCATATACAAATAGAAGAATGTCACGAAAAATTCATTTCCTTTGCATCCTTGCATCAATAGAGAAACAAGGGTCATCCAAAGAAAACTCACAAATAAAAAGACATGCTAAGTAGCACAACACGAAAGATCACATCACATTCAAGAAAACACAAAGAACACACAAAGAAAACACAAAGGATTACTACACATGTGAAGCAATCTAAAGCAAATCATTTGTATCCCTATCTTGCTCATCATATATGGAAGGTGAAAAACTATCCAAAGGGACTACAAAAAGTGTCGTACTAGGAGAATCATCAGGGTCAACATGTGGTGAGTCACTCCATCAGGAGGATCATCACAGTTTCCCCCATCTAAATCTATAGACTTTGAGAACAAAAAATATAGTTTATTATGCACTTGTTCATCAATTTTAGCATCATCATCCTCGTCATCTAAGTTTATCACAATGGGTGGTTTGATAAAAATGTTAGTTGTATGTCCTTGTTTAATTCTTTGTTTTGGATGAGACATGTAAGGTTTAGTTTCATGTTTTGGTGAAAGTTGCAATTTATCTTGATTTATTTGCATAGGTGTTTGATCATCAGGTAATGTTTTGTTCCTTTCTTCCAATTGATGAGCAATAGCATGATGTCTATGCCTACTCTCTTTAGCATTTATGTTTCTTCTTGTTTGGTTTTC
Organism: Sequoiadendron giganteum; assembly: GCA_007115665.2. Lineage (NCBI taxonomy): Eukaryota > Viridiplantae > Streptophyta > Pinopsida > Cupressales > Cupressaceae > Sequoiadendron > Sequoiadendron giganteum. The sequence continues at coordinate 9,532,537 of CM021107.1, forward strand.
AATTTTTGTAGGTGTAAGAGTGAGTTTCTTGACCATTGGTTTCTTTTCTTCCCTAAGAGGATGAACTGAAGGGACCAATAGGGGTTGGGAAACCGCTATCTCCTTAGGTCTATACACTTGTTTTTCCTTCAGAGGCACAAAGGGAATAATGTGATTCTCTCGGTATTTTATATGATATAAGTGGAGGATATCTAGCATAAATACCTTGCTTACTTGGAATATGGGTTCATCCACAACTTGTGGGGTGGGAGGAACAATCATAGCCCTATTATTTTCTAGAATATTGCTAAGAGATAACTCTATTATGTATTTTGCCTTGAATTTTTTATATGACCTAAAAGAGAAGTCCTCATGAGGTTTGAAATTTTCCATGGGTTAAGGCCAAAATTAATTTAATGAAAAGTTTCCGTGAGAAGACAAAGGACTAAACCCACTATGATGCACTATGTATATTTCATTTTCAAATGGGAATTTTATGCACTTGTGGATAACCGACAAGACAACATTTATGGAGCATAGCCATGGATACACTAGATTCACATAGATTTGGTCCAACATCGAGATGATACATAATAATACATCTAATTATTTTGGTTCGACTTTACTTGGAAGAGTGATTGAACCTATTGTAGGGCAAGAAAAACCATCATGAGTTTTTAACCATGCTTTCAATTGTTCATAAGAATATTGATAAATATCATGCACATACAAGAATTTCTTAGTGATCACATTCTTTGAGCACATGGGATCAATGAGTATCCCTTATGTAGGGTTGGCGAACTGATACATCCAGCGATATAGAGAGGACCATCAAGCGCATGTATACATGCATCAATGTGTGTGAAAGCAATGTCAAGTAACAAAGTGGCTTGGCCCTTACGAGGTTGAAAATTTATTAGAGAAACCATGTTTTCTAGACCCTCTTCATCATTATCCTTATCATCATTAGGTTATCATCATTATTATCATCACAAGCTTTCACAAAGTTGGATGTATGGCCTGGCATTGGGTTTGTGAAAATTTCCAAGTTTTAATTTGGTGGAGAGAAATATTTGTTTCCTTTGTCATTAAAATCAGACAACTGGATGTGATTAGAATCGATGAGGTCTTGCACTTGATGTTTAAGATGTATGCATCGTTTTGTATCATGTCCATGTACATGATGATATTGACAAAAGGATTTTGGATTGAAATTTGGAGATAAAGGTATTGTTGTGTCCACAAGTCTAATCGGATGCAATTGGATTTTTTCTCAAAAGTTGTAACATGATTGAATGAAGGGAATCAAACAATTGGGTAAATTTTCTATCCCTTGGCCTAAATTAAAAGGGATTTGAGCTTATGGCTACAAATTATGGTTCAATGTGATTGGTTGTTTGAGGTGTGTTTATCTTGATAAAGTTTTTTGTTTTTCTTCTTGAATGGTTGATAGTTTTTTGAGGTACAAATTTAGATCGCTCAGTAGGAGTCGATGAATATGCTTCTTCATACTAACTAACCAAATTTTGATAATCACAAAGAGCCATGCATAAATTTGTAAAGAATGGATATTTCATTAATAAGATCTTATCCCTAATGTCAGGTTGTAAATTTCCTATGAACACTCTTTGAACATCGGCATTAGGAAGGGTGTAATTGATTTGTGAGTAGAGTAATTGATATCGTCCTATGAAATCTGTTACTTTTTCATTCTTTCCTTATTTGCACCTTACTAAATTAGTTAATGTAATTTACAGACCTATGTTTTCTTGTAAATATTGTAGGAATGCATCAGCAAGTTCATTGAATGAATGTATTGAATTGTTTAGCAATGAGAAAAACCATTCCAAGGCCATGTCTTTCAATGACCTAGGAAAGAGTTTAGCTAGGAGCTTATCTTCAAAGACGAAGTCACTACACAATTTCGTATAAGCCAATATATGACTATTAGGACCCCCTTTACCATTGTACTTCTCAAATATAGGAATCTTTGTGTTTTGTGGCATGGGTGTTTTCAATATTTCAAGTGATAATGGGCTCATTTTTACATATTGTGATGGTTTTCCATTTTTTTTTTGGTTCAATGTGGAGATTTGTTGTTGAAATTAGGTTACATTTTGCAACAATTGATTTATGATAGATTCTTTCCTTGAAATGTTTTGAGAATGTGGTGAATATGGTGGGATTGTGTAAGTGTTTTGTGGAATACTATGTTGCAAGTTCATAATAGGTGATGAATATTGAGGTGTGACATGTGAGAACATGAAACTATAAGGGTGCCCACTTGAAATTCCTAAGCTTAGATTTATGCCATTTTTTGGTTGTATAATTGAAGCTACAATTGGAAATGTGTATGTAGGAATAGATGGTATAGTTGTGGGGAGAGAGATTTGACTTCCTCTTTGACTTTGAGTGAATCCCAAAGCTTGAGCTCAACTAGCCATCATAAGAATTTTGGCATCCATTATATGGGTTAGGCTATGCAAAACCTCTAATCCTTGGGCATCATTGATCAATTTCCTTAAGTTGTCCATTATAGGAACCATTTATCTTGCTAAGAATTTAGTGCTTAAATAGTCTTGCAATCCCTATGTCTTTATCTAATTATTTTAGTTTGTCTTCAGGAACATATGCAACAACAATCTCAACATCCATAAAGGTGTTTTTTTGTGAAGTTGTAATTGGTATGGTAGGATTAGGGATAGAGTCTGACAAAAATCTAAGCCAAGAATAGTTGGACTAAGTCACCTAGGACGACTATGTCCTACATAGGTTGGTACAAATTTCAAATTTTGGTTGTCTATTATATTGTTTAAGGATCTCAGATATGTGTGTAGATAGATCTAACAGTGAATTATCTTTCCAAATTTTTCCTAATTTATGATTGTGTAATTCAAAATGCAAGTGTGCAACAATTTTAAAAAAATTCAAGCAATAAAAGACAATTGTAAATGAAATTTCCAAATCCAAGATGCAACAATTGATTGATTCTAAGATGCCAAAATCTGAAAATAATTATAATATTGATACCTTTTTTCACACTAAATAGTACAATTTTTTACTTTTTGAACTATATGCAAGATGCCCAAATAAATGCAATGATCAAATTTAGATATATTTTCAAATTACAATGACCTAATGCATATGTTAAATGTAATTGGAATGCAAATCATACCTAAGATGACTAAAATTAACCCTATTGCAACTTATATAATGCAATATGATATGCAATTTTTTTAAAAAAATTATGCTTTTATGATGCAAAAATGAATGCCTAAATGAACAATGCAAAACAATACAATGCTAAACCTAGATCTAGGGTGAATTGCTTCAAATTTTAGAAGGTTTAAAATTCTAACAGGTCAGGTTCACCAAAATGAAATGAAGAAAAAGGGGGAAAGACCCTAGGGTTTGACTCTAGAGTTTTAGGCACTTATTCGAAGATTTCATTTAGAAATGGAGGTGGTGGGGGTTTGATGGATTTGGACAAGGTATAAGACTAACTTGCAACCTGAAAGGTGATTCAAGTTTCCCTTGACCAAACTTGGAATGGATTTTGGAATGAGATGCAATGAAATGACTAGGCTAATGATGCAAATACATCAAATTTGGTATGTCACAAACAAATTTAGACTATAGAAATGGAGTGAACAAGACACTATGCACCAACGATATGAATTTGGAGGTAATTTTTGAGGAACAAGTCACCCTGGGTGACTATCTCCCAGTAGATGAATCTTAGATCTGATTTCACAGTCCTCCAATGCCATATCAGAGCCTTTTGTTCATCCATGTATCACTGTAAAATCATTGTCGGATATTGTTGTAACTAAGTTTTTGTTTATTGTCAAGGTGTAGGGTTCGATTGCAATAATGAAAAATTAACCTTCAAACTTCTCTCAATCTTCTTCAGATCTAAAACCTACACATTCAAAGAGAGAGGAAGGGTTGTGCCATATAGGGGCTTGCCTAAGTCAAACCCCATGTAAGTGTTTCCACTTCCATAATGGCAATGCCAATGATAGGGAGCCTATCCTTTTGAGGGATAAGGCTAAATGATAAAGGAGTGATGAATCAGTAATGAACTATAATTCACCACTCAAAATTGGCTTCCTTGAAGGAGTGAAGTCATACAAGATCTCCTCAAGGCTTGATTTTCTTGAAGACCTACAAGGGTTAGATCTCACAAATAATATGATAACATAAACATGAAAAAACTCACTTACACTTTGACATGATGCTTTGATGTTGAATTACTGCAATAAATCTTCTAATGACTACTCTTGACTTGCTTGATAATTCTCTCGATAATAATTCTTGCTCAATTCTTCTTATTAGTTTTCAAATGATGCAATTAGGTATTTATATGCAATTATTCTAATTTATTGAAAATTAAATCTTGATAGCCGACTTTTGATAGTTGAAATTCCAATAATAAAATGCCACCTTCGACATATTCAATTTTGGAGGGAAAATAGGGAGACTTAGTTGCCCTGGGCGACTAGGTCCCAACCCTATTTTGTAGGACTTAAGGTGTTGGGAATAAAACATTAAATGATTGCTTTGGTTTTCTACATGCAATTTGTCGGTAAATATTAAAATGGGCCACAAAATGCATAATCTAGGAAATTAGATGTACAATTAGGTCCATACACTAAGGGGGAGAAAAACATAGTGTGAAATTGTCATGGTGGGAATTTATGATGCTACACCTAGGATCTCTTTTTCCTTTGTACTTGTCAAATTTAGGCATTCCAAAAATTTTGGGAAAGGGGTCCATGGTGATGCACTTGTTGAAAGGATAGAGGCATAGCTCTTGGAAGGTATAGTATTTATTGTGGTGACCTAGTTTAAGTCTTTGTACACATATTAGGCAAAAATATTTGCAAAATTGAAGAGAGGTGATTGATAGTTGGGTATGGGAGGTTGAGAGGATGAGATGTGTTGTTATTGATAAGAGGATGACATGGGACTGGAAGATTAGAGGTTTTGATGGGTAGATGAAAGAGGATTTTAGGTTTGCAGATGGTATGATGGCTTAAATAGGATGGATGTTGAGATGCGAGGAGAAGGAATGAAATGTTGAGGTTGAGGGATATGTGATGAATTTTTTTAGGTGTGAGGGGATATTGATATATAAATGGGATTTAGGATTGAGGGTTTTAGATGAAATGGGAATATTGGAAAAATATGGGAGAGATGAAGGATCATGAAGATTAGAAGAAGATGAAAGATATGTAGGATTATGATGAATAGAATGTGGGGGTGTAGAAGGAGGTTGTTGGATGATTTGAGACATGTCAAAATCATGGGGTAATTTTACACCTTTATTTTCTAGCATAAGGATATATTGGTCAGGATGCTTCATGATATATCTATGCATCAAGTACATAGCTTGGGTATCTTGGGAAAAGTCCTCTATTGATGTTGTGAATCTTGGTCACTTGGATCATGATCATGTGTGATGTAAGATGAGAATGGAAATGGATTCTCCATGGGGATTTGATGGAATACCTCCTCAAAGAATGTATAATGAGATGATGAGGGGAAATCTTAGGAGGCTATAATTTTCTTTCTTGTTTGGGACCTTGTGATAGACATCCAAGAGAGAGATCTAGGAATGATGGGATGGAATAAGGATATTTAGGGATGATTTGGATGATGAAATGGATAGAAAGGGGATAATGAAAGAATGGATGGAAAGAGGATAAGGATAAAAATTATGGAAAGGGGACAATAATGAAATGGATGATACAAGACCAATGGTGTCTCAAGTTAAACTAGATCCTTGATTGATAATTATGGGGTTTTGCTTACACTAGACTTTGATAATTGCCTAGGTAAGGCTTGGATTTTCTTACTAAATCTTTGATAATCACTTAAAAAAGTCTTGGATAAAGGATTATTTTTCTTACGTCAGCTTGGATAATCACTTAGGCAAGGCTTGTATATGCTTACTTAGGCTTGGATAATCACTTAAGAAAGGTTTTGATGGGGATTTTGATAACAAGGATTAGGATCTAGATAAATACTTGACAAGATTGATTTTGCTAGGAGATGATATGGATTGTGATTTGGTGATGAGATAGGATCAAAGTTGATAAGGATTTGATTTGATGATAGGATTGGTCAATTATTAAAGATAATGGATATAAAAGATAAGATAGATTGATGATGGTAAAAAATGGATTGGATATAATATGATGGGATAGAGATTGGATAGGAAGATAATGACGATGATAATGATAGGATGTTAAAGATATGATTATGGATGATAGGACCAAGGTTTAGGGATGATGCTTGTGATGACTAGGTTATGAAAATAGATGAAAATGATGAGATGAAGGAAAGATGATAGATCAAAATGATGTAAATGGTTAGTGTTTTAGGTGAAATGATGGTTGAGGATGGGTTCCCCTAGTTTTATCTAGGGATACAAAGGTCAAGCTTTCAAATTGAGGCCCTAAGATGGGAAAATGATACTGAAATAACAAAGGCTCACTTTAGGTGACAAAGATACCACTCTGTGGAATAGAGGCACAACTCTATGAAATAGAGGTACCTTTATGTGGAATAGAGGAATAGTTTCACAAAAAACTACATAGAGGTACCTCAAAATGATGTATAGGCATCCAAGGATGATATAAAAGCACAATTTAATAGCTTGAGATGGATTTTGATAATTTTTGGCAAGATAAAATTAAACAAGAAGACATAATGGCTGATTTGACTTTTAAGGTGTTAAGAATAAGTAGATTCATTATTTTTACACATGAAAATATGCCAAGCATGATAAAAAACCCTATATTTAGTCAGGTTGGTGTGTTAACTTAATATGGGCCCACCAGCCATAAGCTAATACCTTCAAATGAATGTGTAAATAGGGTATGGAAAGGTCATGTACCACCTTTATGCCCCTTACCTTAGAAGGACAAGGTCCTACCAAGGGATAGCTATCACCTCAACAAGAGAAATTACATGGTGAGTACCTTCAAGGATGATATTATACCCTACACATTAAGAAACAACCAAAAGGTCTTAAAGGATTTTAAAAAAGAGGTTCTTAGTGGATTTACGAATAGTGGTCATGTTTGATAATGCCCAAGATTTGGAGGATCTCTCCTTATCTCATCACCAAACAATCTCAGTGGATCAAGGGTCTTGCATCTTGGCTCGAACGTGATGGAGCTTCAAATTTTTTTCTTTGAGTTCCATTATTATTTTTCCTCTGTACTGGTTTGTCATACTATTCGGAAGAAACCTAAGGTTGGCGGTTTTATTTTTGCCTTCGAAAAAATCCTAATGTTCTATCTAATACCTTGGGTAGGATCTATTTCACCATTACCTTTTGAAGGAGGTTTTAAAATGACTTATGTCCCATTGACTCATCTAGGTCGGGCTCCTTTTAATAAATAGTGTTAAATATTTTTGCCTAACTTTATTATCTCCTAAGTTTAGGTTGGCCCGTGCCCCATTTTTAAGAACAACATTGAGCCACTGTTTGTCGTTGGCCTAGGCGATGCCACCTTGTCCCTTTAATAATTATTTTATATTTTGCAGGGAATGTTTTTTAGTGACCGTCGATCATCCAACAGTTGATTCTGACCATTCCACACGATCTCATGATGGCTTCACCGCTGAGTTTCAACCGGTTGCGATATCACAAGCGGGCGCCACGTGTCTTAGCTGTCGATGCCAAAGAAGATTAACAAAGTGTTTTAATTTTTGTGTCAAGCTTTAATACGTTATATAGTGGGTTACTAAAATAGCTACGAGATGCACATGCTCAAGATCGACGGTGGTGTTATAATCTTGATGAATATTTGCTCGACGGTTATGTTCAGTGCTAGTGATTGTTGTGAATGAACACGATTGCCGATGGTGGGAATCAACGGTTGCCTGCCATTGTGTGATCCAAATATGCAAGATGTTTAGTGATTACGATATCACGGGTAGGTGCCACATGTACTCCTTTGGCACTACATACTGTGGTGGGCCCTTGATGCTGAGATGGAGATTACATCAACCCTTTTGAAGGTGACCGTTTGATGATCTGACGAAGGTAAAGGATCGATGGTTAAAATTTAAATTCACATCAAATGTGATTGGAGCCATTGGCGCGACATGCAAGTGAGCTTTAATGGTGGATGAGACGTTTACTAGCTCAATTCGACCGACATAAAGTATTTGCTTTCATTCTATTTTATCACAAAGAATTCAAGCACCTCGGCCAAGTAGTTTCAGAGCCAGAGACAAAATTTCGAGTAATCAAAGTGAGAGTTTGGTCTTCTACAAAGTGTAATCCCGTGAGTTGCTTTATGTATTGTTTTAGTTATTCTAGCTGTGGTTTTGTGAAGGATTATAGTGTGCTGGTCAAGGGGCTTGTTAATTATTTTCGTAGGGTTATTGGTTTGTTTAATTGAGGGAAATTGCAAGGTTTTGTTGTAATTTCATTTTTTGGGTAGCCCTATTTTGTTCAAGAATTTGAATTATTTAAAGAAGCCCTAGTTCATTTGAGATGGCACCACCAAAGTAGCATTTCATCCATATTGATTATTTACAGAGGAATTTGTATGACGATTTTTTGGATCAACTCCCGTTATCAACAAATGACAGGAAGAGGGGTTTAGTTTTGATGAGTGGAAGAACCTTAGGTGAAGGACTAGTGTGCAAGAGTTACAACATTGCAGATGCTAGGGTTCCTATGACTGGTTTGGAAATGTTTAGGCTATGGTATGGACAACGAAACTTAGCTCACCCCTTTTCTAACGGCTGGAGATATGACATGGGGAAGCTAGTAGTGCCAAATGTGTTTCCTGATGTGGACCTACTCAGAGTGGTGGCAACACGATATGACCCTGTTACAAGAGTAACAAGGGATAATGATGGTGGGATTTTGTTGAGTATAAGTGCGAATGAAATTCAACAGGTGTTTGATTTGAGTGAATCTAGCTCATTTTTGGTTCCAGTTGATCTTGAGGAGATGAAGCAGGAGTATGCCAGATTGAAGCCTCTTTTCAGATTGAAGTTGCTTCCTCCTCATCTGGCTAGGGCAGGTAGTTCAACAATTCATATTAGCCCAAGTGACCGGGATCCTTTCAAGTTGAGTTGCTTTGTCAATCACTTTTTGGCTACATTTTATTCACTATGCCAAATTTTGGGATTCAACCCTAATATTGTAATGCCAATTACATATATGTTCATGGGGGCCCAAATTCAGTATCCCAATTTCTCTGTGGTGCATGACTTTGCATCTTTTCTGGCAGAAAAGATACATGAGGAGTTGCTAAATTTGCAGGTGGGGGATATTGACACTCCTTTCTTTTGGTATTCCTTGTTAATGCACATGTTCTTGTATAAGAATGCCAACTTCTTCTCAGAGAAGATGGAGTTGAGGCGAGATGTAAATGGAGAAAGATTACCAGTACAGCTTTGGAGTGTTGACTTATCTTACAATAGGGGAGGTGCCAGTTTTGTGCAATTTGACAATTGCTTTGCCTCTAGACTCAGGGCTCGATTGATAGTGAATGTGCCTAGAGTCCCTAAAGACCTACATTACTTCTTCAGACCAAAGGTGAGGAAGCCTGAGTTGAAAATATACCACAATTGGGGTGATATCATCTTGTACCCTGTAAGTATTGTTCTAAGTGTATATGGTTTCCAAGGAGCCCCACATATCCTCCCATTTAATGTACCATCAAAAATGGGGTTTGCCAAGGTCATGTGGTAAATAGGTTGTATTCACGAGGACAACCTGATAGGAAGGGGAAAAGGAACTTTGTTCCCTGACTATACTATTATATCTGATTTTTTTTTTCCAAGGGAGGAGGGGTCCACTTTGGAAGATATTTTGATGACTTTCATTGAGGAGTGGTCCTAGGAGGCAGCATGACCCTAAGGGTTTCTTTGCCTTGTTTAGGCAACAAATTAAAGGTGGCGGGTTTGTACATGAGTTCAATTTTCCTGAGGACCTAATTAGAAATGAATTTGATCTGAATAGGCAAGAATTGAATAAGGAAAAGTGGATTGCATATGAGAAGTTGTTGGCTATGGTGCATAAAATGGATCCAACGTATGATCCATTAATGGAGTTCACTCCATTCCACAAGAGAATTGACTTCTTGATGGATAATTTCAAAGAGATCATGGGAACCTTAATGACCAAGAGGTTCAATTTGGAATTAGATTTTGGTATACAAAGACCAGAGGTGAGGCCTAAAGAAACAAGGCCAACTTATCAACCCTTAGTGAATCGACCTGTTTACAAGAGAAAGAGGAATGACAGTAGTGATGAGGAGGAGGGGGATAAGAAAGGAAAACAAATAATGAAGACATCATCATAGCCAGGTCCAAGGATCAGAGCACCTGGAGGGATAAAAATTATTGATTTGGATTCACCACCGAAGAGTGATCCTGCATTACTACCATCAGAGCCAAACCCTAAGACGCAGAGAGTTGAGGAACCACAAGAGACTCTGACGGATGATATTGTTGTTATAGATCAAGACATGCAGGTTGGTATTCCTTCCCCTCCTAGATCAACACAGCTAGTGCTATCTAATATGGATGTGAAGGGACAATGTGTACAAGATGCCAGAATGGAGGCCTGTAAGGCATTCTTGGATGATGATGCATTTGTGAAGACTCCAGTATTCTTGCAACTTGTATGGAGGATGAAGTTAGAAGAATACCAAGACAAATGCAAAAGGAGGAGAGAATCAAGGCCTGATAGGTCTGAGCAGGAGAATGATGATGAGGTGAAGGCCGAATTGATGGAAGAATTCAAAAGCATCACTCTTGAGGAAGGAAGGAAACTAGTGACTCAGGCTGGTGTCCTAATTTTTCCTGAATGGGACATTGTTGATGTAGTAGCATTCAATGTTATTTAATAGTCCAAGCATCCCATACAGAACAGTGAGGAAGAGGTTAAGGCAACTCTGCAGGACTCTGCCTTTAGTGAGGAATATGAAACTCTAGAAATTTGGGCATTGGCACCCTAAGGCAGAAAGCCAAATGTGACTGATATTAGCCCAAACCTAAGGGGAGGGTTAATAACCAAGAGAGCTTCTGAAAATTCAACCACAAAAGCTACAAGCCTAACTGTAAATGTGGCCAAATTGGCCCAGAAGACAACTGAAAGGGAAGAGGCTGAAAAGAAAAGTTTGATGGAGAAATATAACATCATAATTGGAGAGTATAGTAGGATGCAACAAAGGAATGTTGAGCTGAAATCTAAGGTAGATAGGTTGAAATATAGGCAGGTGTGAGAATCCTCCAGTGCTCCTGGTATCATGGCATTACATTCTACATCAGGATCTATCCCCCTTACTTCTCCAATTATTTCTACTCCAAGATCCCCCATCCAGACTCCTGCTCCCAGTCCTGCATTAGGGCTAGTTGAAGAAGAGGTTGAATACTCTATAGATCCCATTAAGAAGCAGATGTTGAATAAGATCACAGAATTACAGGTTGCTTTATAAGCAAGTGAGGAGGGAGAAGTTGCCAAACATAATGAGGTTGTTGATATAGTTTTGAGGCACCTGAATGAGAAGGTTGATGGTAGATTACCATCAATACATTCTTTATATTCTTTATTCTTGGATGAAATAAGAAATATTAATAGGGATCATGAAATAATTATGCCCTTGGCTGAGAAGTGGATCCCTAGGGCCAATGATCTGGATATTATGTATAAGGCCTCTAGATTTGATGTAGATAACATGCCCCAATCACTGAGGCCTACTCAAATATTTGTGAAATCACTGAAGGGTTTCCAGGCCCTACCCGATGATTTAAGTAGGAGAATTAGGGAGTTGGTAGTTTAGTTTTGATGATTGGAGTGATACCTTTTTGCCAGATATAATTGATGCACAAGGAAATATTAAATCACTGCAATAGTGGCAGGATAGAGCGGATGAAGTCATCAATACACAAATCAAATCAATTTGTCATGATTCAGACTATGATTTGTTGGTGAGTAGCATAAATAAGATAATTAACACCAACACAGTTTTGGATTCTTTTGAAAGAGAGGCCAATCAGGTAGCAGTGAAACACACACCTTACAATACTAAGGTGAACGAGGTGGTGAATTTTGATTGGCCAACAGATGAAGAGTATCAGAGATGGGTGGACAAATATTTAACCAAGGAGGAGTAAGACAGTGTCTATTACCGATAGTTAACAACTCAACGGTTATGGTTATAACTGATTTTGGTTTTGTCTCAATGGTGGTTTTTTGGCATAGATTTTGAGGTTTGGCTAATGCAGCAACTATTCTCTAATGAGTGGGATTAACAAGAAGATGCTCTAGGGACTCTGTGGTTGTAATCATTTTTTGTGAAGTGTCTTAGATCGGTCAAATTGATCGGTGACATGTGTATTTCTGGCCTGATGCTTGTTTGCTCCTTCATTCTCTATAAGAAGGATTTCAAGGCCAGAAATACGGGTTAGCAAGTTAGATATTTTTGAGGTAAAGTCTAAGCATAGTTGCAGAGCAAGTTGTCAAGCCTGTTGATTTAGTGTAAATGCAATTTAGGTTTTTGTGTCATTCTATAGTAGGGTTTTGAATTTATGAGGGTTTGATGTTTCATGACAGTACTAGCATCTGAATTAGAATGATTCATTTCGAGGTCATGTCTCTCCCTTGTATAAGCATATCATAATCTTGAATAATATAATCAAGGGTTATTGCGTTCATCTCACTGTTGTGGTGTGTATGATTCTCATTTTGGCTTTAATTCAAAGAATTAATTAAAATGCTTGAATGGAGTTATAGGTGGATATGTTTATGAAGGAATTTGATAAGTATTGGGTTAGGATATAGATGGATGATATTGTAAGGCAATATTGTTAGAGATCTTATATGCTATGTGTTTGAATCTGTCACAGATCTTTAAATGCTTGTGAATTCAACTCCCTAATGGTATATGGCATTGGTCTAAACCGTATTTGTTTGTGAGGTTTTGTATTTGCTTGTCTTTGCTTAGAGCTTGCTACAAATTTCAAATTAATGACTATCTTAAGTTGTGAAGTATTTTTGTAATCATCTCATGCTCCAAGTAGTTGATATTATTGATGAAAAGTGAATTCAATTCAATATTATCCTATTTTGTTGAGCTATTAAATGAGATTATCTATTATTTTTAATGATTGTTTATAATTTTGGTGCAAAGATTATAAACACATTATGGGGACCACCCTCCTGGGTCTTGCAGAGCCTGAAGTGTAGGAGGTTTGTTTTTTAAAATCCTCGCCAGTTGGTCCAGGTCCTTCAAGTTGCCCTTGATTAGAATTGGCAACTCTATAGGTAGAATAGAAGATAAACCTGGTTACAGTAAAAACAACCAACAAAACGATGTTAGCTACACTTTGAGGTACAAATTTCATTCTCCCTCCTTTACATACCCCATGTAGAAAATATGGTTGAGGTCATCCTTGAGGTAATCAAATCCCCAAGCAGACCTCTTAATGGGAAAGACTATACTAGGTATTTTTGGTCACCCAAGATCATACAAAGCATAAGGGGAGAGAATACACACAAGATAGTAAGCCTTGGGATAACACTTAGGACATAAAAAAATGAAGAAATGTGAGATTTTTGATCTCCAAGATCACACTAAGTGCAAGGAGAGAGCATATATCTACACACATTTCCAAACATGACAAAATTTTTTTATTAACCCACTAAGCTACTTTAGATGCCTAGATTAGTGGGAAATAAAGCATTGGTCCAATGAATCTACATCAAACAGTTAGTAATATCAATGATAATTATCTTTGGTAAGCATTAGATAGTTGCACCACTTTTTAATTGCTAAAAAATGAAGGTTAGATGAAGAAAATGACTCAAAAACCATAGAAATCACAATCTAGAAAAAAATCACAACTTTACCTGATAGAGGCACCACTTTATGAAACATAAGCATAGTTTGGTGATGAAAATGCATAGCTCTATGAAGCAAAGGTGCAATTTAGTGAAATAGAGGCACCACTCTATGAAACAAAGGTGTAGTTTCACAAACATAGCCTCAAAATGACCTTTGAGAGATTAAAAATGAGATTTTTCATTGATCCAAATGGGAAACCTTCTAGATAAAGTTATAAGATACTTGAAAAACAAAGATATAGCTAAAATATGTTAGTTTATATGCTCAAAATATCTCAAATGAAGCAAAACCTAGATCTAGAAATCTTTCAAGAAACCCTAGTCTTGCAAAACCTTAGAAAATATTTTTTTCAAGAAAATGATAAAACAAATTACAAAAATAGAGTGTTAGAATGATGAAATCCTACAAAAAAGGTCTCAAATGTTAACCAAACTCTAGATCTAGCTCAAATTGATCAAATACAAATCTTAGAATAGAAGCATAGTTCTAGGTGATAAAGGTGCCACTTTACATAACACAGACGCCACTTTATGTAACAAAAGTTCAACTCTATGAGATAGAGGTGCCACTTTACATTATGGGGCCAAAAAAAGAAATCTACATCTCAAAACTCACTGTAGTGTTGAAAATGTACACTTTTACATTTTCACACCATGTTTTCATCCCCTTAATTAATTGGACTTAATTAAGCCTTTAATTGGCCCAATTATGCACTCACAAGCCTAATTAATTTCATTTTCCAAAAGGGAAACCTACATTTAATCAATGCATACACTTAATTACACATCTTGGAAAATGTGTGTCCAAGGTTTAAGGCCTAGGAACCATTCGACCAAGGGCGAATGAGTGCTCCTTAAGTCTTGGGTCCCATTTTTTAATATGTTTTGTTGGCATTTTAATGATCTAAATTTAAATTGCAAAGGTAAGCTTGTGATGTTTAATTGTCAGGTAATTAAGTAATCACCTATAAATACATAGTTATTTAATCAATTCAAACTAAGAAATCCTAGAACTTCAAGAGATCAATTACAAGAGCAAAGATTATTGTCAAGAGCATTGGAGAGTATATTTATCAATTATTTATTGCAGCATTCAATATCTTATCATGATGCCAAGATTTATGTGTATTCATGCATGTTTTTGGAGCTAACATTGTGATGTAGGTTTGCAGTTTCAAGAAAGAATTCAAGCATCAAGATCTATCAAGCAATCAATCCATTTCATGAAAGATCCAATCCTTAGAGATATGTGTTAGACTTCAATCCTCTAAGGGTAGTCATTAAAGGGTTTGGTGAGGTGTAACAAGCTTTGTTCATTCATCAATTCCTTTATTTTTTCATTATTTCATTATCAAGGTTTAATAACCAAACTAGGCTTTGACTAAGGCAAACCCTTATCCACCAAAAAAAAACATTTTCCCCCTCTTTGTATGTGTAGATTTGCAGGTGAAGAAGGATTGAAATTGGATCAAAAGTGCAATTTTGTAAAGTTGTCAAAGTTGTCATCAAATTTATCAAGACACAAAAACTTAGATCACAAATTTATTTCTGAATTTTTAGGAGTGAAACTTGGGGCAAACAACATCTCAAATCCATTTCTAGAGGACCCACAAAGCTAAGGAAAAACCATGTACAAAGACCCATTTTCCCTTGGGCGAATGAGTCCTTGCAAGCCACTCAACACCTATTTTTGGTCATAGGTACACAAGAATTTAACCTTCCCAAATCTGCCAAAAGATTATGGTTTCTATTAGTATTATGCTTTAAATATGCATGTCAATTTTTACATTACATAATTTATTTCATTAATTATTTTTAGTTTATCTCCCCAAAGTGCATTTTAGGCATATTTTACCATTTTCTGTCATAAGGGGAAACAACAGATCTTCCAATAGGGTTGACTCACCTAAGGGTTGAAAGTCAAACCTACCTTTGGGGATATCTTTTCCTAATGAAATTAGGAAAGTGTAAGTGTATAGATCACACATCGTTTCCCACATTGATCAGTCCACTTACCTTTTTATATGTTTCCTTTTGGTGAACCTGACATTGTACATCCTAAATTTTGATTTGGAGACCTTCAAACCCTAGATCTAGGTTTGAATTGATGTGTTTTTGCATAGCATTTAGGATTTAGTTTTGTATGTTTGTATCATTTAAATTCATAAAAAAATAGAAATTTTGCATCATCTTGCATTGTAGTTATATCAAGAGTGTCTTTCAGCCATTTAGATTTAAATTTTGGTTCAAAATTACATTTTAAAATTTGCCACTTTGTTCACTATTTGTCACTAATTGTATTGAATTAAGACACCTAAAACTGGAAAAACCGATCACAAACATTATAGTCTACAACTTGAAATGGAGAATACCAACAATAACTCAAACTTGGCATCTTTCATTTTTCAAAACCTTGAACAAGGACCCATTCACCCTTGAGTGAACTTGTCGTTGTACAGGTGTCTTTCCAAAATTTTGGGAGCCTTTTTACCTCTATCTTAGCTTTCTGTTTCTACCGTCAAATCTAAGAATTGTATTTTTCAAACAGTTTATTTTGCACACTAAAGATAGTTTTCTTTTTGCTTAAATCTTGAAACAAATTGGAAATTTTTTACATGTTTCAATTGTGGATAGTTTCAAATCTATAGGACAATTATTGCATGATGTTCTTATTTCAAAAATATCTGGTTATCATACTTCATGTTATATTTTCAGATCTTATTGCATACTCTAGGAATTATTTTTTATAAGCATATGAATATGAAGTCCTTTTCCCTCTTTTCTTGTTTTTTATTGATCTGTCTCCCATGTGTGAAACTAACTTAGTGAAAGAAAATACAATCTTGGACAATCATGACAATCAAGTATGTTCTCCCAATATCTCTCCTATTTGTGAAGAAGATATTTTAGTGTTAGAGGAACCCATCATTGAGAGCCATGAGAATCCTATTTGTTTTTCTCCCCCTACCTCTTGGGAAGACATTGTTGTACAAAAGGATGAAACCATTAACACATCCTCTAATATCACTTTTCCTATCCCTCCCATTTGTGAGAATGATCTGAGACAAGAGGATTCAAGCATTTCCAGTCATGAAAATCCTAGTTTTTCTTCTCTAGATACCTCCCCTACTTGTGATGAAGATATCTTAGAAGACTCAACCATTGAACGCCATGAAAATATTGTTTGTTACTCCTAAAAAATCTCCTACTAGGGAAGATATCATAGTGCAAGAGGATGATAGCATTGACACATGTCTTTCAAACAATAGTAATGTGGCTTCCTTAGATGAAGATGATAAGGTGACATTAGATTCCCCCTCATTATAATAACATCAACATGGAGTCCAATCCGATGAGGTTATGAATGCACAATTGACCATTAGATCTCCCTTGATTATTAGACCTCTTGAGAGTCCTCTAATCATTAGACCTCCTACAAGTCCTTTGATTATTGGACCTCCCAAGTTATCTCTTGAGCCACTTCTTATCATAAGACCACCTCAACACAAACCATTACCTCTAGGGGCTATCTTGAATTTTTCAAGGAAAAATTATAGTAACAATGTTTCACATCAATCAAGTTATAATACCGTTGCTCACACATACAATATAAGGAACAATAGGTAGCCACAAACCATACCTAATTCATCACCATTACCTCAACCTATCTTACCTAGTGCTCCTCATTTGCCTTTGCACAATGGGAAGGAGTGTGATCTTGTCAAACAACTTAGAAACACTCCTGCTAAGATTTCTTTATGGGATCTTATTCAAGCTTCACCTAATTATCATAGCATGCTTCAAAATTATTTACAAGAAGTTGTTTATCCCTCCTAGTGCACAACCAAATGATGTAGCAGCCCTAATTCAAGGTATGAACTCAGTCAACTTAGACATCACCTTTCATCAAGATGAGCTACCTCCATGGGAAATACAAAATCAAATGATTCCTTGATGATAGTGGCTCGTATTAACAATAATGGTACTCATTTTGGAATTAGATGTACTCTCATTAACATTGGTTTGATGCTGAATGTTTGTAGTGTAAACCTTCTAGATAAGATAGGAGTGGACAAAATCCAAATTCAACCAAATTGTTTATCCATTTGTGGATTTGATAATGTGGGAAAACAACCGCTTGGTGTGATAACATTACCTGTTAGAGTGGGTAGGGTTACATTGCGAACTCCTATTCATGTCATGACTCAAGAACTCTCATATAATATTCTCTTAGGTATACCTTGGATTCATGCAATGAATGCAATGCCTTCAATGTTACATCATCTAATAAAGTACACTTATCAAAACAAAAGTCTACATAATCAAAGCCGACCCAATATCATATCACAATTATTTGCAAACTAAAACAAGAATGATGAATCCTCTTGCAACATTGACACCAACTACAAAAGTGGAAATGATACAAGAATAAGAAGATAAATCAAACAAAAAACTATTGGATGATGAGTGGGGTTCATTGGATTTTACACCTACATTTATGGGATAATACAAGATTACACAAAAAATAGGAAAAGAGAAAGAAGTTGACATAATATCCACATGATCAGAGTCATATAAAGTATACACGAGTCCACAAATTTGTATCAAGGAAGAGGAAAACACAAATTAGACATCCACATATGATGAATGTGATCATGAGAAACCACCAAATCCAAAAGAAATGGAAAAAAATTATGGAAGAGGTTATGAGATTTTGAAACAACTTGGTTATAATGGAAAAGGATGTGGTGTCAAAGAACAAGGTATCTATGTCCCTATAGAGCCTTACACACAAGAAACAACTATCGATTTTGGTTATTATCCTTCGAAAGAAACAAAAGCATCAAAGAAACCTTCACTTAATATCAATGTCATCATGCAAAACACTCCTAGGATAAATATTGCTTCATATTAAAACACATGTCTTAGTAATTATTGGGGTTCATTAGATTTTACATCCTCCTTTAAAGGAGAGTACAAAATCTCACAATCTAAACCTAGAGAGTCGTGTGTATGTATGGCACCTTGTAGTAAGCAATAAATATACTTGTCACAAAAGAAAGGAACATATTCTACTATTGATCAAGAAGGTACCTTGTTGAGGCTTCTCCAAGCTCGCTTGATATCTCTCCCTCCAAGAACATGAAATAAATTCTACAACAAGAGCTCATTTTGTGCATATCTTCGAGTGCATGACATTCTAAAAAATGAATGCAAGGCTTTGAGTAATAAAATTCAACATCTTAAGGATTGTGGTGCTCTTCCTTGTGTTGATGCACCTATTTCCTCTAATTGATAATGATCTTCATCCTATCCTGTTTGTCACCACTATGTGGAATTAGTAGCTTTATGTAACTTGCTCATAGCCATTCATGGTGGTACAATCTTAGGTGCAACCATATTTCTCTTGGCAGAAATATGATAATTCTTGGTGGTTGTCTTTATCTCTACACTTGGGGGGAAAGGATAACTAGTTTTTTGGGGTGTGCATTCTTTCCGAGGATCTCCTCTTCCCCTCTTTTTGTCGGGGTTTAGATATATTGGATCAATAAACATTAACAATTATATGTAGATTAAATAATCCAGAAATAACAATGAAGAATAACACAAAAGAGATCAACACATAAATTTAACATGGTTCACCCAATATGGGCTACATCCATAGAAAATCATCCACCCAATGATTTTATTATCCAATGCAAAATAGATTACAATCTCACAAATTACACACACCACAACTTACATCCTAGTCACTTATAACAAGCTTTTTGGAAGCTTCAAAAATTAGGGTTTTACAAAGTCATTTTTTTATTTGACTTGTCAGCAAGAAAACCTTGACATGTCAAAGGAAAAAAAATTGCATGATTAGTCACCACATGCCAACAAACTCCCATTTGGAGACTGATCAGGCTCCACACCAAACAATCTCCCACTTGGAGACTGATCCTAGACGACACTGTTGCACTTGCAGCTCCCATTGGATTACAGGTTTGGCTGGTTTCTTATGTCCACCATTATCAATCATGAAGGACAATCAAAAATGATGAGGAAATAAATTTCTCCTATGTAACTACCTTTGTGAACATATCTGTAGGATTCTCACTTGTGTGAATTTTCTCCAACTTCAACTTCCCATCCTCCAAAACTGATTGGATGAAGTGGTATCTGAGCTATATGTGCTTAGTTTTTGAATGTAGAGTTGAGTTCTTAGCAAGATGAATGTAACTATGGCTATTAGTGTACAAAGGGCTATCTTCTTCTTCTTGTCCCAATTCCTCTAGAAAACGTTGTAACCAAATCATCTCCTTGTTGGCTTCTGTAGCAACAACATACTTAGCTTCAGTGGTTGAGAGCACAACAACCTTTTGCAATCTTGAAATCCAACTGATTGTAGTGCCTCCTACAAAAAAAACATACCCTGTAGTACTCCTCCTGCTATCAATATCACCCGCTAGATCAGAGTCAACATATCCTTTTAGAGCATACTTTGTTCCTCCAAAAACATAGTTCCTTTGAAGTAGTACCTCTCAAATATCAAAGAATCCATTTTACTACATTCCAATGTTCCATTCTCAGATTTCTCATATACCTACTCACAACTCCCACTGCATGTGCAATATATGAACTTGTGCATACCATTGCATACATCAAGCTACCAACTGCTGATGCATATAGTATCCTAGAAATTGTTTCTTCCTCCTTTGGTGTCTTTAGACACATCATCTTAGTCAACTTAAAATGACTAGGCAAAGGTGTACTAACTACTTTTACGTCTTGCATGTTAAACCTTTTCAACACCTTATCTACATAATCACTTTGAGACAAAAATATTTTTCTGTTTTTCCTATCCTGTTTGATCTTCATACCAAGGATTTGTTTTGTTGTACCCAAATCCTTCATAGAAAATGAATTTGCTAATTTCTTCTTAAGTTCATTGATATGCTGCATATTATACCCGAAAATAAGCATGTCATTGACATAAAGCAACAGGATAATATAACTGCCATTATCTAATTTATTAAAATAAACACAATAATTAGAATGACACCTTTTGTAACCTTGTTTAGACATAAAACTATCAAATTTCAAATACCATTGTCGAGGTGCTTGCTTCAAGAAATACAAAATCTTCTTTAACCTGTACACAAATTTATCCTTACCCTTGACCTCATATCCCTGTGGTTGTTGCATGTATATTTCCTCTTCTAAATCCCCATGGAGAAATGTTGTTTTCATATCTAGTTGTTCAAGATGCAAGTCTTCTGTAGCCACAAGAGTTAGAATAGTACTAATAGAAGTCATATTTACAACCGGAGAAAATATTTCATCAAAATCTATACCTTTTTTCTATGCAAAATCTATACATTTTTTCTATGCAAGCAATTGGACTAAGTCCCAAGTCTGCTTCTGCAACAAGGATTCCATTTCCTCTATCATACCTAGCTCCCACTTCTTTTTGTTATCTACCTGCATTGCTTCTTCATAACCTTCAGGTTCACCAGAATCAGTTAATAATATAGAATATAATGATGGAGAAAATATTTCTCAAGGCCGAGTTATCCTTGTAGAACATCTAACACTTGTAGGAGTCTATGGGATAACTTGTTGTTGTTGAGCATCAGTTACCACTGGCATTTTATTTTCTGGAATCTCATCTAGCACCACATATTCCTTTTTGGCATGTTCATGCTTCTTTTCCTGCAGTTCATCCTTATACATGACCTTCTCATTGAATATAACATCTTTGTTCCTAATGATTTTATGATTTTCATAATCCCATAACTAATAACCAAATTAATTTACTCCATATCCAATGAAGGTACATTTTTTAGACTTAGCCTCAAGCTTGGTCGTATTTTCAATATCAACATTGACAAAAGCTTCACAACCAAAGGTTTTCATAAATGAATAGTTTACCTTTTTACCCGTCCATGCCTCATCTAGAATGCCACCATCCAAAATATTTGAAGGTACTTTGTTTATTAAATAAACAACGGTATGTACAAAATCTGCCCAAAATTGTAAGGGTAGTCCAACATACAACCTCATGCTCCTTGCATGCTCCATAATGGTCCTATTCACCCTTTTAGATACACCATTTTCTTATGGGGTTCCAGGAACTATTTTTTGCCTATGGATTCCATTGTATGAATAGTAATTTTCAAATTCTTTCTGTAATACTCGCCTCCATTATCAGATCTGAGACACTTCAACTTTTTTCTTGTCTCATTCTCAACCAAAGCTTTCCACTTTTTAAAAGTTTCAATTACTTCAGATTTTTGTTTTAGGAAATACACCCATGTTTTCCTAGTTGCATCGTCAATAAAAGTAACATAATAGAAAGAGACACCAATAGAAGATACCTGAGATGGTCCACATACATCTGAATGCACAAGCTCTAATTTGTCACTCTTCTTCTCTTTCCCAACTTTGAGAAATCAAACTCTTTTATGTTTTCCATGAACACAATTTTCGTAGAACTCCAAGTCAACCTGCTTTAGACCTAGTAGTAACTTTCTGGAGTGAAGGATCTTCATCCCTTTCTCACTCATGTGCCCAAGTCTATGGTGCCATAATTCATTTATGTCCTTGTAACAAGTGTTATAACTATCTAAGGAGCAACTATTTCTATATAAACTAAGGTAGAATAAGTATTACCATTACACAAATGCAATGTGCCTACCTTTTCACCTTGGCTACTACTAATGCACCTTTAGTGACCTTCCAGACTTTGTCCAAAAAGGTAACTATGCAACCTTCACTACCCAATTGTCCTGAAAAAATTAAATTTCTTCTCAAATTTGGAACATGCCTTACCTCTTGTAGCAACCATTCATTTCCATTCTATAGCTTAATTTTTATCTATCCTTTTCCAACAATCTGACATGGTTCATCATCACCCAAATATACTTGTCCAAAATCACCTTGAACATAATCTACAAAATATTTCCTATGGGGTGTGGCATGAAATGAAGCCCCTGAATCTATTACCTAGAAATCATTAACATTATCTAAACATAAAATTAAAGCATCATGTAATTTATTACTTGCAAAATTAGCTTCCTTAGTGTCATCATGTTGTCCATCTCCTTGTTTTCCCTTTTGAGACCAACATTCCTTCTTCAAGTGTCTTGGCTTTCCACAGTGATAGCAACCCAGTTTTCCTTTGGATTTAGATCTACCTTTCTTCAACCTCCCTTATGACTTCCCACAATTTGTTGGGATTCTTCCTCTCTCCTTTGTTCTTCCCCCGTTCTCTACAGTCAAATCATTACCCGATGTTGAAGTCTCACCTGTGCTTTTCCGTAGCATTTCCTTGCTAAGGATAACACCAACAACATCATCGAATTTTGATGTATTTGAACCAAAGATAGAGTTACTTACAACCATTACCAAGCTATTCTAGCTTTTTGGAAAAGAACATAAAACCAAGAGAGCCCTCACCTCTTCATCAAAATTCACTTTTACATAAGTTAACTGACTAGTAATCGTATTACACTCATTTAAATGATCTGTCACAGATCCACCTTCATTCATTTTCAGATTAAACAAACGCTTCATGATAATACCTTATTTGAGGTTGAGGGTTTTTCATATAATTTACCCAAATGTTCCACTAGATCCTCTATTGTCTTTTCTTTTGTTATATCGAATGCCACAGATGGTGCTAGGCACAACTAAATGGTTCCCAGTGCCTTTCTATCCAGAATCTCCCATTCTTCATCAGACATAGTAGCCTATTTCTTTGTTTTTCCTTGAAATGGCCACCATAGATCCTTTTGATACAAATAATCTTCCATCTGCATCTTTCATAATTGATAATTTTGGCTATTGAACATCTCAACCTTGATTTTTCCTTCTTCCATTGCTCCCACTCAAATCTAGAGGTTTCCTGCCAATCAACCAAAATACAGACAACTCTGATACCAATTTTTAGGGTTTAGGAAGATTGGAGCAATAAACATTAACAATTATATGCAGATTAAATAACCCAGAAATAGCAATGAAGAATAACACAAAAGAGATTAACACAAAAAATTAGTATGGTTCACCCAATATGGGCTACATCCACATTAACTCAGCCATCTAATGATTTAATTATCTAGTGAAAAATAGATTACAATCTCATGAATTACACACATCGCAACTTACATCCCAACTGCTTATAACAAACTTTTTGGAAGCTTCCAGAATTAGGGTTTTACAAAGTCATTTTTTTAATTTGACTTGTTAGTGGGAAAACATTGACATGTTAACAGGGAAAATCCTTGATGTGTTAATAGAAAAAAATTTTCATGGTCAATCACCATATGCCAACACTTTCTACTTAAAATACCAACATAGCAAGTATTTTGACATTTTAAGTGGGGGGCATATAGTCCCTCGATCATTGTTTGCATGTTCCCTTCTTAGTAATGATAGCATAAATATCCTAGGAAGTGTGACCATCACATTGGCATTATTTTATTGATATTGGAATTATTTCATTTTGGCATTAACATTTTGACGTTTCTTGCTCCATTTTATTCATAGAGGTTGAAATTAGTGTAGCATTAGCATAGCATATTGATCATGTTGTGGTACCTTATCAAATCTATCAGGGAGTATAAATTTTGGTATGGTTGACATATGGGAGCCTGTAGACTTGGAATGACTTTCCCATCCCCACGTTTTTTGTGGGTTCACACCTTATAGACCTAGTGTGTGTTTATCATATTTTTCTTGGGGGCTCACCTAGTGTATATTGGACTACAGTAACCCTTGTGAGCATATTTTTCATTGCCACTCAACATAACACAACTTGCTTGCCTACAGATCCATGTGTTTTATAAGTGATTTTACATCCTTATGAGTGTATTTGATGGACACAACATAATACAACTTGCTAGTCCATCTTTGTTTCTTCTTTGAATTTATTTTGATAATGTATGTTTGTGTGTCTTGTCTTGTTGCTTCATATCATACATTCATGTGTGTCCTTTTGTGCTTATGTCGATTTTCCATGGGATATTGATCCTAGGGGCTTGCACAACCCCCTTGATTCTTATCATCATATCCCATTGAAATTTGTGCACTTAGACCCCTCTTGACGTATGTTTTCCTACTTTAGTGTGAGTTTGAGCGTAGGGTTCATACTCTCACTAAAGTGGGGGCTAAATATAGTGTTGAAAAATGTATACCTTTATATTTTCACACTATGTTTGTATCCCCTTAATTAATTGGACTTAATTAAGCCTTTAATTAGCCTAATTATGCATTCACAAGCTTAATTGATTTCATTTTCTGAAAGGGAAACCAACATTTAATCAATGCATACACTTAATTACACATCTTGGAAAATGCGTGTCCTAGGTTTAGGGCCTAGGACCCATTCACTCATTTTATCAATTCAAACTAAGAAATCATCCTCCTTAGGTCTTGGATCCTATTTTTTAATATGTTTTTGGTGGAATTTTAATGATCTAATTTTAAATTGCAAAGGTCGACTTGTGATGTTTAATTGTCGAGTTATTAAGGAATAATCTATAACTACATAGTTATTTTATCAGTTCAAACTAAGAAATCATAGAACTTCAAGAGATTGATTACAAGAGAAAATATTATTGTCAAGAGTATTGGAGAGTAGATTCATTAGTCATTTATCACAGCATTCAAGATCATATCATGATGTCAACATTTATGTGTGTTCATACATGTTTTTGGAGCTAACATTGTGATGTAGGTTTCAAGTTTCAAGCAAGCATTCAAGCATCAAGATCTATCAAGAAATCAAGCCATTTCATGCAAGATCCAATCCTTAGGGAGATGTGTTAAACTTCAATCCTCTTAGGGAAGCCATTAAAGGGTTTGATGAGGTGTAACAAGCTTTTTTCATTCATTAATTCCTTTATTTTAGCATTATTTCATTATCAAGGTTTAATTACCAAACTAGGGTTTGACCAAGGCCAACCCTTATCCACCAAAAAAAAAAAAATCCTCTCTTTTTATGTGTGGATTTACAAGTGAAGAAGGATTGAAATTGGATCAAAAGTGCAATTTTGTAAAGTTGTAAAAGTTGTCATCAAAGTTGTCAACACATGAAAACTCAGATCCCAAATTTATTTCTGACTTTTTGGTAGTGAAACTTGGGGGAAACAACACCTCAGATCCATCTCTAGAGGACCCTCAAAGCTGGGGAAAAACCTTGTACAAAGACCCATTCACCCTTGGGCAAATGAGTCCTTGCAAGACACTCAACACCCATTTTTGGTGACAGGTACATAATAATTTAACCTTCCCAGATCTGCCAGAAGATTATGGTTTTTGTTAGTATTATGATTTAAATATAGATTTCAATTTTTACATTGCATAATTGAGTTCATTAATCATTTTTAGTTTATCTCCCCAAAGTGCACTTCAAGCATATTTTACCATTTTTTTTCATAAGGAAAAACAAAAAATCTTCCAATAGGGTTGACTGACCTAAGGGTTGAAAGTCAATCCTACCTTTTGGGGATCTCTTTTCCTAATGAAATCAGGAAAGTGTAAGTGTATATATCACACACCTTTTTCCATATTGATCACCCCACTTACATTTTTTCTATGTTTCTCTCACAAAAACTTCATAAAAAATGTTAGTACAAGGACATGGTTCCCACCAGGAATGCCGAAATGAAGAGGTTGGAAAAGATTGAAAGAAAACAAAGAAATATAAAAGCAATACAAAGCACAATACCTTCACCTAGAATCTTTTATTCTCTCCTTGATGATCGAAAATGGAGTGCACACTTATTTCATTTGATTTGCTCCTTGATGTTGATACATGGATTGCTCAATGTTCTAGCCTAACCTTGATATGATTGATATGATGATAAGCTTGATTCAATTAGGATTTTGATAGCATATAGGTATGATAATAGATTCCAGATATAAAAATGAAGGATGAGAGCCTCTAAATATAAAGTCTTTAAGAGGCAAAACCAATGGCTAGAAATGATTGATGATGGATGGCCAAGATTGATGGAGGATTAGGGTTTGGATCAAGGATGAAATCATATGACAAGTATCATATGATGGATAGGATATAGGTTTAGGATAGGGATAAGGACATAAATCCTTATGACAATGGTTAGGATTAAGATGTTAAATGAGATGGGTGGATTAGATGGAAAGATAGTTTAACTTTTGGATAGGTGTCTAAGTTTAATGAATCTAGACAAGGAATTAGTTAGACATGTGAAGGAAACATTTGTCACATGAGGATAAATTTAGATTATTATACATGTGAACAAGATGAAGGGATAGGATTAAATGGATAAGGATATAGGATAAAGGGGAATTAATTTTAAATAAATAAAGTATTTATTTAATTAATGGGATCATATGAGAGGATAATAATTAAATAAATGAAAAATATTTATTTAATTAATGGATTATGATAGGCTAAAATTAGGTGTGGTTGGGTAAGGTCAAATTTTATGTGTCTATAGGCTTAATCTTCAATTTACTCATATTTTTATTTTGGGTCAAATTTACACTTATGAAAGTGGTCTAGATTTTGTTTTTATTTGAAATTATTTATGAGGTTTGGGTTTAATATGCAATTAACTCATCCATTTATCTTAGACGAATATATGTAGTCATGAAAGTGATCCAAAGAAATTTTACATTTGTGAAAATAACTCTTATGTTTCAAAATTAAACTCAAATTTGGGTTTTTGTTTTCTCTCCCATTATGGACCAACTTGAAGCATGAAATAGTTGAATTGCATGCTAGAGTATTGTATCTAACACAAACTGTAAATCATTTAAAATATATGAAAAAAGCAAGAACTAAAAACCTCTAGCACACATCATGGACCTAAAAAATTCCATGTAGCAATATCAACAATGCATCAACATTATAGGGCACACACACAGAACTATTTGTTATCCTTGATCTTTTTCAAAAGTCCTTAACTTGGCATCTCTTACATGGTTTGACACTAATGAGTAACTATCCCTACCATATACAAACCAATAAGAATAAAAAAAATTTATGCACGAGAACATATAGAGTACCTTGAGGCAAGCAAAAAGTAAATTACTAAAGATAGTAGTGGTTGGATCTACAAGTAGAGGTCATATTTGAATCAAACACATAGTTGTAGAAATGATTCTAATACAATACCAAAGAGTTATAATTTTTAATCCATCCATCTAATTGACTCTTATTTTTAGCAATAGTGACAAATCATTTCAAGGCACTTGGTAGAGTCATTTTATACACCAATCCTAGAATTACATATTTGTATTTATTTATTTAAATTTTGTTTAATTCACTACAACTTATTTATCATTCCCAACTCTTATTCAAAAGACATTTCAAGTTAATGGGGATTAATTAATTAATTTATCCTAAGAGATTTATGTATTTAAGTAATTTATTTATTTGCACTTATGTAAAATATTAATACAAGTGGAAACTTGGAGCTTCTAATTATATCTATTTGTTTGAATATTTATTTATTTTTTTGTAAGGTTGAATATTTATTTTTAGGAGGTGATGTAAAGAGATATTTGAGAACTTAGAATGCTTCTAAAAAAATTATGTATTTAATTTTCATCAATGTTTTAGATTACACTTTCTTATTCAATCATCCAAATGAAGATATAAAAATGCACATAGAGACATTCAACTCTAATGTATTGACTAAAAAACCCCAATGAACTTATACTTCTTAATAAATTAGTTGTCATTTATATTTTATTTATGTGAGAGACTAAGAGTTTGTGTCACAACCCTTAATCCATTTATTTTTTTTATAAGTAAATGTGATGCGGTGTCATACTCGTAAATAACCAAAATAATAAGTTTGCAGCCCTTTAAACAGGGGTGCCAGAGTATATTTCAAAATTTTCTTTTTTCAAGCTTCAGATCTCAATATCTTGAAAAAAGAAGCCAATATGTAAAAACGGCTACTAGGGTCTACCATAATAATCTATCCTTATATTGACTTCCTTACTCTAGAGACCAACACTTAATCTATTCTTATTATGAATATGGTTGTTGCATTTATTTTTCTTCATGATTGATTAATCCTTATACATCTATACTAGCTAGCTAGTGTTCTAAGTTGTGTATTTATTGATCAAACAATGTTGGTTTAATAGAATCACTTTCAATTAGATTTCCTTTGAGAATGGTTAAAAAATTAATAATTTGGTTTCTTTTGTAGAAATACATTGGCATCTTCTTAATCAAATCACACGTATCCATTATTAAACCAACAATAGTATCACAAGAATTAAATTACAACTTCCTTATTCCTTCTTTGTATAAGTTGATCCTTAAAATTTATGACTTTAGATCTTTGTGAAAATATATCATTAAGCCTTAACTTTGTATCTTTTGAAATATAACAAAGAGTTAAAGTTTATTATTTCAAGTCTAACTTATTTTGGACTAAAATGCAAAACATGTAATTTTGTTAGAATGATTTTTTTAATAAATAATTACCAAAATTATAGTTTATCAACTAAATATGAAATATGAATTGTACATTTGAATAAGATAATTATGAGGAACATGTATCTAAAATGATGTTATGTTGTACTTATGGTAACAATTGATCATATTCAAATTTAATTCCAAGCAAAAGATCAACTTCCTTGACCATACATATCATCACCTTTTCTTTATCTCTATAATTGGCATGAATGTTACTTGAGTGATCTCAATTTACATATATTTTAATGTTGTTATGTTTATATATTTTGATGAATTTTTTTAATTCCAATCCAAAAATCCCATTTGGCATTTGGCTCTACACCAATGCTTTGCATTTTCTTGAGAGTCTATAAAGTTTCTTTTAACAAATTTATTTTAAATCTATATCCTACAATCATTGCATTCTTGGAGCTGCATATTCTTTCACATTTTGCATGCATTTTGTTAATGATTTTGAGCCTTTTATCTCTTACATTGTACATGCATGAGTCCTTATGGTATTTAACCCACCACAATACATGAGTCCTTATGGTATTATGGTAATGCATTCTATTTAATTGATTTCTTCTTGATCCTTATTCACCACTAGAAATGTTGTGGCATAAGTATGAACCTTAGTTATTGGTTATTATTTATGTTAAATTAGAGATGCATGTAATTGTTGTTCACTGCATATTATAAATAATTTTAATAGAACCTTTTGTATTTAAATAAGTTTCAAAATGGACTAGCAAATAAGTAAAAATTCAATTCTATTACTTTTTATTATCATCTAGAACTTTATTCATCCTTCTTATAAACAAACTCTAAGTAACCCAAACATTATACATTATAAAAATACGAGACCTTTCCTAATTCATTATTTTATATATAAGATTTCATTCATTGTGCTTGTATGAGATTAAGTACTAAGCTATTACCTAACAATCGATATCAAAGATATGATTTAGAATAACTTGAGATATAGTCCAAAAGTAGTCATTTGACATGACTATGTGAATGAATCTTATGCCTACCTATTATATTTTCTTTAATATTTCTTAAACCTAAATTTGAAAGTTTGTTAAGAGCATACTTAAAAAAATAAATTTATATTTCATGTGCCAATATCATTTTGAGGCATTTTTCTATTAGACCGTATGATTTCTCGTTTCCTTGTATAACTATTAACTAGGGTAGTTGCAACTTGGTGTCTAAATTCCCTCAACCCATTTTGAATACTTGAAATTATCATTTTTATCCATATATGTTCTATTCTATTATGGCATTTTCCATCACTCCTCATTTCCTAACTTATATCTTATTCATTATAATAGCATAATTTTATATTATGAAATGTTAAAATTTTAAATGGATATAAATAATACATAGAGTGTATTGATATAGGATTTGATGAATGCTTCTATGAAATTTTGGTCTTTAATTTATTTATTACAATATATAGTATGTGTTGAGGTTATATTACTTGGTTATGATGGAGTTATGGTAAAAAATGATACTCTCTTTCATGCTAGATCTATTTATCAACTCTTAGATGCTTTTACTCTCTTAAGGTTGCATCTCACAAGGATCCCAAAGGATGATGATGTGTGAGTTACCTTCTTTTTACATGATTGTTAAATTTATTCTCATACACATAATATTATCTCCTACTAATTACTTGATGTGGATATGAATCTTAGTAGGGAGTTATTGCAGAAATACTTGATGGATATAAGGATGCATATTTTCATAATTACCTGCCAAGTATATGTAAGAGTTGGTATAGAATTATCTATACCATGCAAGATTTGGGCGAATATTATAGGCACCCAAGATCTAGGAACTTCATGAAAGCACAAGAGAGATCAACTATGAGAGAATAATTATATTCTATCAAAGAATGCAAATGATAGATTATGATGATATGATTTTTTATTTACACATGAGACCACTTGATTATATAGCTAAGGTGAAACATAGGATTAGACAGGATCATAACAAGTGTCTTAATCCTATGTCATGAGACAATTAATATTAAATGAATTTGGACTCAAAAGTTAAATTTCAAAATATAAGATAAGATCTTATGACAACAAATGACCTTCTAGAAAGATTCCCTAGGACCTAAGTAAAATTAACATGTAAATAGTACCCACTAATGAACTAGTTAGGTAATTTAACACCTATTTACACCAAAACCCCCCCTTAAGTGCAACTTAGGGAGTAGAATATTATTATGAAAATGATGTAAAGATGGGTCTTGACTATAAGGTCATGTTAGGTACCCATGTACAAATGCAATATCTCACCAAATGGAGAAAAGGAGAAAAACTAGTGGGAAAAAAATCTTCCCCAAAAGAGATGAAAATAAAATTCTCTCTATGATGAATGAGAAGGACAAAATCCCATGCGAGGAAAAATACCCCCCACAAGAGAGAAGAAGAGAGACCATGTAGCCCCCCCTAAATGTTGAGTATCCTACAATGATGGTAGATTCTCAAAATTAAATCCACACTCACATCAAACAATGAAGAATGATAATATAGAGAATGAACAAGAGGGTCAAAGTGTTCCCTCACAATAAATGAAGAAGGATCATCTCCATCAAAGAGAATATGTATGCTATCGATGGTGTATCCCAAATCTGAAATATGAGGCTCAGTAAAATAAACCAATAATGTATTTCAGGTACTCATCCAAAGTAGCCATCTCTGGAAGACCATGAAAGCCTTGCTGCACTAAATCACAAAGAGCTAAAACTATGGCAACACAAGCATCATAAAAAATAATAGTAGATGAAGGAAATTATCAAAAAATATCATGAGTTCCTCAGTGGATGAAAGAATACCAAGATTCAAATGACCATATTAAATCTCATAAAAAGAGTCCACACTAGATGACTAAATGTGAACATATATAGAAGGAACAATAGCAGAAAAATGTGAGAAGGGTGTAGGATCAATATTGGTGATCAACCTCCCCAACTGTAACTATATCTCTGTTATGCAAATATTAAATTATGATAGAATCTAGAGTGAACTTGACACTCTTTCCTGATCCACCATGTGTGATCTGATAGATAGAAATGATATTGGTTAACAATGAAGTCACATAAAGATCATCATTAAGTGCTCTGCCATCCAAGTCAATGGATCCCTTCCCAAAAGCACACATACTGTATGCATGTAAAAATGGTCTAGAGCAAAAATTAATTAAATACTTGTTATTTAATTAATAAAATACTAATTCCTCTAATATTATAAATAAATTGATAAATTTATTTATATGGTTCATTACCTTAATTCTTCCTTTCCCAAAAATCATTTTTTCTCTTAAATTAATTAAATGCACAAATTAAATAATTTTTTATTTAATTAATTTCCCTCTTCCATTTAAATTTAACACATGTCTCTATATTTCTTCTAACCACCCCCAACTCACCTGCCACCTCACCATGTGTCACATGAAATTGAATTTTCTAAATTGTAAAATGAGAATTATCATCAACAAACTTGCAACAAACTTGAAACCATCTGGGACACATGGCTTCTTCTTTCCTCTAATTCTCTTCAACACTTGGCAAGGTGTTTTCTTGAAGGGAACCACCTCCTTGATTCTCTCCAACCTCTTTTTGCTCAACCACTGATGCCTCGGGATCACAATCTTGATTGTCCATCACTACCACATCATCTTGAGCCTAGAAAAATCTATAAATAGAAGGCATTTCTATAGTTTTTCATATGGATTTGGATTACAAACTTATGCTGCAAAATTCTTAGTGCAATTTGAGAGAATTGTGAGAGCATTGTAGTTAGTGTTTAGCATTCTAGTTCATTTAGTGTTATTATGGAAATTTCAATTTTAGTAGCTTAGTTATTGCATCTCTTATACAACATTACCATTAGATTTGCATTATTAATTTTAGCAATATTTGAGCATATCAGTAGTCCATCATAGATCATTCAACATTTATGCATCCAAAATACAAAAATATAGTAATGTAGGAATGTAGTTTGCATTGCACAATAGCTTCTCATTTCTTAGGTTGTCATCTTTGCAGATTCATGTGCAACATTTAATAGATCTGAGAGCATGAATTTCAGAGGTCCTTAAGACTAGAGAACCATGGAATGATTTGAAAGGATAGTTGTAGCTATTTAATTTTGCTATTTCAATTCCTTTTATGTAATACATTGCATGGATGTGTGTTTAGTTTTATCATATTGATACACATATTTTCACCACACATAAATTGGTGTCCACCGTGGGGCCTAGCCCCATCTTTATTCTATTTTCTGTTGAGTTTTTCTTCTCAGGTTCCGTAAAAAAATATGAAACGACGCATCCAAATTTTTCTCTAGTGCATCTAGCAGATCTCTCGATGCATTGAGTTCCTGTTTTGGTGCATCTGGCGGTTCTTCTGGCACATTCGACTTCTGTTTCGATGCATCAGGTTGCTATTTCGGTGCATCCATATTTTCTTCAACACATCAAAGAGTTTTATATTCCATTCTCTACATTTTCTAGTTTAGCACATTCATTTTATCGTTTAGCGCATTCGGTCGCTCTTATAGCACATTCAGTAGTTTAGCGCATTTAGTCTGAGTTTTAGCACATTCGGTCATTGTAATGGTGCATTTGGTTTTTGTTGCAAAGTTTCTAGATTCTAGAAACTAATTTGTGCTTTTCTGTTTTGAAGGAACCTTACACACAGTTAGAGACCTTTCTAAAACAAATAAAGAACGCTACCAAAGAATAATAGATTGAAACTACTAACAATTGGTTGCAGGATTAAATCTAGTTGTCATTTCCTTTGGTTAAGTTAGGAATCTAGCATAACTAGGAAGGATAAATTTACACCATGTTTGTTGTGTTTGGAATGGTAGGCGTGTATGCTCTCCCCTTAATTGGGTGATAAAAAATCTAGACCCATTCATTTTATTTGCATTTTGAACCTTAGAGGGCCTGCCTCCCCACATCGAAAGGAGAGAATGACCCAACTGGGAACACACTAAAGCCAAGAGACCTTCCACCCAGGATATAAATGTGGGTACTCAAGGAAAGTTCGAGTATCATGAGGATTGTTTCGAAAAGAAGGGAAACAATGGTCTCTTGCTGCATGGATGATCCCCCACGAATGAAATGCCCCTACTAAAACCCCTTTGTTGTAGTAAGCCAAAAACTACCCTTATCTATTCTTTGGTGCAGCAATGGTTGTTGCCAAGGCATCCACATTCTCGCAGTTCTTAGTAGAGATGAAAAAATTTCCATGGGAGATTCATGGGAGTTTGAAGCTTGGTTGACCCAAGAAGTGAGTACATTGTAAGGGGGAGCCTGTGCGGCCAAGCTTCTAAATCACCTGCTAAGAATAAGTGTGGTTGGAGTAAAATCCACATGGAATCCAAAAGAATATTGTCTTACACAACCTAGGATTCATGCTTGTTTGATGTGTCTTTACCAATGTGTTTTTCAATCAAATATCTAAACAAACATCACAAAAACATGTTCAACTCCTGATTCAGAAGAAAATCCAAACCAAACAATTCAAACTTCACTTCTCAAACTAGAAAAATCCATCAAACTGCCAAACACCAGAAAGCCTTTTTCCAGATTAGTGCATCCATTAACTGTTCTAGTGCATTGCTTGCATCTTTTAGCACATCCCTCTGCTATTTTGGTGCATCCTTGTCATAAACTAGCACATCCATTTATTGTTTTAGTGCATCCCTCCTCTGTTATAGCAGATCTATGCCATCTTCCAACACATTCATTTGCTGTTATAGCGCATCCATTACCTGTTCTAGTGCATCTAGCCCTTCCCGTAGTGCATCTATACCATTCCATAGCGCATCTGTATTTTAGCACATTTGGGCACTATTTTAGCACATCCGATAAATTTACAAATAAAAAGCTAAATTTGACCTCCCATCTTCCAATTGACATCCAATTTAGGCATTCCTTCTCAAACAACATCTTTTCCTTGTCCTAAATTTTCTTTCAACTTGTTGAAACCAGCATCATTTTATGTTAAGGGATTGGAAATCAACAACATTTGTCAAGAAATCCCTTACTAAAAGAATCAGGAAACCAAAGAAACAACTTAGCTACAAGAAACTTTTGAAAAGGAGACGCTTCTTGTACTAAAGTAGGAAGGTCTTGCTTGACTATCGAACTTTCTGTTAGAAACCAAGATCAGACATGCAAACGTAAACACCTTCCACAAAAGAGAAAAATAATGAAAAATCAGAGCTTTGCATGAAATGTGCAAATTGATAATATTCAGAATTAAGAAATTACAATAAGAGAATCACTTTATAAAAACAATGTATGCAACCCTAATGTTGACCTAAAAATAACTCAACTAAATAAATCTTACTTATTAATTAAGTAAACTAATTATTACCTAAGCAAAACCTAAGTAAAGTTATGCAAGTGTAGTTATATATTAATTACACTAACACCCCCCCATAAGTGCAACTTAGGGAGACTAAGAAAGCATGCACCTAAAACTAAGATGAATGCAAGAAAGCATGAATGGGTCCCGGAAACAAGGCCTGGTTAGGTACCCATGTACAAATGCAATAATGAGGTAGAGAAGGAAAACCCAGTGGGACAACCCCCCTACAATGAGATGACATGCTGCAAGGAAGCACTGGAAGAACACTATAGAGTAACACTAGAACCAAAATCTAGCAAGAAAGGAAAGATAGTTCTGTCTACAAAAAACCATATCGGAATCATAATAATGCAACAACAGACCTGATGCCATGAAACACTTGAAAAATCCAAACGGGAACAACCCTGGAATCCATAAAGCAACAATAGATGATACGATGATGATAGAATCTAGAAACCATGAATCTCGATGCCGATGCCAAACTGAGACTAAAACTTTTCCATGGGAACAAGTACCATAAAGACTTAGGAAAATTAACCACAAATTTAGTGGCCCTCAAACTAAGATGGATCCGAAATGAATCTGATATGTGTTAAGCTAAGAAAAAAAAGTGGCCAAAAGAAACTAAGAAACCAAATTACAACCCATGTGAGTTGTCATAAAAAAAAGATGAAGATCAAAGCGCATGCACACTCTAATCATATTATTATGCAAGAAACCCCCTAATGGAACTTTATATCAATTCATTTATTACAATACCCAATGATTGAAAAAGGAGATAATTCCTAAACATGCATAAAAAAAAGAAAAGTAGACCTCAGATCTGTGTATAGGACTGAACTAACTTTCCAATGCCGCAAGAATGGCGAAAAAAGGACCACCGAGTCAAAAGATATGCCCTCCGAAGTGAAAAACATAAGTTCTAAGTTTAAGGACCTACAAAATAAAACTGGAGAAAAATCAGAAAAAAATATGCAAGTGTAATTATCGGTGTTAGAATCAGCTTTCCAATGGTATCTCAGACACAGAGTGCATTTACTTGATCCTTTCGAAGCTTCGTGGTCCATTTCAGATATTTGCTTCTTCGTTCTATTCCACCATGGATGGCCTGGGTACTTGTTTTACCATGCCTACCTTTGATGTGTTTTGTGAGCATTTGTCTTTTGAGCAGTCACACCTTTCTCAAATGGATATGCTCTCAGGTTCACCACACCAAGCATTGGTAGCACAGTCATATCAGGGGAAGCAGAAGCAAAAGCAGAAACCAAAACCACAAACCACAAAGCATTGGAAGGATTCTAGTTCACAGAAGACTTTTGATTCACCTTCTCCTAAGGGGGAAACATCGAATAAAGACAGACCTAAGTGTGCTTATTGTACTAAGCCAAGACATGATGAGTTCAAGTGTTATGAGAAGAAGATAGATGGATATGCAAAATAGGTTTCAAATTTGACAGCTCTCCTTGAGAGGAACCATATTCATCACTCTTCTTCATTTGCTTCAGGCGTGTCTTCTTCTTGTTCATCATCATTCTAGATAGATGGATAGGCCCCACATAAGGGTCATGCATTATGTGCAACCACCAGTTCACATTCATCTAGATGGCTACTGGATTCAGGTGCTTCACACCATATGGCATCTTCTCAGGACATGTTCTCATCTTTTGAGTTTGCGTCATCACCACACATATTGATGGGTAATAACACTTATATGAGTGTATGTGGGAAAGGTTCTATCGATATTGATGACCTTACATTCAATGATGTACTATGTGTTTCATCTTTTTCCACTAACCTTGTCTCCATCTATCAGATTGCTCATAGTGGGACAGGGAAGACAGTTGAGTTCACACCTGATTCAGTGCACATCAAAGACATTCAGACTGGCAACATTGTTGCAATAGGGACAGTTGATCATTCTTCCTGATTGTATTCATTTACACAATTTGGTCCACCATCTCCCTCTCTTTCTAAAAGAGAGCATGCAGTATCTGAGGAGAAGTTCGGTCACTTGAACTTATGTGTTCTTCCATCTGTTCATGAGACTAGTGTTGAGACTTCTACACCTCTTCCTCCTGTTGAGATCACATTTGTTCAATAGGATACCTCTTTAGTTGTGACTGACATTGTTGCTCCACTCATTGAGCCATCAAGTGCAGTTGTTGAGGCCATATTAGAGGATATTCATTTCCTCACAGATGACAGATTCAGCACACCTGTTATCCCTTCTTCATTGGAGATTCCATTTCAGGATCATCTTGAGTTGTTTAATTCACCATTTTGTTATTCATACACTCATGTTGTTGTTATGTTCTTCAGTGCACATCATCCAGGACTTCCATTTTCACCTCACATCCAGGGATTTCCTCTTCTTCGACCGTTGGATATGTTTCTTCCTCCAAGGTGACACATTGGTTTGATCATTAGCACAGGGGTTCTCTCATTCTGGGGGGGCTTTGGAGTCTCCACTCTCTCTCATGGGGGGGTATTTGATTGTATATCTGCATATGTTCTTGAGAGAGTCTCTTGAGACATTCCATTTGTACTTTCTTTTTGCATCTCTTTTTGGAGAGGATTTTTTTCCCACTGTGTTTGCTCCTTTTCTCCGTTTCATAGAGATTTCTTTGTATTTGGGTACTTGATCAGGCCTAATTGTCGGGACTCATTGCTTTTGCTTTCAGTAGCTTCTTCTAAGTTTTAGCTTCTCCCTAAGTCTAGCTTAAGGGGGGGTGTTAGAGTAATTGGTTATTTACTTGATTAATTAAATAATATTTGTTTAATTAATTAAAGTCCTTTTTATCTCTTTTATAATTAAGCTAACATTAGGTGCATAATAATTAATTATTTTATTAATTATTAATGTGCAAGCCTAGGGTTTTCCTTTTTAGGGTTTTTGACCTATATGTGGTTGAAACTTTTTTTTTGTATCTTATTCATTTTACATTTTGGTGAATACAGAGCTCCACATCTTTGAGCACCTTTCATTGTTTGCTTCTCTTTGCTTCTCCCTATAATAGGTTTTCTAAGCTTGCAGAGATCACTGGGCTCCTATGAAGTTGTATTTGCTCAACTTCTACATTCTTCTCTTTCAACCATAGTATTTTTTTTTTTTATTTCTTTTTGCTCAAGTTTTAGCTTTTGCAATCTCATTAAAATGGGCATACAAGTGATGAAAATTTTCTAAACATTTGACCAAAGTTTGAGAGTGCCAAAAGGATTGGTTAGAATCTGATTAAGCAAGCTTTATTTCTGGATGAAGGATGATAAATCGTGATGGTGAAATGCAGCTGCTAAATCAAAAATGGGTGTGATGAGGGGGCACTTTTGAATGTTTGGTCAATGATTAGATGAGATATTTTCACTTGAAAATGTTGGTTTCAATAAGTTTGAGATTCTAATTTCTCTATTGTATCAACTGATTGGGATGGTTGGGGTATTGTATTGTCGGTTGTAGAATGTAAGAATGATGAATGGGTTGACTATGATTATGCCTTTGTGAAAGAGCTCTTCGTTGATAATAAGCTTGTGAATTTAAAAGCTCTAAAGCAAAATCATAACCGTTTCAGCCATGATCTCCTTACACACAATTCAAGATGCCGACACATTAAGTGGAGTGACACATCAACATGCAAACTAGACATGTACACTCACACTTAATTACATTATTTGCAAGAAATACATTTTACAAAACAAATAATAAGAATAGGAATTATCCAAGGTTGAGACACCTTATTCCTAACAAAAAGGATGCTGCAACTGAGGTTGAACCTCATCTAAACAAGACCACAACCCTTGTGACCTAAGAAGCCTCATCATGCGTGATTTTCAGGTGTGATAGTTGTGTGATGTGAGTAACTCAACTGAGGAATCTGCCATGAAACCTTGCACTTGTACCTGCTTTTGTTTTTTATTATTATGTGATATTTTAGAATAGACAGAAGATGCAGAAGGGTTTGATTTTTTTGAGAGTTTTGGTTTTCTGGTTTTTTTAAATAAATGATGGAAAGCGAGAAAAAAACACCCCCCACAAGAGATAAACCCAAACCCTAGTACAAACTAAGAAAGAGGAAGCAATGCGGAAACAAAAAATACTTCAAAACAAATTCTCATTTACCTAATGAAAATTCTCAAAAATAAGATCATGTAGCTGAATAGAACATGCTGAGAGCTTTCCAACGCCTATTCGTGTTTGAAAAACGGAGTCCGTTTGCACCTTCTATGACCTCGGAAGTGAAGAAAAAAGACCCCACTTTGATTGGAAAAATAATGTCTAGGCTGGTAAAATTTTGAAAAAATTCCTACACCATTAGATTGGTGCTAGAACCAGCTTTGTAACACCTATTTCCATTCGAAAAACTGAGGTAAAATGCCCGAGTTATGCCCGTTTGAATGAGAGGTGCATAAAAGGGATTGGAGAGAAAAAAAATAGCCCTTAAGGGCTCAAATCTGGCGGCCCCTGATCATATGGATGAACCAGGGGTTGGCGCGTAGGTGGTGGTGCATGGGTGGCATGGGGTCGGCTGGTGGCACATGGGCGGCATGCGAGCGAAGCGTGGGCGGGGCATGGGGCCGACGACACGGCGGTGGCAGCGTGGCCGCGACAGGCTGTTGCCACCGGTGGCAGTGATCGGGCGGTGGCCGCTGGGTGGCAAACCGGTGGCGCTATGAAATTGAATTGGCCGCATTGACAAAAATAAAAAAAAATCATTTTTTAAAATTTTTTTGATTTTTTTTTGTTTTGACCTCGAAAAACGTGCCCTGGGGCCGTACGGCTCCTAGGTAAATTTTTTTTGCCTCCCCAGTCAACAGTGGCCAAATCTGACAAACTTTATATGAAAATAGGGGTTTTTGGGCCTTCTAGACTCAACCATGATGTCGGTTTTTTCCCAAAGCGCACGAAAAATAAACTCCCCCCCAAATCCATAAAAGAAAACGTTTGAAACCCCAGATCTGCTTCTAATGCAAAAATCTCAAAACAAGAACAAGTAGTTGCAGATCGGACGCTCTGATACCATGTAGAAGTTGAGCAAATACAACTTCATAGGAGCCCAGTGATCTTTGCAAGCTTAGAAAACCTATTACAGGGAGAAGCAAAGAGAAGCAAACAATGAAATGTGCTCAAAGATGTGGAGCTTTGTATTCACCAAAATGTAAAATGAATAATGATACAAAAGAAAAGTTTCAACCACATATAGGTCAAAAACCCTAAAAAGGAAAACCCTAGGCTTGCACATTAATAATTAATAAAATAATTAATTATTATGCACCTAATGTTAGCTTAAGTGTAGAAGAGATAAAAAGGACTTTAATTAATTAAACAAATATTATTTAATTAATCAAGTAAATAACCAATTACTCTAACAAAGAAAACCCATTTTTTGGAGTTCCTCGAGATGAGGTTGAAGAAATAACAGATGAAACCATAGAACAAGTGCAACAAGACCCCAATTTTCATAAATTCATGGAAAAGATCTTTGAAAAAGAAGGTGAGAAATACTTTTTGATGTTAGCAAACAAAGGAGTCAAACTACCTGATGATTTTGATGTCACAAAATTCCAAAAAACTCCTAAGAGGATAGAAACCAAAATAACAACTGAAACAAAAAATGAAGCAAGGAGAAATTACCCCATGGCTACCTTAACACAAAAAATACAAACCCTCCAACAACAAATGCAAAAAATGCAAACTAGAATGACTAAGAGGTACTCGATACAAGATATATGCCCCTACCCTTTTGATCCAAGCGTCAACATGATACCATTCCCCAAACATTGTGAATTCACCAAATTTGACAAATACAATGAAAAGACAAATCCCATCGATCATGTAAGGGAATTTAGAACTATGAGCCTTGAATTTTCCCATGAAGACACTTAATGAGATTATTCCCATGTAGTTTGGGAGGGCAATGTATGCAATGGTTCTCACAATTACCTCCAAGGATCAAATCTTTTGATGAATTAGTCAACAAGTTTATCACCCAATACTCATATAATATTCAACATGAAATCACAATGAAGGACCTTTGCAATTTCAAACAAAAGAAAGGAGAATCATTCCTAGTATTCTTGCAAAGGTGGAGAAGATTATTCACAAGGTATCCCCGTCCCATACAAGAAAAAGAAAAGATGGAGGTATTCATTGATAACTTAAATGATGACATGACTTATAGGCTTGAATTACAATGTCCTCCAACTTTTGAAAAATTGATCGAAAATGGGATCAAGATTGAAGAAGCCTTGGTCAAACGAGGAATTTTGAAAATTTATAACGAAAGTAATTCATCCAATTCCTCCAACAATGACAAACCAATTTTTTGGAAAAAGTACAAAAATAACAACAATGATACTTCAACTGAAATGCATAATGCTAAACCGGTCTTCAATTTGTCAGGAATCACCTCGAACACCAATCAAAAGACCACCCAAAATACTAACCAAAGCAACATCCAAAATACCAACCAAGGAAATACTCAAAACAATCAAAGCAAGACAACATCCAAGACCTTACCATATCAAACAACAAACAATCGTCAAAAGTTTACGCCTTTGGGTCAATCATATGAATCTGTATTAAAAGAAATTATTGCAGAAAATATCATTACTCTACCCGACACTCAAGGGTTTGAACCCAAAGTTAAATCATCATGGTGGAACAGGGCCCACTTTTGTGAATTTCATCAATGCAAAGGTCACCTAACCAATAGTTGCATGCAATTAGAAGACAAGATACAAGATTTCATTGACAATAAGGTCATACAAATTGAAGAATCCCAAGAAAACACCGATCATGGGGTATTCAAAAACCCTTTTCCAAATTATGATATAGGAGAATCTTCTAACATGAATGGAAAAGGAAAAGGTGTGAACTATGTTAATGAAGACACCATTTATCATATCTCAGCCATTGAAGATCATACAAATTGACATTGAAATCAATAACACACTAGATCCTGTTGCAACCAACCATCCAATCAATGACACCAACATCCTCTCTAATCAAGTCCATAATACCCAACAAGACATGGTTACAACATATAATAAAATTAATTCCATTAAGATCAAAGGAAAACAGGACAATTTACCTATAAATGTGACCATAAGGGCCCAAACCAAATATGTTTTGAAAGGCAGCACTTCCAAAACACCTAATGCCCCATCTCATAAATATAACATTGTTGATCAACTCCAAAAAATTCTTGCACAAATATCAATATTGGAGCTCCTTAATATCTCAACCACCCACAAGGAAATCTTGGAAAAGGCCCTAGTTGATACAACAGTACCAAATGATTTGGAAGTCCGCACTTTCCAAGCCATGGTGGGACATCTAGTTGCACCTCATTGCTTATCCTTTTTAGAAAATGATGATGTATCTCTCGCCCATCCTCATAACACAACACTCCATATTGAGGTCCTAATCCATAAAAGTCATGTCAAGCGTGTCCTGATAGACGAAGGAGCTAGTCTTAATATATGTACTTTAAATCTTGTCTGTGTACTAGGGTTCTCTGAAAATGCAATAGATGCAAGGAAAAAGATCACCATCAAAGCATATGATGATGAGGAAAGAGCTTCAAAAGGATTGATAGTGCTACTAATTCAGGTAGGGCCAATTCAAAAAGATATGGTTTGCCAAGTTTTGGATAAAGATTTGACATATAATATACTCTTGGGCCATCCTTGGATCCATGAAATGCAGGCTATCCCTTCCACATACCATCAGTGTCAAAAATTTCCCTGCAATGGGCAAGAGATCACCATTCCTTCTGATTCCAATAGTCCCCAACATTGTAACACCCTTAAAGCAGTCCAGGATGCATTTGTGCCTCATAACCGAGAAGCTCCTGATACCACCTCTGACACCTCCAATAATCCAAGTCAAGCTAATCCATTGTCAAAATTGCTAGCCACATCCTCCAATGAAGGAAGTCACCCAAGTTCCTCATCCAAATAGTTCAAGAAAAAGGAAGAACCTAGCCCTTCTACATCTATCAATCCTGAAGCCTAACTCAATACTTTGGCCAAACAGTTTGAGAAGAAAGTCCAAGTCAAAGACAAAGGTGTAGGCGAATACTCCATTGAATAATCCCTTTGCCTCTTGCAGTTAATTTCACCAAAATCCCATGGTCAACCATCAACCTCATCACAATCAGCCTCACAACCTATCAAACTTTTTAATGGTCTATTCATAAAAGAAAGCACTCAAGTTGAGGAATCTAAAGACAAAGATATATTGAACTGCTCTACAAGGATGAAACTGATTCCCAAGTAGCAATGGCTAATGTCCAAACCACTCAATATGGCAAAGGATTATCAATCTTGGAAAAAATGGGATATGATGGACAAGGACCTATTGGAAAAAGGAAAGAAGGTATTGTCAAACCCATCCAACCCATTATAAAAAATCGAAAAAGAAAAGACAGGGTTGAGATATAAAGAGCATCAAAAGGATGAAGAAACAAGAGGACCTAAAACAAAAGTTTGTTGAACGGATCCTGCAGCTGCAAGTCAGTGATCATTATGAAACTGATTCCAATGAATATGAGTGGGATTCACTATCAAAAGAGACCTTCCATGATAAGGACATTGATTTCATACACAAGTACACTCCCACACTCGAGGAGGGACAAAGCTTAGGGTTACGACCATTTGAATTAGGATCGTAAAATATCGATGGATCGAGTGAAGACGATCAAACT
This sequence comes from Sequoiadendron giganteum, assembly GCA_007115665.2. NCBI lineage: Eukaryota > Viridiplantae > Streptophyta > Pinopsida > Cupressales > Cupressaceae > Sequoiadendron > Sequoiadendron giganteum. The sequence goes on from CM021107.1 coordinate 9,576,954, forward strand.
CCTAGTGAGATAGATCATTCAGAAGAGAATAAAATCATAGACCTCGATATTTCCATAGTTCTATATGACAATGATGTCGTCATTAGGACTCTCACCGCTTTCGACCTGAGCCCATCTGACGATCCCCTACCATTGTTACATCCTTAACTGATAGATTGGGACCAAACTGACCCTATTGATATCCCCACCTTTTCAAATGATGAGTCCATCGTCAATTTCCTCTGCATTTTTACTCCTAAAATGGGTTCCACCATTGAACGTCATAATGAAGCTCCCAGACAAGGGAGTGCCAAATTTCCCAGCTGCAAAATGAATGAAACAAAAGAAACATCTGATGGTGAAAACCATCCTATTGCAATATCAGATCAAGAAAGAATAAAAATAAAGAGCAAATTCGATGATGAAAACCTCTTCGAGGCACCAAAGGATGGGAAATTTGACACTCTTCTTGAGAACTTCCAAGAAAGATCCAAAGTTCTGATTGAACCAACACAATCCATCAATGTCGGCAATGCACAAACAATGAAAACTCTCCATCTAGCAGAATCATTGACAAAACAAGAGAAGCCTAAATTTATCAAGTTCTTTGAAGAATGACAAGTCAAATTTTCCTGGTCATATGCATACATACCAGGGATAGACCCAGATCTCATCATGCATCATTTATCCCTTCCTTCAGGAATTAAACCAGTCAAGCAAAAGTTGAGAAAAATGCATCCTCACATTTCCCTATTGGTGAAGGTAGAACTAAATAAATTATTGGATGTAGGATTCATTAGACCCATTGATTATGCAGAGTGGATATCCAACATTGTACTTATATCAAAGCCTGACGGTAGCATACGAATTTTTACAAACTTTAGAGACCTCAACAAGGCTTGTCTGAAAGATGATTTCCCCTTGCCAAACATTGATATCATTGCAGACTTAACAACATGTCATGACATGTTGTCACTAATATATAGATTTTCCGGTTATAATCAAATCAAGATAACACTTGAAGACTAGGATAAGACAACTTTCACTTGCCCATGGGGAACCTTCTGTTGGAACGTCATGCCCTGCATATTGAAGAATGTAGGGGCCACATACCAGAGAGCCATGACAACCATTTTTCATGACATGATGCATACCTTCATGGAAGATTTTGTGGATGACTTGTTAGCCAAATATTACACTAGAGAAGGACATTTGGAGATACTAGAAAAACTCTTCACTCAACTAGAGAAGTTCAATGTTCGCCTGAATCCAAAGAAATATGTGTTTGGGGTAACATCAGCAAAGCTATAGGGATATATAGTGTTAGAAAAAGGTATTGAAGTAGACCGTACAAAAGTGAAAGCTATCATGGAAATGCCACCTCTAAAAAATATTAGTCAGTTAAGATCCCTTCAAGGCAGATTATAGTCAATCAGAATATTCATATCACAATTGGCCGATAAGACTCATCCTTTTACCCACTTGTTACACAAGAATTTTCTCTTTCGATGGGATGAGAAATGTGAGGCAACTTTCAACCAACTAGAATAATACCTAATGAGTCCACCTGTCCTAGCACCACCAACATAAGGAAAGCCTCTCTTATTGTACATAGCCATGACTGATCGATCATAGGGAGCTTTGTTGGCACAAGAAGATTCAATAGGAAAGGAGAGAGCAATCTATTACATCAAAAGAAATCTAAATGTATATGAAATCAACTATACACCCATTGAGAAAGCTTATCTAGCAGTAGTGTTTGCTATGCAACAATTGTGGCTCTATATGTTGACTCACACCATCAGACTCATAGCCAAGATAGATCCTTTGAAATATATCCTTAGAAAAGAAAACCTGACATGAAGATTAGCCAAATGGGTAATGATACTCAGTGAATTTGACATCCAATATCTTGACAGAAAAAAAATGAAAGGACAAGTTATCATCGATCAACTAGTGGAAGCACCAATTCATGATGATCATCCCCTGCACATGGAATTTCCAGATGTTGATGTCTTCATTGTAACAACACAACAATGGGTACTATATTTTGATGGCTCATATACTCAACACGGATTAGGAGCAATAATTATATTCATCACTCCCCTAGGGCACACCATTCTGAAGTCATATCGCCTAATGTTCCCTTGCACCAAAAACATGACAGAATACGAGGCCCTCATCATCGACATCAAAATAGTAGTAGAATAGAAAATAAGAGAGCTGTAGGTCTATGGGGATTCTCAACTAGTAATTAATTAGGTCAACGATGATTACCAAACAAAAGATGATAAATTGATGCCCTAAAAAAGGATGATCGATGAATTCAAGAAATATTTTTCCGACCTCAAATTTTCTCAAATCCCAAGGGTTGACAACAAAGCTATTGACGCTATGGCTACCATTGCTTATTTACTCCAAATTCTAGAAAAATGAAGCCATTATGAGTTCATGGTGGAACAACTATTTACCCCCACTTATGATAATCCTGAATCCTGACTTATATGCCACCTAATTGATGCCAATACCTCCCTTTATGGGAAGATCTATACCTACATGAAAGATAATATTCTACCTTCCGATCTCTCTTGAAACCAAAAATGAAATTTCATCCGCCAAGCTGCCCGTCATACCCTTATAGTGGATGTACTCTATCGACGAGGTCTTGATGGAATTCTCTTACAATGTCTAGAACGCGACAAGTCTGAAATTTTTTTTATAAGAAGTCCATGAGGGTATTTGCGACACTCATTCAAGTGGTCTAACCCTTGCTAAGAAAATCCTCTGTTTGGGATAATATTGGCCAAATATGGAGAGAGAGTCCTTCCAATTATTTAAAAAGTGTCAGAAATTCCAGATCCACGATAATCTCATCCATGCACCAACACAAGATTTGCAACCCTTCACATCAACATGGCCATTTTGTTAGTGGGGATTGGATCTTGTAGGAAAAATTCACCCATTTTCGTCCAATGGACACAAGTTCATAATTACAAATACATAATACTTTACCAAGTGGGTCGAAGCTATGCCTCTATCCACCATCACAAGAAAGAAAATCTCATCATTCATCCTAAACTACATCATCTGTAGGTATGGTATCCCTCCGTCCATTGTCACTAACAATGGCAAAAATTTCAAGAATCAAGACATGCAAGAATTCTGTGAAAGGTTCTATATCCAACATCGGTTTTCTACACCCTATTACCCTCAAGGGAATGGACAAGCAAAGGCCTCAAACAAAACCATCCTAAAAATATTAAAGAAAACCATCAATGATGTTCGACGTGATTGGCATATCCAACTGAAGGTCCTGCTTTGTGGGCCTATCGTACAAGCATCCACACTCCCACAGGTGCCACACCATATGCTTTGGTCTATGGATCTAAATTCATCTTTCCTATTGAGGTTGAGATACCATCACTCAGGGTGTCCTTGAAAGGTTTCATTTCAGATGAAGGTTACCGTGTGTCTAGACTACAAGAGCTGGAATTATTGGATGAACGTCGTCAACTTGCAGTGGATCACTTGAAGGCCTATCAACAGAATGTCTAGAAGCTACATTCACAAGGTCAAACCTAGGATATTTCAGGTAGGTGATCTGGTATTGAAGGAAAATCCTCATAATCAACAGGATCAAGAAAAGAAATGAAAATTTGAGCCAAATTGGTTAGGTCCTTTTGTTATTATATCAGTGTTTGGATCGGGGGCATATCAGTTGTTTGCACTAGAAGGGGATCTATTTGAAGAACCAATGAAAAACCTTCATCTGAAATTTTTTGATACATAATGCAACCAATGCATGCTTAAAAATTTTTGAAAAAATCATAAAAAGTAGAAAAAGTCTTGGAAAAAGTCATAAAAAGCAGGAAAAAGTCTTGAAAAAATCATAAAAAGTCTTGAATAAATCATAAAAATCAGAAAATGTCTTGAAACAATGGCCGCCTTGATGAAAACTTGGCAAACAGGAGTGTTGGTGACACCAAAAAAATTAGAAAAGAGAAAAATACAAAAAAAAAATCATTACCTTGGTGAAAAGCTGGCAAATAGGTGTCTTGGTAACAACAAAAAAATCTAAAAATCTAAAAAAGTGCAATAAAAAAAAATGGTGAAAACCTGGTAAACAGGCGCTATTTGTGATGAGTCAGCTTCTCCATCTATTTGAGCATGTGTTGACCGTTCGCTTTTCACTATCACTGCACATTCATGCCTATCATACAATGAGCTTCACATCCATATTCAACTGTTGTGGTTTTGTCCCACCTTGGCTTGGTTATCATTGTACATATCCATAATAAATCTAGTGTGTTTCTCACTGGGGGAAAAATCCTGATCTCATTGGGGGAAAATAGCTGTTGAGCTTAAACCAACATGCAAATAAACAACAAGGCAACCTTGGAAAAAGACAACAATCATTGTAACCATCACATCATTAAAATTGAACATCAATCAAGCCAATCAAGCAACCATCCAAATCAAATCAAACATCAAGACCAAATCAAATCAATCATCATTGAAGGATTATCTTCTGAATCATGGTTGGATCACTTTAGCACAAATGTTCAATTGATGTTATCTTTATTGTTGTTATCATTTCTCTAGAGTACCTCAATGATGTCACAAACTAGAGGGGCTATGATTGAGAATGATATTTTTATTTGTTTGTTGTCCATGAGTCAATCATTATTATTGTGCAAATTGTCGCGGGACATGCTCTACAAAGTATCATTGATGACATTCCAGATTTGCATGAAAACATGATTAACTCTTGTCTATTTACGCAAGTAATGCTCAGGTCATCTTGGTCTAATTATTCCTAGATGCTTGTGTTATCTTGTATTATCAAATCTCAACGGAAGTTGTATGGAAGTTATACTCAGGTCATCATGGTCTAATTATACCATTGATGTTTGTACTAACTTTCAACATAATAAAACACTCAATAATGATAATAAGCACAATGAATAAGATGAAAACATTGCATAAATATAATTGCATTCATATTAGTTCTACATCTATATTATAGATTTTTCCAAGGCTGGTAACTTTCAACATTATGTTATTTTTCACTACAAGATTGAGTACACTTGACATAACAAAAACATCATTCATTTGCACTGAAGTTTCCATTTCATATCATTAAAAAAGCATTCTCCTACATCCACTATCACAAATAATTCATGCATTCATTCATCATCATATGTGCATCATGAAAAATTCCAAAAATAAAGCATTTTTCTAAAATACCATCATCATTCATAATCCATATCATACATTGAGGTCATAATAAATGCATTCTTTCATTCATCCATAATCCATCCATATATATATGCATCATAACCATCATTCATAATAATATTATAATCCATTCATCATCATAATTCATTTCACATTTATGCATTTAGGTCACATATTTGCATAGAAAATACTAAAAATATAGAAAAGTGCATCGCATTCCAGTAAAGTAATAACATTCACTACATAATCCATAATCATACATTGGGGCATGACATAAAATCATACATGCATTTGCATTCATCATCCATCCATACATAGGCATAATTCATAATCATAATTCATTTACATAATCATCCATACATCTAGGTCATTTATTCACCTCATGAAAAATCCAAAAAGAGAGCATTCATAAATCCATACATCTGCACATTTCATGTTCAAAAGCCATTCATTCATTTATCATACATTTGGAATCCATGAACCATACGTCCATTCATTAAATGATTCATATCAACACATTCAATCACATATTTGCATCCATACATCAATATATACATTTGAAAAATACAAAAATACAATGCATCCCATATCATTGGCATAACAACATCCATCTCATTAATGCATCCATGACATAATCATATAGAATATCATAATCATATAGAACATAAATAAATGAATCCATCATAAACATCCATAATAAAAGCATAAACAACATATAGATCACTAAATCGCCATTGGATATCATATATAACCTCAAAATAATAAAATGTCAAGTGTGCAATGTTGTCAAGAAATGAGAAATGATACATTAAAAATGTGGCAAAAACCAGGTCTCTGAATCAGAATACAATATATATTAGATATGACCACGTGATCCTGTGGTACTACCCTTGGAGGTTGTAGGCCTCTCCCCAACACCTCATTCCCTTGACGACCCTACTCCTAGACCTCCTCCTAGTGGACCCCCTGGGAGTGGCTACATGACACCCCTACTGGTAGTTCGAGATTAAGAGCGACCAGATCTAGAATGAGCATAGCTAACTCTTTGCTCGGCTGGCGCGACCTCATAATATCTGCCCTTGTAGTACTCTGCCTCCTTGGCAGACTCTTAGAGCTCTTTGACCAGGTCACTTGTCCCTGCACTCTCGACTACTGTCTGAATCATGTCAACTACTACCATTTCCCATTCTCCCTGCCATCGAGCGACATCTCTCTCTATGGTGAGGGTGGCTACCTGTGCCTACAACTATACCATTTGTCCTTGTACCTATAGCTGTGCCAATGCTTGTGCCTGTAACTGAGCTTGAGCTTGGGCTAACTACACCTGCAGTGCTTGTACCTTCTCCTGAGGAGTTTGAACCTATGCCTGCAAACCAACTATTTGCATATGTTGCCTCTGGGAGGGCATCCTCAGAACCACTGGCCACTGTCCGACAGGAGATGACCTCCTCCTCTTGGGGATGACCCCAAAATATGGCACATCTCATCATCCGCCTCCACCATCCCCCCTCCATCTCCTCCATCATCTCCCACCTCTTCCTCTGCCTCCTCCTCACCACCATCTCCCCTCCCTTGCACTGCCTGTCCTACCCTCCTCCCAACCTCCAAAATGGGTGTAGGTTCATCTAGACTTGAGATCCACATAAAAGGATGTGTATAAAAATTCTCTATGTAATCTGTTGTCATCTGAGCATCCACGATCTCTCTATGATACTGCCACAAAATTGGTTGTAAACCATTTTACTCTGCGCAAGCTGTATCATAATCTAGGGCAGGCCCCCACTCTGGAATGTCCTGCCTGCATCTGGCATAATGTGCCACCCCCTAAGGCATACCCTGAACTCTATCATACTATCTGTACACTCAGCCAAAAAGGAATCTCTCAATGATGTATGGAGTCCTGCTAATCAAATATCTGCTACAAAATACATAGGGCATCTTAGTGTTGTCGTCTGGCCATACCTCACAATCAAGATATGGCCACCATACAATTGTTTCCAAATCATCAAGGACTCACCTCCAATACTCTAACTTTCCCATCTTATGATGTACAAGTGGTACTGTGTAACCAAAAACATATGGCTGCCCTGTGGGTCAAGCCCTCCCTCCTATTGGTCATGTAACCACTATATGCTCCCAAGCCTAGAGCTATAATAATGTACATCCTACCACAAGACTACTAGCCCGAAGATATATGACATGATGCAAATCATGATACAGGTGTGCAAGCATGCATGAACCCCAAACATATCTGGTTCCATGAGAAATCATGCCCTCTAAAACCTGATCCCAGCCAACTAAAAAGCCCTTCGACCTACGGTTGGGGTAGATAAATCCACCAATGAACTCCTGCCATGATATCTCATATCCAATAAACTGGTCATCATGGAAAATCTGTTGAATGGCATCAATCCCCCTACTTCTTGTGATCATACACCACTAAGTCACCCATGACTGGTATCCTCAAAATCCAATATACATCCTCTGGTGTAACTATGATCTCACTAGTCGCTAGATGGAAGGTGTTGTTGTCACTATGCCACCGCTCTACAAGTGCCATCAATAGCCCCTGGTTTATCTGGTACTGGGGCATGTCAATCAAGGAAGTCAGTCTGCACTGATCAATAATAGCCAAATCTATTGGGGTAAGCTGTGGGATCATGTCCCACGTCTGGGGAAACCACTCTTGTACTTGATGAAATCCTAAGCCACCCTCCTATGATCAAATCACCATATGAAGTTAGCACATCAATTAATCAACCTAACATCAACATATCAATCAATCAAATAAGCTCACGTGAGATTTTGATCAAATCTTGAGGAGCACCTATCCTATCATCGATTCTCATTTTTCATGAGATCGATCAACATCAATCAACATATCTTTGACTCTTATTTTGTCACGTGGTTAATCAATCAAATATTCTTTATCTATCCTATCATCTTTCCTCACCTATCATGAGGATGATCATCAATATATCAATCAACATCATCCTATCATCGACTGACGTGATCATCAACCATCAAAATCTAGGAGGAATAATTCAAAATCATCATTTTTGGCTCAATGTGCTAAAATAAGGTTTCTATGCACTAATCTACTAGATGTGCTAGAAAATTTACTAGATGCGCTAGAGTAGGCCTTCTATGTGCTAGTTCTTGGATGTGCTAGAAAATGACCTCTATGCATTGAAATAGGGTCTCGATGTGTTGTTTCCCAAATGTGCTACTTGAACTACACTATGCACTACACTATTCTATCGATACGCTAGAATCCCTAACCGCTATTCTAGCAACCTAATGTGCTAAAGTGGCGACCTGATGTGCTAATCTATTTTTGGACCTAAACCCAACCCTATGCGCTACTACAATGATTCTATGTGCTATATCAGGAACCAAATGCGCTATTTTCCTAACCCTAGGCATTAAAATGTGTGGAAAACCAAATTTTTAAAATGTAAAAACGTAGGAAAATTTGAATTCAAAATTTGAAAGGATTGGTTCTCAGGGTACTACCGGAGGTCCCTATGCGGTTGGACGCTAGTGGTGGAAAACTCACTCAAATTTGTGAGTTTGGCATGAAATCCTATCCATTTTGGCTCTTCTCTCTCTCAAGCTTTTACAAGGAAAAGTTACAAATGAGCTTTCTTTTACCCATTTTGACCTTTTAAGGGCTAATTAAGGGGTAATTATGGTGGCATTTATTTAATTTTTTAAATGGTCCTTTTTAATCAACTAATCAACAATATGGTTGGACTCTAATCATTATCGGGAGATAAATCAGGTCATCCTCATCAAATCTGACGATCATTAGCATATTAGTGAAAAATCATTTAATCATCAAAACAATTCAAAAAATTCAAAAATCATCAAAAATTCAAAAACCCCTGATTTATCTCCCGAGGGGGCATCCTTTCATCATCACTGCAAAATCAGCTCTGGGGCATGTCAATTTTTTTTATCATTGCGATCTAACAAATTTTTCTTTGAAACAATGCGTCTGCGCACATCACTTTAAAGAGGGGCAAAATGTATGCACGTAAAAATGGTCTGGAGCACAAATTAATTAAATACTTGTTATTTAATTAATAAAATTCTAATTCCTCTACTATTATAAATAAATTGATAAATTTATTTATATGGTTCATTACCTTAATTCTTCCTTTTCTAAGAACATTTTTTCTCTTTAATTAATTAAATGCACAAATTAAATAATCTGTTATTTAATTAATTTCCCTCTTCCATTTAAATTTGAATTTTTAATTCAAATTTAGCACATGTCTCCATATTTTTTCTAACCACCTCCAACTCACCTGCCACCTCACCATGCGTCACATGAAATTGAATTTTCTAAATTGTAAAATGAGAATTATCATCAACAAACTTGCAAAAAATTTGAAACCACTTGGGACACATGGCTTCTTCTTTCCTCTGATTCTCTTCAACACTTGGCAAGGTGTTTTCTTGAAGGGAACCACCTCCTTGATTCTCTCCAACCTTTTTGTGCTCAACCACTAATGCCTTAGGATCACAATCTCGACCATCCATCACTACCACATCATCTTGAGCCTAGAAAAATCTATAAATAGAAGGAATTTCTACAACTTTTCATATGGATTTGGATTACAAACTTATGCTGTAGAATTCTTAGTGAAATTTAAGAGAATTTTGAGAGCATTGTAGTTACTGTTAAGCATTCTATTTCATTTAGTGTTATTATGGCAATTTCAATTTTAGTAGCTTAGTTATTGCATCTCTTATACAACATTACCATTAGATTTGCATTATTAATTTTAGCATTATTTGAGCATATCAGTACTCCATCATAGATCATTCAACATTTATGCATCCAAAATATAAAAATATAGTTATGTAGGCATGTAGTTTTTATTGCACAATAGCTTCTCATTTCTTAGGTTGTCATCTTTGCAAATTCATGTGCAACATTTAATAGATCTGAGAGCATGAATTTTGAAGGTTCTTAAGACTAGAGAACCATGAAATAATTTGAAAGGATAGTTGTAGATATTTAATTCTGTTATTTCAATTCCTTTTATGTAATACATTGCTTGGATGTGTGTTTAGTTTTATCATATTGATACACATATTTTCACCACACACATACAAGTGTTGTTACCCATTAGGATGTGTAGTAATAAACAAGAATCAAATGAATCAAACACACTCTCAAATGAAGCCATGTGATATGAGGCTCTTGAATCAATTATCCACTCTTTGACTTAGGATTTTGAACTGCAATAAGTGCTTGCCCCTTATTTCTATTATAATTTGAAGAAGAAGAATATGAACCCTTGGACATTGAAAGAAATTTTTTTTGATACTTCTCAAGAAGATGCTTCAACTCATCAATCTATTTTGAATAACATTGATGTTCATCATGCTTTATTTTCTTGTAATATGCACATGTATCCTTCTCCTTCTTAGATGATTCCCTTTGAGAGGGAGAGGAATAAAATTATTTATGTGGCCTCTTATTTTTCTTCTTTTGTTTCTTATCATGATTTCAAAATTCTATTTGTACCTTAGGCTCACTAGCCAAAAATTCTTAGACTTGATTAGACCCATATGCAATAACTTCACTTCCTCTTGGATTAAGAGGTTTACAAAGTCATCAAACTTAGGATCAACATATGATGCTCCCATATAAATTCTATGGGTATGAAAGCCAAAAATAAACACATAATACTTAGGACCAAGCTTGGATAACACATTCAAAATCAATTGTAAATCCTCTTTATCAATATTGTGATCTTTCTGTTGTGTTCTTAGTTTTTTATCCTTGGAGATGTAATCTTAGATGTGGTCAAAAAATTTCACATCAAGATTAATCAAAACATTACCAATCTTGCATCCCCTAACCTTATCAATTTTACCATATAATTTATCAAAAGCCTCCCAAGCTTCTTTGGGTGTTTTGCATGATTCAATATAAAATTGTAAATCAAAAGAGACTAATAAACATATGCATCCAAGCGTTTTCTCACCTTCATGCTCTCATTTTTCCAATTTGTTAGCATCAGTAGGTTGAGGAATGGCTTCCTTTAGATAGCCTAGACAACCTTTCCCCATTAGATTATTCCATATTTATTTTTGTAAAAGAGGGGATTCAATACTCCCGAGTCTCTAGGACAAAGAAGAGTCTATAGGGAGCAAACAAACCTCAATTACCTTAAATTACAAGCTCATGTGACAAAGACTATTTGAACAATTAGATGAAATGAAATGCTAGACTACTAAGTACAAAAATGATAAAACTATTATTTAACAAAAAATGATATAGGACTACAAAATATGAATTAAACAAATAGAAAGCTTAGGACTTATAGATTCTACCCCCAAAAGGACAGAGTCATGACCAATAGACGATAGTGCATCATAGGGATGTCTATGCCCCACATTGTCATCCCTAACAAATTAGAAGATAAAAGTTTGAAATCTGCAACACCCAACTCTTTGAATCTAGCAACCTACACACAAGAAGGATGAGGAAATATTTTGGGGTTGTTTTAGGGATTGCCTCAGTCAAACCCCCATTTTGGTGTTTCCACCTCCACAAACAACCACATATATAAATATAGACAATACATAAAATGTAATAGAAAAGATAAGTGAGAAACAAACCCCATTATGGAGCAGAGCCTCTATCACAAATAAAATAGATGAGATGAGTAGATGATTGCAAATAGATGAGACAAAGTAGAAAAGAGAGCATTAACCAATAATATATGGATCCCTTTGAGCTTGATAAACAAGACGTGATTGCTTGGAAGAGAGCCTTGGTTGTTGATGAGAAAAGAATTTGATAGAGCTTCACCACAGAGAGAAAGAAAGAAGAGATATGTACAGAAGAGAATAGAGCAAGAGAGAAAGAGAGAGTGCAAGATGATACAAATGAGAGAAAAGAGGAGCTTTGCAAGGCTACATGGTCAGGAAGATCCATTACACTCATGATTCTACCATAATGACATGTTTCATAGGAAAAGGATGTGAGATTCCCTCATTTGAAACTCACAAAGTTCAAGGATGCTAGCATGCCACATAGACTCCCATGTCTCATGTAGGCGTACCACTCAAAAATTTGCAAGATATAAGGTGACAGATTGCTAACTCTTCATCATTATCCCTTATGGGGTTGAAATCCTAAAATTCCAAATCAAGGTTTTGTCATTAATGCGGTGAGGTGCCATAAATGCAGTTGGCTAAATATGCAAGTGTGAAATCTCCACATGGTACAATTTTGTGATACTACATTTTTCCCCCACTTTAGTGAGCTAAATTTTTGAAGAAAATTAGCTGCACTAAAGTAGAAAAGAAGACCTAAATGTAAGATCAAAAATTTAAATTTTTTATAGATTTGTATGAAAAATAATATTGTAGAGGCCGTAGAGGTTGAGCGGGTGGATACTGACAATGCCCCCAACATTCAAGCTCAATGAGAAACTATAGAGCTTGACTTGAAATTTTGTTCTGCAAAACTCAAAATTAGGTCAGTTTCAAAATCGAAAGAAGCTACCATGGTAAGAAGAATGCTTAAGAAAAATTCAGTGGTTTAGAAGAAAAATACGATGAAGAGGTGAATATATGCCCCTCCTATTTTAAATGCCCCTAGCTAGGTGGGGTAAAAATAGGAAGGATTGAAGGAATATTTTTTCCATGAAAAATGAGAAAAAATGACCTATATATGCCCTAGGTGGGCCCACGAAAGGGTCATTTTCACTATTCATAGTGAGGAGTTTGTTGAATTTTGTGAGAGAGAAGACAACAAAATTCCTCGCAAATGAGATTACGTAGCCCCAAGGATCGAGTAGCTCTATGTAGTAGTAGCCATGGGCAACGAGCCAGATGAGGTATGGAAAATTTTAACCCATCTTGTCATTTTAGTGTACTTTTTAGCTTTTGATTTCCCCAAGCAGCATAGGAATCCAACTCATTAAAAGGTGTCTAATTGGTGCATTGTTGTCCTGACAACATGTATGGTTCCTTTAGCTACATTGGCATACATCCTATGTGCTATTGTCGGGAGTCATTTGGCTCAGACACTAGTGTGCTACATAGATGTTTGCGCAACACACATTAGTCTTCGAGGCTAATAGAAGAATTTTTTTGATGTAGAGTTAGATTTTTTTCGATGATGTAAAATGACTTGACATCAAAATTGGTGTTTTTCTAGGTGTGGTCAAAGATACATGAGCATGCTAGCGAGGTGATACTATCATTATTGTGTGACCACAACAATGAGATGCACCTTGATGATCAGGACTTGCTATGATGGGTCAACCTTTGGTGGGTTTTCACCATGCTAGAGATTTGATACCACACTTTGATGCTAGAGATAAGGGAGATGATCATCACCCTGGGGGATGTCTACCACATCATTGGGCTACCCATCTAGGGACATCAGGTAGCCTACGACGAGGGCTAGATAATATAAGATGCCCAAGAAGGCCATAGTACTACCTCAGGTAGGTGATCCCAATGGACACCACGTGCCATATTTACATGAGGTGGCATGATCAGGGACAAGTGGTGATGCCACTAATTTTTTGAGTAGTGATTGTCATAGTATCACTTCATATCATGACGGATGGGTGAGGCTTGCACCTACACAAGGGCCTTGTCCCCTAAACCCTATACCCTCATCCCTAAATAGATACCTTATACCCTCAAGCATAAACCCAATACCCTCAACCCTATGCCCAATATCCTAAACTCTAAGCCCTATACCATATACCCTATACACTTAACCTTATACCCTCAACCCTGAACACTATCCCTCAACCCTTAACCCTATACCTTAAACCCTAAACCCTACACCCTCAACCCTATATCTTATACCCCCAATCGTAAACCCTATACCCTATACCGTATACTTAACACTTCCAAATCTAAAGCCTAAACCCTATACCTTTAACCCTTAACCCTAAAGCCTAAAGCCTAAAGCCTAAACCCTATACCTTATACCCTCAACCCTAAACCCAATACCCTTGAACCTATACCCAATATTCTCAACTGTAAACACATACACTCAACCCTATATCCTCAACCCTTAATGCTATACCTTAAACCTTAAACCTTACAATCTCAACCCATACCCTATAACTTATACCCTCAATTGTAAACCATATACATTGTACCTTATACCAAATACCATCAAACTTATAGCCTAAACCCTATACCCTCAACCCTTAAGCCTAAAACCTAAACCATGTACCTTATCCACTCAACCCTATATCCAATACCTTCAACCCTATACCCAATATCCTCAACCCAAAGCCTTATACCATATACACTAAGCAACTAAGAAAAGATAAATATACAAACAAACTAAGCAAAGGTAAATATACTAAGCAACTAAGCAAAGGTAAATATACTAAGCAACTAAGAATAGGTAAATATACTAAGCAACTACACCCTATGAAAAGCATAACACAAGTGCATTATAATGCGCTCGCATTATGTTTTTCTTTGACATAATGTGAGAATATTATAATGCACTCATGTTTTTGTTTTATTGGAAATTTATAAGCCTCTGGATTGTATTTTCCTTGGTTTTTCCATGGGCTTCCAACCTTAAGGTTTGGAGTGACCTTCCAACGTCCAAAGACATGTTTTTGTAAATTATAAAAAAAATGACATAGTCTCGAGTGTGCTCCCCATCAAGTTTGCACATGTTTCAATGTCAAGTCAAAAAAACACCATGGAAATGTTAATATCTCTCTTAGCTATCTAACCATGTAATTTTTTTTCACATTTTGAGTATTTTAAGGTTTTCATCTTTAATTTCTTTTGTTAGTGTATCTATTTTTTGTCAAAAACCAGTGTTTGGTGTTTTTGACTTAATTTTTTAACCATTCATCAAAATTTAAAATAAATTACATTTTTAGAAACTAGAATCCATTCTAAACATATTAAAAAAATGACTTTCGATCAATTTATAGGGGGGAGCATGCTCAATTTTTGGTTTTCTAGGATGTTTCCACTTCAAAAGTTAGTAAAAAAATAGATATTAATTAAAAATTTACTAGAAAAATTAGGGATAAACTACATGGTGTTAAATAATTTCTCACCAAAGAGATTTTTGAAATACTAAAAAAAAGTTAACATTTTAGGAGGGCCACACTAGATGCTATGTTATGTTTTTATGAAAAAAATAGGAAAAAATTTGTGTGGCCCCCTTTTTGAATCCCTTAATCTCTACCATTTTTTTAAAAGAGAAGGAGTTTAGAAAGTAGATTCAAAGCACTACAACTCTTTTTTTGTTGCATCTTCATATTTTGAGTGTAACTATCTTCAATTTCTCATCCAAGGTTAATGTTTCCCGATTTCAAAAAAAATGGCCACTTAAGAGGTCCCTTTTTGGTCCCCCATCTTTCTGCACTTACCCTCAAGATGTTGGAATTGTTGTCATTGATGTCAAAGGGAAATCATGTTGATCATTGATGTCCATGAATGTTCTCTGAAAGGTTAAAGTCCTGAAGAGTTGCCTAAGTTTGGACTTCGGGCTTACCTCATACTGTTTGTGTTGGCATCCTACAATGATTTAACAAATAAACCCTTATAGTCGTGATTCAGAGATTGGAAATCTAATCTGAATAGCTATCTCAATCATCATGAAGGTGCATTTAACTTATCAACCCAAGGACGTAAACTTGAAATGGGTCAGCACAACATGTGCACTAGGGATCCAAAGTAGCCACATTCATCCTATAGCTAAGAAAGACACAATGTTGAAACTAAATTTCTTGGAAGGAAATAACATAAGTGTTGAGCATCAACCAATAACTATACTAAGTTGAAATGCATGACATAAATGAAAATCTGAGTGAACAAACATGAAACTACTCTGTCTGCTTTGGTTGCAGGAACAGTCACAAAATGGAATTCTAGTGGCTGTAAGAATAGACAATGCTAGATTCTTAAATGATTACTAAATAAAAAATAATAACTAAACTAATGAATGAAATACTCACCAAGTGGGCCCCCTTGGATGAGTATCCCTTGAAAAAAATGTAAACCCAAATGCATGAACTTATAACTTCATTTTATTCATTGGAAAACATCAGTACAATCGAGCAACATGATTGTATTACTGAAAAACTAAGAATGCAATTACATCATTAGACTAAGCAACCTCCTGAGAAGGAGCATCCGAGTCTTATTTATAGGAAAATAAGCTACTAACTAATCACCTAGGAGGGCAGTCAATTCCAACAGATTCGAAGGATGCCACTTTAGCGAAAGCATAAAAAGTGGAGAGGCGGTTACGCATGCACAAAATATGGCCAAGCATGTTTACCTTAATGCAAATACAGCACAACAATAACACCTATATTCACTCAAAAGACAATTAAGACCATTTACAAGGTGGTTACAATTTTGAATTGCATGAAGAATCTCCCACCATCGAGAGTCTTCCCTCCATTGAACTTTGAATGATCACCTTGTTGACTATTATGGAAAATGACTAGATAGTGAAATCTTCCTCAACTGCAGGCCTCTAATTATATCTACATGACAATATTAGTATGCACAACAATTGTCTTAAAGTGTCATTCATTAATCCACAAGTAAAATTAACATAGATAGTTCATATAGCATGTCAATGTCATTTAAAGGTTACAAAAATAAGCTTATGCCTAATGTCTATGGTTTTGAGGAAATATCGTAAAAAGGTCAACATCCAAGCATCAAATTCTATGACAACTGCAGCAAATGGATAATAAAATCTATCAAAATTGAACCATAAATTGGACTCATGACTCCCCCCAACCTAAAGTTTTGCTGGTCCTCCAACAGAGGAAGGGTTCTTCTTTTTCTTGGTCAATGCCTTGAAATTTATAACTACCAACTATCCTACATCAATTCTTGTTGTGTGTGAATGAGGGTCCCAATAGAACCATTGTTTCCTATCCAACCTACTCCATCTCTATCTCTCTGTAGCTATGTCATACTAGTAATACCTGAAATTTGACACAAGCCACAATAGGATAGGTGGCTGAAAATTCAGTGGAAGCCAAAATTGTCCCTTTGTCCTTCCAATCTGTATATATCTATCAACTCTCTTAAGTGCTGCAGCATAGTTCTGCATAGAGTGAGGCTCAACTTGTTTCAATTCACCATTTAGGTTGTTCCACCTTTGTGATAGGTATCCCATTACAAATTCCCCTATGGTTTTTGCTACCTCCTCATATTCTTTATAAACTGCTTCTCTCTCATACATGATACTATTGCCATAGCTTGGTCGGTAAAGAATTATGTGCCAATCCTTGAAAAATGTCTCCTGGCTTTCTAGATTCAACCCTAATGGACAAGGGAGTGTTGGACTCAATTTACCTATAAGTCCTGAACTTTTTTCCCCAACTGATTTCATTCTATATCCAGGACATAAATGCCCTTAATTGGACATCTCCAACATACAATAGTGGATTCCAATCATGGTCTTGGGTCACAACATAATTATGCAAATAGAATTCACACAACAATTCTTCATTTCAGGAGGAGCAATCTGATAAGCATTACAAAAATTAAGAGGAGTCTCAATGGAAGGATTCAAACTTGAAACAATCCTTGCTAGTTTGAAAGAAATATGCTTCTCCCTCAAATACAGGGAATAGACCCTTGGAGGAGTCCTACACTCTAATATCTGAGGTACTAATGCTGCCATATTATCCACCTTTTCCTTTAAAGCAACAATTTCTTCATTCTTATCTTCAATCTCTTCATCTCTCTTTTGAATTTCCCTCTTTAGCCTATGTTTCTCCTCTTTCCATTCTTCTTCCCTCATTTTCATTTATTTTCATAAGTTCATGGCTATCCCGTGCATTGAAAAACTAGAGGGCTTATGTATTCCTACCAGAATTTTTCCTAACACTTTTGCTTGCTCTTCGTATAGCTCCAACTGTAGGGACTCTATTTGTTTAGCCAATTCTGGCTACAACACCTCTTGTTCTTGCTTCTGCACTTGTTGTAGGAACTCTTGCTTCTGCTTTTGCTATAGGAGCTCCTAATTTTCCTCATACTCTTGGCTTCCAACTTGTTTTGTGATGTCAGAAAGATCTGCTAGCGTTATGTTTGCTGCTTGCTCAAATATGTCCTTTTCTTCAACATTCACCTACCCCATTTGATTCAGAGGATTTTTTGTCAAATTTTGAAATTATCCATTTTTCTCCAGTTTTGGTATCATCAAGAAGTGCCTGGGATCCTGACTCCAATGCAACTTGAACGAAGTCAATCGGAGTCCTGGAGTTCAAGATATTTATGGTCAAACTTTTGGTCAACTCCTAGACCCAGGCTGAAGAAAAGGGCAAAAATAAAAGTCATCAAAATCAGTCAAAGTCAACACCATTTTGTATTTCTCATTGTCATGATTCCGGAAAAGTTCATTTCATGGAAAATGGAGTCCGTATGACGAAGTTACGGAAGGTCAAAGATTGGTGAAAATTGCCCCGATGACGTCAGCGCCTAGTCAGCTCAACAACCAATCAACCCCTGACACATGGAAACCCATGACAATATTATTGTTGGAATATTATAAAAAATTAATAAAAAAAAAGGCGAAAAAAATATATAAAAAAAAATCATTAAGTGGGTTTCCCCCATTGTAGGGGGGTGGCCCACATTATGTGGGCACCACCCATGGTATGGGGGGTGACCCACATTAAGTGGAGTGCCACCCATGCTATGGGGGGTAACCCACATAAAGTGGGATGCCACCCATGGTATGGGGGGAAGCCCACTTAAATAGGCATCCCCCTTATCATGTTTTATTTAAGCATTTAAAAAGAGAGGGTGGTGGGACCACCACCCACCATCTTCTCTAAAGGGGATTTGATTTGATTTTTTTCAAAGCCTTAAGATAAGGCTATATCCTTATTTTTAGTGGCCTAATATATCCCATGGGTTAAGGAGCCTAACGTATCCTCTTTATACAAGAAATATTAGGAATATTATTCCTAAATAAAGGGGCCAAATAAAACCTTACATAAAATATCTCCTAAATAATAGCGAATAAATCTATTTGTAACCATTCAAATGGAAATGAAATTATTTTGAGGGGATATTATCTTTCCAGAAATTATTAAAGGAGGATATTATTGAATTTTTTTTCTATGTAAGGGAGATTGGGTAGTTAATTGGTTTTACACCAATTTTGGCATAAAATGTAATATAAAAAAGGGGTAGAATGGGGGGTGTGAGGTAAGTGATTTTGGAAGAACTTTGCAAGTGTGAGAGTTGCTTTCCTTGGAGAAATTTTTTTCCACACACTTTGGAAGTGCATTTGAGAATTTCTTTGTAAACCAAGAGGAGGTTCTGCCGACGAATGTAACTGAATTTCTAGAGGAATAATTGGATTGGTCCACTCATTGGAGAGGGGCCCGAAGATGTAGTCGTTTTAAACGATGAACTCCGTTATCAATTTTGTTTGCATTCTCTTTCTCTCTCTCATTCTGTTCTTTCTTTATTCTCTTTATAATTTCATCAATTTAATTTTGTTAAGAGTTAAATTGTAATTAAGCACTTTCGGATTATAATTAAGCATTCAAAGCATCTGTCATAGATCCATTAAATCAGATCAAATTTGGTATCAGAGTCGTGTTTGGCTAAGATTGGAGGTTTGAATGCTAACGCGCTCCAAGCTTCAGAAAGGTGAAGGAGAGCTTGAAGAATATAATCCTGAGATCGGCAAAAGAAGAACCTTGCCAAATATGGAAGGAATCGAAGCTAGGAAAAGTATTGAGCTTGAGCTTGATGATAAGTATTTTCAGCAAGCCTTCCTTGAGATGAGAGCAATGGTTGGAGAGATTTATGCAGATAAGAAGAAGCGTGAGCAAAAGAAAGGAGATTCTTCAAAGAAGGAAGATTCTAAAGATTGTAAAAACAAGAAGAAGCAATCTGAAGACGGTGAAAAAATTCCAGTTTATCCTCCATCTACCCCGTCTTCTCCTTCTTCCTCTTCTTCTTCCTCTTCTTCTCCCTCTTCTTCTTCTCCCACTAATAATCCATTTAAGAGAAATTCAAAGCCTGTTATTAAACTGGGTGTAAAAGTTGAATTACCTAAGTATGGTGGTGAGTTAAATGCCGAAAAGTTAGATGATTGGATCCAATAGGTAGAAGTGTAGTGTAGGATTCAAGGCCTAACAAAAGATGCTTCTATGATCTAGTTAGCCACTCTCCAATTGGGAGGTACAACTCTCACTTGGTGGGAGAGTAGAACTCGGGAGGAAATTGCTCGCCATGGTAAGGTTAATATGACTTGGATGGAATTTGTTGCTGCCCTTAAAAAAAAATTTTATCCATAAGGTTATAGGAAAAAATTAACAATGAATTGACAAACCTTTAGGCAAGGTAAGGGTCAGTCTATCCAAGATTACACCCATGAGTTTAGAAAATGAGATATTGTTTTAAGTGTTCCTTTGTATACTCAAGATACACTACTGAAGTACATAGGTGGTTTGGATTCTTACCTAAGACATACCATTCTAATGTTGAGTCCTGATAATTTGGATGAAGTATCAGTCCAAGTCACTCATTTAGAGTCATGGGGTAAGAGCAATTTCAGTGATAATTTCTCAAACAAACCATCTAAGTCTGAGGGGAAGTTTAAGGGTAAAGATAAAGGCAAAGGAAAAAAGACAGCTATAGTTAAGAAGGAGGGTGATAAGCCCACATGCTCCCATTGTAAGAAAGAGGAGCATGATTTTTTAAAGTGCTGGAAGCTGCACCCAGAACTAAGGCTGAAAAGATACAGAGGAAATAAAGGAAAGCAAAAGACTACTGCAATGATTCAATAAGATCTTGGATCTGACTCCAGAGATGAGACAAAGATTGTTGCTACCGGGATCCAAGGTAAAGTTAAAAGTATAAATCTCTCTGCTGATACAAGTATTTCTAATGCAAGTGCATGGAGTGCAAATACAAGTAAAGTATCCACTCATCCTAAAGCTGATAAACAATGGAATAAACTGTTTCATATTCAAGTTGTATATAAGAACACTAAGATTGACACATTGTTTTATACGGGTTCTCAAGTCAACTTAATATCTGAAGAGGTGGTAAAGAAACTCCATTTAACTACAACACCTTATCCAAATCCATATCTGCTTGGATGGGTTTGCAATGATGCTCAGCTGCAAGTAATGAAACAATGTAAACTAAAATTTTCTATCACTGTAAACTTTGTTGATGAGGTAGAAGTAGATGTTGTCCCTTTGGATATTTGTGGGCTTGTGTTAGGGAGTCCTTATCTATATGACAAAAAAGCAATCTTCTATAGGGGGGAGAATAAATATCATCTTTTTAAGGATGGGATAGAATACATTGTATGTGCACACAAAGTTAAGACTAATCTTGCACTAGTCAAAGTTGGTCAAATGAAAAGGTTGATCAATTCTAGTAAGAACTTTGTATTAATGCTTGTAAAATATCAAGAGGATGAAAAAGATGAAGCACTTAAGGGGTGTGATCCAAAGTGTAAAACTAAGATGGTCAAAATAGTTTCAACTTATGAAGACTTATTTCAAGAACCAAAGGGGTTGCCACCTAAGAGAGAGATACAACATGAAATCCATTTACAGTAGGATGTGCCTCTTCCAAACATCGACATGTACCATTATTCAGTTTTTCAGAATGAGGAAATCAAAAAGCAAGTTCAGGAGTTGGTGGAAAAAGGAGTCATACATCCTAGTACATCTCCTTGTGGTTCTCCAATTGTGTTGGTTCTAAAGAAGGATGGGTCTTGGAGAATGTGCATCGACTATCGAGCCCTAAACAAGATAACGGTAAAGAACATGTATCCTCTTCCCCATATTGATGATTTACTTGATTAGTTAAAACATGTAGTTTATTTCTCTAAGTTAGACTTGCGTAGCAGATATCATCAGATAAGAATTGTAGAAGATGACATTTGGAAAGCTACATTTAAGACAAAACAAGGACTATTCGAGTGGTTGGTCATGCCCTTCGGGCTTTGCAATGCATCAGATACATTTATGAGAGTCATGAATGATGTCTTTCATCCTTTTATTGATGATTTTGTCATAGTGTATTTAGATGATATTCTTGTATTCAATCGAACTTGGGAAGATCATGTAAGTCATGTAAAAAACGTTTTTGATGTATTGAGAAAAAAAAAACTCTTTGTAAAGATGTCTAAATGCGAATTCGCTAAGACATCCTTAGTGTACTTAGGCTATGTCGTAGGAGGTGGTCAATTGAAATTAGACCCTGTGAAGGTCGAAGTTATTGTAAAATGGCCTAAGCCAAGTATAGTTACTGAAGTCAGAAGTTTCCTAGGTGTAGTCCAATATTGGAGAAAGTTAATTGCAAACTTCTCTTATATTGCATCACCATTGCACTCATTGACCAGTACGAAGACAAATTTTTAGTGGGGAGGTCCACAACAAAAGGCCTTCAACACTTTGAAGGATAAGTTAAGCACAACACCAGTTCTAGCTTTACCAGATTTACACCAACCGTTTGAAATTGAAACAAATGCAAGTGGATTTGCCATGGGAGCAGTGCTAATGCAAGGTGGTAAGCCAATCTTCTATCACTCTGAAACCTTTTCAGGTGCAGTCACTAACTATCCTACTTATGATAAGGAACTTTATGCATTAGTTCAGAGTGTTAAAAAATGGAAACACTACTTAATGGGGAAGGAAACAGTAATCCATACCTATCACCAACCATTGCAATATTTGCATTCACAAACTAAGCTGCAACAAAGTAGGCACTTCAGGTGGATGGGTTTTATTCAACAACTTCACTTAGTAATTAAGTAAAAGAAAGGTGCCCATAATAAAGTAGCAGACATGCTCTCTAGACCTCCAGTTTCCAATGCTTTGATAATCCTTAAAAATAGTTCTATGATGCATGCAAGTTTTGAAGAACAATATGCTACTGATGAAAATTTTAAGGATTTCTATGTAGCTCTAATCCAAGGCAAAAAATTAGAAGAAAAGGATTACTATGTGCACGATAAACTCTTGTATCACTTAGGGAAATTATGCATTCCAAAGAATGAACAAGCACATGTAATCAAAGAGGCACACACATCACTAATTTCAGGACATTTTGGGGTTAGTAAAACTTTGGCACAACTACAAAAATATTGCTACTGGCCTCGAATACAGGAAATTATAACAAAATATATTAAGGGATGTGTGATGTGTGCAACTAGCAAACCAAGTAACAGGAAATTGGGGTTGTACACACCTTTACCTATACCGTCCCATCCATGGGAAAGTGTTTCTATGGATTTTGTTGGGGGGTTACCTATGTCTAGGAAAGGGCATGACTATTTGTATGTAGTAGTTGATCAATTCAGCAAGATGTGTATTCTTATGCCATGTAAAAAGAAACTCACTACTGAACTGACAACTCATATGTATTTTTAGTTTGTATGGGTTCACTTTGGGTTTACCCACTTCCATTGTATCGGATTGAGATTCTCGATTCCTTGGGGAGTTTTGGTCAGTCTTATGGGGACTTATGTATACTAAACTGAAAAAGAGTACAACCTTCCATCCATAGACTGATGGACAGACAGAGGTAGTGAACAAGACAATTGTGCATCTTCTCAGAGGATATTGCATCAAACATCCTAAGTTGTGGGATGAAAGTATTCATTATGTGCAACATGCCTACAACCATGCAGCTCATCCTTCTACAAAGAGGTCTCCTTTTGAGACTTGTTTCGGTTACGTTCCCAAGACACTGATGGATTTTATTTTGGCAAGGATGATGTTGAAGATGGATGCCATTATTCAGAGAAGGATTTGAAGTTCATCCAAAAAGTCCAAGCAATTCATTAGGTAGTAGAAGCATAGTTGGAAAAGAGCCAAGCCAAATACAAGGCTCAACATGATAAACATCGAACCGACCACCATTTCCAAGTTGGTGACCATGTTTGGTTACATATAAGGAAGGAAAGAATGCAAGGTGAAGGAAGGAAGCTCAAGCCAATCAGATATGGTCCATTTGAGATTTTGGAAAAGATTGGAACCAATGCCTTCCACCTTAAAAATTCCTCCATACATGCAAATTTATTCGGTAGTCAACGTTGAGAACTTGAAGTTGTACAAACCTCCGATGATACTAGATGAGGAGGTTGAAGTACAAGTTCCATCTGTTGATGACCTTTCACCAAAGTACATATCAGAGTTTCCTTAAGATGTCATCCTCGACAGGAACACCAGGACTTCATGAAGAGGAGCAGTTGAATACCTCCGAGTGGGGCTAAAGGGGATGCATCCAAGCAAGGCAAAGTGGATGGAGATTTTTAAAGTGAGGGAACTTTACCCTCAGTTACTTTTTGAGTAACTAGCTTTCGGAGGTCCAAAAGCTCTCCAGTGGGGAGAACTGATCCAGAGGATTTTTCGTTAAATTTTGAAATTCTCCTTTTTTCTCTAGTTTTGGTATCATTAAGAAGTGCTCGAGATCCTGAATCCAATGCAACTTGAATGGAGTCAATCGAAGTCTCGAAGTTCAAGATATTTATGGTCAAACTTCTAGTCAACTCCTAGACCCAGGCTGAAAAAAAGGACAAAAATCAAAGTCATCAAAATTAGTCAGAGTCAACACCATTTCATAGTGCTCATCATCATGATTTCGGTAGAGTTTGTTTCATGGAGAACGGAGTTTGTGTGACGAAGTTACAGAAGGTCAAAGATTGGTCAAAATGTCTCTGATGACGTCAGTGCCTAGTTAGCTCAACAACCAATAAGCCCCTGACACATGGCAACCCATGACAATATTATTGTTGGAATAATATAAAAAAACAATAAAAAAAAGGGAAAATATATATATAAATCATTAAGTGGGTTTCCCCCATCCTAGGGGGGTGGCCCACATTATGTGGGCACCACCCATGGTATGGGGGACGACCCACATTAAGTGGAGCACCACCCATGCTATGGGGGGTAACCCACATAAAGTGGGATGTCACCCATGGTATGGGGGGAAGCTCACTTAAATAGGGACCCCCCTTATCATGTTTTATTTAAGCATTTAAAAAGAGAGGATGGTGGAACCACCACCCACCATCTTCTCTAAAGGGGATTTGATTTGATTTTTTTCAAAGCCTTAAGATAAGGCTATATTCTTATTTTTAGTGGCCTAATATATCCCATGGGTTAAGGAGCCTAACGTATTCTCTTTATACAGGAAATATTAGGAATGTTATTCCTAAATAAAGGGGCCAAATAAAACCTTACATAAAATATCTCCTAAATAATAGCGAATAAATCTATTTTTAACCATTCAAATGGAAATGAAATTATTTTGAGGGGATATTATCCTTCCGAAAATTATTAAAGGAGAATTATTGAATTTTTTTCTATGTAAGGGAGATTGGGTAGTTAATCGGTTTTACACCAATTTTGGCATAAAATGTAGTATTAAAAGGGGTAGAATGGGGGGTGTGAGGTAAGTGATTTTGGAAGAACGTTGCAAGTTTGAGAGTTGCTTTCCTTGGAGAAATTATTGTATTTTTGTGCTTTTGGAGAAGTTTTTCTCCATGCACTTTGGAAGTGCATTTGAGAATTTCTTTGTAAACCAAGAGGAGGTTCTGCCGACGAACGTAACCAAATTTCTGGAGGAATAATTGGATCGGTCCACTCATTGGAGAGGGGCCATGAGACATAGTCATTTTAAATGATGAACTCCATTATCAATTTTGTTTGCATTCTCTTTCTCTCTCTCATTCAGTTCTTTCTTTAATCTCTTTATAATTTCATCAATTTAATTTTGTTAAGAGTTTAATTGTAATTAAGCACTTTCAAATTATAATTAAGCATTCAAAGCATTTGTCATAGATCCGTAAAATCAGATCACCATTGGAGCTTTTGTATCCTCTCATGATATTTCTCTAGGCTTAGGGCTTTCCTTCAGAGGTACACCAAAGGTTGGCCAAACTAGTCTTGATTTTCTAGGAGGGCTTTCATTTTTTCTTTGGCTACAGTAAGAACAGTGTCAGCCTTCTATTTCTTAGAGCTTGGCACTTCTTTTTCTATTGTTTGAGTTTTAGCTTTTCCCTTCCTTATTTCTACCTCCTTCTTTTGTGCCCTAGTTCTCATTAGGATACCAAGAAGAACATCATCATCAAAATCTGGAGAGGAAATTTCTTTATCTGAATATTTTATCTTAGAAGAACTAATGTCTATGGTTTATTTGGTTGTAGGAGGGTTTACACTAGGGCTTGCACCAGAAGTTGAGGCTCTAGGAGTGGCCCCAACATTTCTCATTCTCCTACTAACCCTACGAGGTTGAGGAAAAACCCTAGGTCATAAATGCTATGGTCTAATTTGATCAATATTCAAGAATTCTTCCCAAGTCATATCATACACATCATGCAAAGACTTCTCAACTAATAATTTGATCATACAATGGTGGGAAATGGAATTATCCCTACCTTTTTGGGTCTTGGCCACCATGATTAAAAAAAGGTGGTATAGCACATTTGGAACATTCATTCTTCTCCCATGCCTCATGTGATTCAAGAGTTTGAAGTGCACAAAATGTAGATTGAATTGATGACCTTCATAGGTAATGTACTTCATAACATAAACAACTACTTGCTTACATGGATCAGGAAGAGAAGTTCTCTTCACACCTTGTTTGTCCACACTCAATGAAGGGTCATCATGTTTTGTAAATTCAACCCTAGTTGACCTAGTGTCTTTGGTAGCAGGGTAATGTTCACCATCGGTAGGCAACCCTATAACTTATACAATCCTCTCTTCAATAGCTATGACCTTCAACCTTTTTACCATGACCTTTCCTTCAGACAATGTTTGGGAAAATTCCAATGCAATGTCTTTATTAAAACCATTTAGCTTTAAGAAATAATCTAACCACCCACAATTTCTGAACTCGGCCAGGCAAGGTGCATCCTACAGTAATACATCATGAACCGTGGGTTCATTTGAATTAACCCACCACCCATTGTTCAGTTGTCTACAATCAAACAACCACTCTACAAAGTTTCCGTTGCTGCAATTTTTGTCTAAAAGCTAAACTTCTCCTTCCTGCAATGTTGCTAAATTTCCAACACCAGTGTTGTCTGAATTTTACCTTTTTGGCTTAAGATTATGACAGTAGCAATAAAGGAAGTAAAGGAGTAATAAATAAAGGCTATGATCAAGAAAAATGGTGCCGATTGATGTTATTTCACACATGTGAGCCGTCGTCTCACTCATAATTCAAATCGGCTCAATGATTTAAACTTTGCTAATGTGAACCAATATGGAAAAACTCACGAACATGGCATTCACATTTCACCCCCCCAACCTAAATTTGCATGTGTCCTCACATGTGAGGTGGTAATGATGATTTGATTGGGGCAAGGAATAATTACATGCTATGGAGAATGCCTATATTAACATACACAAATTAAATGAGTGTACTAAAAGATAATTAAGATATAACAAATTGATGCACACGTACTTGAATTCTTGGAAGATATGTTGCAAAGATTATGGAGAAAGTACGGGTCAATTTTAAGAAATCAGTTGAGCAATTAATGAAAGTGAAGTGGAATGAGGTGAAATGGAATGAAGTGAAATGATGGCAGCGGGATGGAAGAGAGAGAAAGGTGGAGATGGATGGGTAGATGGGTGAAGAAGTGGACCTCCAAAAAAGTGGAAGTCTTTATTATGACAAGTTACATACCTTAGTTATCCAGAAGGAGGGACACTAGGTCCACTTCCTTTGGCTTTAGGAAGTTCAGGTGTTGCATGTTCAGTGAATTGCTGTAGGAATTCCTCTTTGGAAGTTGGATTTTGATACAACCTGAGGTGATGATCATTGAAAAGCAACTTAAATCTGATAGGGTCAATGGTAGTGAGCTGAAAAAATCCATTGGAAAAGACTTAAGCAACCTCATATGGTCCTAGCCACCTTGTCTTCAATTTTCCTACAATATCTTTATACCTTAAGTCATAGAGCAGTGCCCAATCACCTGGCTAGAATTTCTTATCCTTTATGAATTTGTCATGTCACTTTATTCTCTAATTCTGCATTACCTTTGTGTGATGCAAGGCTTCCTTCCTCATCTCATCCAAAGCATTCATCTACATGATTTTGTCCCTTTGTGCCTCAGAGATATCCATCCCCAAGTCTACTATAGTACTAAGAGTCTTATACTCAAATTCAATGGGCATCGTAGCTGTCTTTCCATACAACAACTCAAATGCAGTGAATCCTATAATTGTTTTCCAGGTAGTTCTATAGGCCCAAATAGCTTCTATTAGCCTGCTTTCCCCATCCCTTCTATGGATAGCCATTGTTTTGGTCACAATGGCTTCAATTTCTTTGTTGATCACCTCAACTTGGCCATTGGCTTGAGGGTGATAAGGAGTAGACTTCCTATGCCTAATGTTGTACTCATTGACAAGTGTTGTAACAAGGGTTGAAGTGAATTGAGCCCCTTGATTAGTCACTATCTCTCTTGGAACCCCATACCGTGTGAAAATTTCCTTATAAAGAAATTCTACAACCTTATTATCTCTTGCATGCTTCATGGTCTTAACTTCTACCCACTTGGTTACATAATTAGTGCATACCAAGATATAGGATTTACCATTTGATGGAGGATCAGTGGGTCCTACAAAATATAATCCCAACTTATCAAAAGGAGTAATTACTACCTGGGGGTAAAGTGGTATCTCATTAGATTTGGTTGGCCATCCCAGCGTCTGGAATCTGTCACACTTCCTTGTATATCTCCCTGCATCCTTGTGGAGTGTGGGCCAGTAATATCCTGTGTTCAAAATCTTCATTGTTGTCCTCTTGGCTGCAAAATTCCCTCCACAAGGTTCATTGTGACATGCATGCAAAATATCATATGTCTCATCTTCCCTCACGCATCTCCTCATGACATGGTTTGGTCCACTAGAACAAACATCCAACAATCCATGAGAAAGGAAAAGATTTTTCAATGAGCACCCTCCTCTCTTTTGGAGAGAAGTGAGGAGGAACTCTCTCCATGACTAGATAATTAGCTATGTCAGCATACCAGGGTGTCTGCACGCTGATGGAAAATAAATGATCATTAGGGAAAGAGTCATCTATGACTTGATTTTCCTCTGGTGTAGTCAGCCTCGAAAGAAAGTTTGTAACAACATTGGCCTTCCCTAGTTTATCCACAATGGTTATGTCAAACTCCTGCATCAACAATAACCATCTTGCTAGTGTACATGAGATCAAGGGTTTATTCATGAGGTATAAAATGGCTACATGATCAGTGTGCATAAAGATCTAGTAACCTGTTATGTAGTGCCTAAATTTGTTTAGGGAATAGATCACTGCTAACATTTCTTTTTATGTCACTGTATAGTTGAATTCAGCTCCCTATAAATTTTTGCTAACAAAATAAATAACATTTTCAATAGCTCCTTCTTTCTGTCCTAGGTATTCTCCTATAGCATAGTCAGATGCATCTATATGGATGTGAAAAGGAAGCTGTCAACTAGGTCCCTTGAGTATAGGAGCATGATTTAAAGTTGCTTTCAAGTCAGAAAATGCCTTGTTACAGTCTTTTGTCCATTGGAATTCAACATCTTTAGTTAGGAGATTATACAATGGTGTTGCCATTTTGCTGAAGTCTTTGATGAACCTCCTATAATAACCTACATGTCATAAGAAACTCCTAATAGTTTTTTGTTTCGTAGGGATAGGCAGATTGGTGATCACCTCAATCTTTGTAGGATCTACTTGAATTCCTTTGTGAGAGATATAGTGGCCAAGAACTACACTTTCCTACATCATCATAAAGTACTTTTCACTATTTAAAGATAGATTATGGTCTTCACATCTTTGTAGGACTCTCCTGAGATTTTCCAATACTTCATTGAAATCAACACCATAGGTAGTGAAATCATCCATATAGATTTCCATGCAATCATGAGATATGTCTAAAAATATGCTAATGAATGCCCTTTGAAAACTTGCAGGTGCATTGCATAAGCCAAATGGAAGTACTGAGTAGGCATAGGTCCCCCGTGGACAGGTAAAGGTGGTATTCTCTTAGTCATTTGGTGCAATTTGGATCTAGTTATAGCCGTTGAATCCATCTAAAAAAGAAAAGTACTGCTTTCCTACAAGTGATTCCAAAACTTGATCTATGAAAGGTAAGGGAAAATGGTCCTTTTTGGTGGTAACATTAAGTTTCTCGTAATCAACACAAACTTGCCACTTCCCTCCTTTTTTGGGCACAATCAATAACGGGGACACCCACTACTATCTGAAATGAGGTAGATAAATCTTGCATCTAGCAATTTTTTTAGTTCCCCTTTTATAATTTCTATCAATGTTGGGTTAATTGTTCTTTGTGGCTTCCTCACTGGTGTACAATCGTCTCTTATGTATTTCCTATGAGTGAAAAGCTTAGGGTCCAATCCACTCATATCATGATAGTCCCACGCAAATGTATACTGGTGGGACCTCAGTAAGTTTTTCAATGACAATTGTTGTTCTTCACTCAATTTACTATTAATATTTAGATATTTTCCTTCTAACACTTGCAATTGTGTAGTTAACTCTACCATAGTTGCTTCACTAATGCTTGGAACCTTGAGTTCATGTGGAAACAATGTATGAGACATACCTATTGTTGCAGGAAAAAACATGAAGGAGTGTCTTCACTGGATCAACAAAATTAGATGTATGAGAGGATGATGCTTCCTCTACCTCATAGTGGTTCTAAATTATGTTAGATAATACTTCATCTTCATCTTGAAGCTGCATGAAGGAACTTCTGCCTAACATCATAAGTTGTGCCACATAATTAACTTCCTCGGCCTCTTCACCAACATGTGGCCATACTGGATCATTCCTACCATGAGAGGGTTGAACAGGAGGGTAGAGACCAAGCTTTTTGGTGCTCTTTCCATTATAAATGGTCATGTCTCCTATCTGACATCTAATATAAGAATCTGTTGTTGCTAACCATGGCCTTCCAAGAATAATGGGGTACCCACCTAGTGTGGCTTTAGGAGAAAGAATCATAAAATATGTTGGGTACTCCCAAGATTCTAGAGTTACCACAAGATCCTCTACTATACCATCAGACCTAATAGTAGAACTATCAGCAAGTTATAGGACAATAGGAGTAGGTCTCATGCTTGCAACATTTAGTTGTTGCAGGATGTCCTTAGTCATTACATTTATTGCTGCTCCCAAATCAATTAGATAATTCTTTATTTGGATCCATTTATAATAACTCCTACCACAGGACTCCATGGGTCATTATATTTGGGAACAATCACTTTCCCAAGCATGATATCAGCTAGTTGTCCCACCACATGAACCTATTGTGCAATTTTTGCACACATGCCCCACTGAAAGTAGGGACCCTCTTTCTTGCTCTTTTTTTCTTTTGTTCTTTGGTCTCTTGGCCCTTTGGTTTTTGAGGATTCGCTTGCTTGGGCATGTGCATGGATGTTTATCTTTCTTGCATGGATGGTCCCCCTATGATATATATTGAAAACCTTAAGTTTTTGACTCATTCCGGGTTTTTCACTACTCTTGGGAAAATCCACTTTTGGCGAAATTACTCGGTTTCCTTGAAAACCTGACGACGACTGCTTTTCACTATGATCTAGAGATTTTTGGTCCTTCACGGAATTCCATTATGACTGGATTTCTCTGAGGATCCATTGCCTTGTCAAATTCTTAGGTTATGGTTTGACCTATATTGTTGACTGAATTAATGTTCGTTTGTATGATTTCTACAATGGGTATTAAATTAAATTTTGGGGATTTTGTGCCATTAAAGTTTTATCACTTGCTTTCTATTGAAATGGAGTACTTGATCTTGGGTGCTGCTACTAGATTATGCATCTAGGATTGTGATCGATTGTTACAGTTGGGTTTTCTGGAGGTCATTTTCAATTTACTCATATTTTGGGATCTCTTTCCAAATTCTACTATGTCATTTTTCCTGCACTTATGGTATGCACATGATGCTTCATCTCTTTTAACGGATGACTTGAATTAATTCATGGTTTGTGCATATGTGCTATGAGGTGAAGTGTTGATGTGGTAGGGTTTGGTGATTGAGCTTGCATTTCTGGTTTTGGTTTCATATAGAGTTCAAGTTCCTGCATGTTTGAATGTAGGATATCTTGAGGCTGGGATTTTCCCATTCTATTAGAGTATCAATCCTGAGTGAGCTCCTGAGCTTGTCCTTCGCTTCTATCGTTAGGTAGCTCGCTTGTGTGGGTCAGGATGAACCTGCTGTAAACCTTGCAAACAAACCAATTGAGTCCAAGCTTATCCTGCACGCTCATGGAAAATTTTTAGGGTTTCCTGCCTAGGGCATCACCAGTTCCTCTCGATTTACCTTAGGGTAAGTTTCGAATTCAAGGATGTTCTGTAGGAGGTTCACATCGATCTGGTTTCAAGCTCCAGATCCTCAAATTTGTGATCATTCGATCAATTTGAGTGAGGTTGAGAGAAAATGTGGATATTCGGGTTTTCAAAGTCTTCACGGAATTCCTTCTCTGCTAGAATTCCTCGACTTTCCATTTTGTCTTTATTTTCTCGAAATGCACAGTGATCTAGATTTATGCCTGCCTTGTGAATTTCCTCTACCTCTAGATTTCCCCGGTTTGTCCGTCGCCTTGTCAATTTCCCGAAACTGGGCTTGAATTGTGAAGATTACATTAGCTTCGCTGGAATCTATGCCTTCAGGATTTTTCTAAAAGTTCTTGGTTCCTTTATTTTCCCAGATTTCTAAAACTGTTGTCATCTTCGCGGATTTCCATCCCTGGTGGATTTTCTCGAGATTTTATTGAAAATGAAGAATTGAGAGAATATGTGAACTTTGGTTAATGATTATGCATTTGATGATCAACTTGGACTTGTTTTAAGATGTATCATGTTGTTTCTTGATTAATGGTAGTCGATTAAGTGATTACTGAATGATTTTGTGCTTATTTCACTGAAATCCACTTGGTTAGGAATTTCCCAAAATTCCTCTCTGGCTTGGATTCCGCAGGAGGGCTGAAAACATGAACTTTGAGATGGTTAATTTTTATGAGGTTTTCAAGCATGTTTCTTATCATGGGATTTGTATTGAAGATGAATTTGTCATTTGTGATTAGTTAT
Organism: Sequoiadendron giganteum; assembly: GCA_007115665.2. Lineage (NCBI taxonomy): Eukaryota > Viridiplantae > Streptophyta > Pinopsida > Cupressales > Cupressaceae > Sequoiadendron > Sequoiadendron giganteum. The sequence continues at coordinate 9,610,299 of CM021107.1, forward strand.
ATTGTGTTCCATGTGACCTTTATCATGGTTTCTTTATCTAATGCAGGCTAAGTTAGGTAAGGCAATGACAAGTGGAACCAAGGGTAAAGTGGTGGATCCAAGTGCAGAGGGGTCTTCTATTTTTGAGGCAAAAAGAATCAAGATGGATATCAAAAGTAGAATTCCAAAAAGCAAGTTGTCCTCCATTTGGTTGGGGGTCACTGATACAAATGTTGGATTGTGGGATTATGAAGATTTCAAGGCAAGAATGGCAACACCGAATCTCTCCTTGTTGGCCAGAAGGACATTGGAATCAGGATTGGTGCATGTAGCTAGATTTCCTCCTACAGTGCAGTGTTATGAACTGGTGCTTGAATGTGAATGACACTATGACAGAGGTACACAAAGGATAGTTGGTCCCTAAGGGAGAATTGTGGAAAATTTAAATGCTGTGTTTATAGCCCAGACCATTGACATGCTTGACAAGTCTCATGTGGTGGCTTTTGACATGGATGTGGCAAAGAAGTTTTATGGGGAAGATACCATCAAATCCCAATAGGTCATTAATTCCTAGTTGGAAAAACCTAAGTCCCACTTCTCCAAGTTGCCCAAGCAATTGGTCAGACTTAAATTCAAGAGGGAGTACTATGATGTTATCACCCTTCTTAGTAGGGTGGTAGGGTTGAAGAGTGTAGGAATTTTCAAGAATTGGATGATCCATGTTATTGCTAGGATGGAACATGGTATAGACTATCATTGGGTAGGCATAATAAGTGCCATGATTCATGAATAAATGTGTACTATCCTGTAGACTATGAGTTTCACAATGACTTCTTACCTGTTCTATGCTTTAGCTAGGTTCCACCCATATAAGGGATTGAGCCCAAAAGGTGTGTTTGCACAAGATATAATTTATGAAGTTTATCCACAGCTACACCTGGGTATCTCAAGCTACAGAAGGGTGAATGATGCATTCACCATGTACATCACTAGGTTGCTCCAAGGTGCAGAGCAAGTCTAGATCTTAGACAATGCTAAGGAGTTAATTAAGAGGTTTGGAGCTTGGTTTAACTAGTTCCCCACTTTCTCAAACATAAGAATTGATGGCTGTCAGAGGGCTCCATATAGACACCCTAGGAAACCTATAGACCATGTTGTACTCCTAGAGGTCACAAGACAAATATGTGACTTTGATGTAATTGTGAAGAGGGAAAAGCACAAGATAGGATTTGGTAGTGAATTTCCTTTGAGGATAGGCAGTGATGAAGCCTGCCCTTCTATTAACTTGACCCATGCTTCTGAAGAGGAGATGAGTACTCCGGGTCTTCCTTTCCACTCCAAGAGGTCCAGGTTTGACATAATAGGTGAAGCACAGAAGAAGGCTAGTAGAGAATATAGTCACAAGGATGACATAGAGGACTACTGGGCCAACATCAGTGATGAGTTTGAGGCCAGGAAGGAGAAGTTCTCCAAGTTACCAGTCAGTTTGGTACGCTTATACAACATAAGGGTTATTTTTGATCAGGTATAGGAGGATGGAAATTTGGTTCAAGGTCATAAATTTGAGGCTATGAAGGATAAGCTAGTTGGAGAAGTTGATTGGCTAGAAGAAGAAAAGACAGAGTTGGAACAAGTAATAACTTCAGTAATCAAGTATACCAAGCTATGGCTGAAACACAAGATGTTGGAATTGGAGAGTGAAGGTGTGCAATGCACCTATGATCTTATGGGGGACTTGGAGTCTCACTCTGCTTCTGAGGAATCACTTGAGTAGGACCCCAAAGGAAAAACCAAGCTGAGCTCTCCTTTCAAGATCAAACTTAAAGATGTTCAGTTGGAGGAGGTAGGAGAGGTAGAGAAACAAAGAAATACTATAGCCAAGAAAAGGAAGCATGTCTCAAAGAGAAAGAAGGCTGAAAGAGATGAAGGAGAAAAGCAAGAGGCCGATGTCCCATCGCCTAAAAGGAGGAGGATTGTGAGGATGTCAAAAAAGGATAAGGGAACTTCTAAAATAGATGAAAAGGGTGACACACTTGTGGTAGAGGTAGAGAGCTCGGGGGAAAAGACACAAGTATATACCAGGAGATCAAGGACTCCTTCTCCCAAGGGTGCTGCACCAAAAGGAAATGTTCCCATGACTGCTCCCATCACCGAGCATGAGGACATCCCTCCTCTTCATGAGACTGACAATGTTCCAGATAAACCAAAAGATGCTGAAGACCCCCAAGACCATGCAGAGGAGGAATTCCAGGAGGGTGATCTCTACAATGCTGAGGCGGGGATAGATAAGGTTATATAGTCTCCTCTGGTGGGTTATGGGGATTCACCTGCAGAGGTCCATGAGGATAAATCTCCCTAGAAAGAGGAGATACCAGTTAAGACCCCTTCACCAGTGCATGAGTGGGAGGGGCATAGTAAGGAAAAAGAGGATTCAGTTAGGGAGATCCCCGAGGAGCCAAGTATGGAGGAAAATATGCCCAAAGTTCAATAGGAAGAAGATGGAAAAAACAAGGTACAATCAAAATCTACTATTCCGGGCTTGTTGGATAAAGAATCGAAGAATAAACAAATTGTGGTGGATGATACTCCTCCTAATTGGGATGAACTACTCACAAACATTGGAAAAGGGAAGACAAAGAAGAAAGCCAGAGTTATTTCTAGGATTGAGAGAGATGTTGTGAACAACAAAGTAGTCCACATTGCTACTCCTGCCTTCGAAAAGGATAGGGATGATGTGACTGGAAAGGATTATAGTGCGTAGACTATCAATGTAGGCCATGCTTCCATGGAGCAAGACATTGAGGAATATGAAGGCTCCAGTGCTTTAATCCTTGGTAGATTGAGGAAGGAGGTACAAACTAAATCAGAGTTAGAGAAAGAAAATGATAAACTTAAGAGATATTTGTAGGAGTTGATGAAGCCCTTGTAATCCATCAGTTCTTCCTCATCTGTTGTAGGCTTCCTACCTCAAGAAACAATATCAGAGTTGGAGAGAATGAAGAACACCACACATGCTATAGCCGAATTGTTATAGGGGGTGCAAACCAAGGGAGATGATGCTATTAGAGGCATCCTTTCAACTGGAGGAGATGCAATGTGGTCCTTAGATTGGCTATGGATTGTGTTGGCTCAGGATAAGGAAGATGTAGATCTCCTATTGTAAAAGACAAAGACCAGGAATACATTGAAGATAAATTGATAAATGATGGAATTGTTCCTTCCTCAAGAATCACAGAGCCTTGGGAATTGTTTGAAATTTTGTAGATAAGGCAAAAGGCTTTGAAGAAGATGTATAAACAAGGAAGGAAGATCAAAGACACTTTGACTGAAATCTATAATAAGTGTATTTCCTTTTTTGAAGTGATGATAGGGAGAAATAAATTTGCACCAAAGCATCTTAGCCTGGAGCCATTGAGAAAATGGTGGTGAGATGTGTATTCTCCCTTTAATGAGGGCCCTATCACTGAACATCAGTTGGATGATGTTGCAACTTACATTGCAGTTATTGAAAGATATCAAATAAATAAGGTAGATTGGGATGTAGTGGTGAAGCATACAAGAGATGATATCAAGTCACTTGAGAGGAGAACTATGGTTTTGCCTATGCCACCTATTGCTAACTTGGACAAGGTATTTCTGATGGTGTAGGATGAGGTGGACCATGCTAAGGATAAAAGGGGAAGTAGTTAATGCAATGCTACATCGGAATTTGTGCTTCCCCATTATTTTCCCTCTTCCTTGGCATGCATTGGACCGAGTTTTTTGGAGACCTCAGGCCGGCTTGGATGAAATTGGTGCATATTGCACATTTCATGCTATTTTCAAATTTCTCTTGGCTGACTTGTTGTGTGGCCGTTTATTATTGTAAACCCTAATTGGGCCCACATATCTTGGGGGTTTTCTATAAGTTTTGCATTATGCCTCATTTTTAAGGGGTTAGTTAGTTAGAGATTTACATTGGAGCGAATTTTGATAAGAGCAAGAATTAGAGTTCAAATTTAGTTGATCTTTTCAAGAAAGTGATGTAACTGAAGACTGGAATTGTTGTCACTTTGGATAATTTAATACAAGTAAAGACATTGTGATTTGGTGTCTTTCTTGTGTTGATTTTTATCTGGCATGGTTCTTGATATTCTATCTTTGAAATTGCTTAAGTTTATTTGATGTTAGATGATTTGATAATGTTTAGGGTTTTATACTTGAAGTGTTTGTAGCAATCTCTAGTCCATAATTTTTGTAGTTGGCTGATTGTTAGCTGCTTTGCAAAGCTAGCCTAGACTTAAAACTATGCTTAGTTCAATTATGAATGCTTGCTCATTTCAATTATAAATAGGATTGTCTTGAATGAATATTCATAGTCTGAAAATCTTTAACACCTTAGAAGATTGCACTATTTCTGTAAGATTGTAGATTTATCTAGGTTGATTAGGAATTAGTTTATGAGGGATTGGTCCATTTCGAGCATTTCATCTTTTGCATTGTTAATCTTAGGGTTAGAATTAGTCTTAGAATTATCTCTGAAACCCTTATATTTTGTTACTTCTTTTATTATCTGGGTTAGTTTTAGGTTTTGAAGTATCAACATATTGCTAGATCTGATAATTCTAAGTCCAGTATTTTCTTGTAGTAAGGTCCCTTTGTGATTACCAACATTTTCACATTATCTCTGAGTTGTTTTATTTTCATTTTCAAGACCTAACATTAGAGACCTTGAGGTTATCTCTTTGCTGATAGAGATTTACCTTTCAAGAGATATAGGATATCATATTTTGTCTAAGTTGTTGCTATGCAGAAAACACCATCAATAGATTGGTGCTAGAATTAGGGCCTAAGTAAACAAACTGGAGCATTTTCTCAATGCCATTTCTCCTGAAAGGTTCAAAAGGAGAACCAGTTCTACTTCAGGAGAAGAAGAGTTTCAAGAGCTACAAGCCCCTACTAGGTCAAGAAGGACCAGAATGAGGGGAGAATCATCATTCACCCAACCACTCCCATCATCCCCATCATCACCATCCTCATCCTCATCCTCATCTAAGGGCATTCCTATTCTGCAACCCCAACCAACCATAAATTAGCCATTACCACCTCTACCTCCACCAATGGTTTTTCTGGCCAATAACCCATCTCCTTTTATATTCAATAATTACAATGTCATGCCCAAGAACCCTAGGAACTTTTGCTCAAAGTTCCATACCAATGATCCCAATAGGATGACCTAGGAGCATATTAGGATTTTCCAGACCTATCTGAGAGATAGAGGAATCAACCATGAGGATGTTGCATGAAATATTTTCCCTTATTCCCCAGGGGAAGAGGCCTTCTATTGGTATAATCACTTACGTGGTGCTTCTATCCATAACTGGACAAAACTGGAGACTACATTTCTGTAGAAGTTTAAAATTCTCATTAGTGCTATTGAGCTTTACATGCATTTTACCGGGGTTAAGAGGGAAGTTAATGAGCCTATGGGGTCTTTCAATAATAGGTTTCACCGGTCATACACTAGAATTCAAGCACCTTATGCTATAGATGATGCCACTGCCCTAGAGGTCTACTTTCAAGCCCTTGATAGCCTTACATCCACCTTCTTTAAATGGAGGACTAATCCACAACTACCTTGCTCACTGCATATATAGAGGTTGTTAAGGTTAGCACAGATCTGAGGCCACATTTGTTAGGACCTTTTCCATCCTTAGGACCTGTTGCTCACCTTGGACAAGTCCAAACTCTTAACCAGGCTTTGACTAATCATGCTCCCATGATGAATCTAGTACCATAATTACCTTTGATCCCCCACCCTGGTCCTCTAATAAATCAAGCTCAGCCAATGATCTCTTATCCTTAGCAAGGAGCCAATCAACCCCTTCACCCATAGCACCAGGCTAGTTTTCCTACATATTTGCAAAATTTAGAGGTCTTGAATCAGGCTGTTGGTTCTGGAGGAGCATCTGGATACCTTCCCAATAGTGTGAGTTCAACACCATACAATGGTTTAGATAAGTAACAACTGGATGAGTTAACTGAGAAGGTGAAAAAAATGAATATGGAGGTGACCTATCTAAGAAATCAGAACAACCAACTTCAGGCTGCACAAAAGAACATGCAATCGAACTACAACAGAGATAACATAGATGTTGCTAAAGGACAAAACTTTGATAGAGGGAAATATTTTGATAGAAATCAAAATTTTTAAAGAGGACAAGGCTCTAGCTCAAACTATGACAGGGGGCAGCAAGGTGGACATGGGTTTGATAGAAGGAAACCACCTAGACATAATAGAACTTGGAATACTGGCCTAATAATGGAGGAATTCCTACTCCATTGGATCAGCCTCCTACTTAGGAGAAGCCTCCAAGTGGTGTGTAGCTAGCATAAGCAACTTTGGCTGGATGGTGCAGGCTCCATAAGACAAGTCAACATTCTGAGTTGGATTACCCTGAGTTTCAGACTAATGCCTCCATCTTTCAGTATGAAGTTGAAAAAAATTCCAATAGTCAGGAGATTGTGCCCTCAAATCCTTATGATTATCCAGTAATGGTACTTAACCATGCTCCATTCCCAAAAGGTGAGGAGAATGAACTAGAAGAGGACTCCAGTGACCAGGATAATGAGACAGAGCAAGTGATGAATGAGGATGAAATATCTCAGCTGTTTATTGAAGAGAATGAAATGATAATGGCCCTTTGGATGAGGAGGAAGTTGGTGTTGAAGAAGTTCAGATGTTTCAACAACCCGTAAAGAAATATGATTTGAGGAATAGGCCTAACAGGAGTCCACAATCTGGAGGCCCTTTCACTACTTATATTCTTCCAAATAATTTCACTACTCCACCAGATCTGCAGGCCAATAATAATCCATCTTACCCTCATGTACCAACACAGTACTTGTCAAAAGGAAACAATGTTGAAGTATCAAAGGACAAACAGACTAGTGGCTGCAAGGAGGCTCATGCTGATATGAACATGGAGCAACTAGGCGAATATGTGACTGAAGAACTCAGGAAAGTAAAGGTAAGTCTTTCTTCTTTTTAATTATTAAGAGTCCTTGCTATTAGGAATGCTTTCTTGGGGTCTTTCAATTCAAACACAATACCACAAGGAGTAACTGTCAGTGCGGCAGTTGTCAGATCCTTTAATTCACAGACACCTAAAGGCCAAAGCCAGGTCCCACCTACAGACAAAGGGAAAGATAAAGATAAGAGTCAGGTTGCACAAGGTGACAGGCAATTGAGCCTATTCCAAGGCAAGATAGAAACCCCTCCCTTTCTGATTTCTATTTGTATCTTTGGGAAAAATTTGCATAATTGTTTGTTGGATTCAGGAGCATCTACAAATGTTATATCTTTTTCTATCTATAAAGCTTTAGGTATTACCTCTATTGCTTCTCAAAATAAAGTCACTCAATTAGACAAGATGAAGGTGAGTATAGTAGGAGAGCTAAACATGATCCCCACATAGGTTGCATCAGACCCGAGGGTGCAGCAGGTGATCAACATTCAGGTTGCTGATATTCCTAACACCTATGGTTTGATTTTGGGTCGGGATTTCACTAAGACATTAAATGGGTATACATCTACAGACCATTCTCACATGTGGCTACCATGGAAAGGAGTCCCAAATCAAATTAGGATTGAAAGAGAGCCTAGAATGAAGTATGTAATCAGTGAATACCAGAATACTTCAAATGAGATATTAATATCAGAGGTCAGCATGGGAAACTATGTGTTGGCTGCATTAGTCTCAGATAAGGAAGAGGTCTTTATGTTGTAGGGCCCCTGTTATGAATCTACATCATAATTTGGTGGGTCTGATGAAATTATTATGATGCAAGATGAGTTCGTCAACGATTCTGAAATAATGAGTGAGAAAACATACGAAACTAATGACCAGGAGGATAGGTAACTCAGTTTGTTAGATAACTTCTAGGAGTTCATCTAGAGGTGTATGGAGAATCAGATCCAATTGGGTAGGAGTATGTATTTTGAAGAATTATTTCTTCCTAATTGGTGCTGAGTCCATGATGCTCCCCACTCTGAGTTGGAATGTCATATATGTCAGACTGCTATGGAGCAGGTACAAAAGTGCATTAACCCAACCCCAATGTTAGGCTAAATATACAGGGAGAGCGAAATAATGACAAGGGTAAAAGTCCAATGCTTCCTGAAGAGCCTCCTATTTGCGATAAAATGAAATATGATTCGAAGCAATCAGGGACTGATGGTCGTTGGATGTTGAGATTCAATGGATATAAATCTAAGCAAGGTGCTAGAGCAGGGTTTGAACTGATCAGTCCTAAAGGTAAGATCTATTTTTCTACTCATAGACTACAATTCCAATGTACTAATAATGTGGCTGAATATGAGGCTTTAATCCATGGGTTGTTGATGGCATCAAGGAAGAAAGTTAAGATATTACAAGTTTTTGGGGATTCTGAGTTGGTAGTTAGGCAGGTGAGGAAACAGTATTCATGCCGTGACAGGAGGAGGACTAACTATAGACATAGAGTGTGGGATCTTATTGAGGGATTCAATGCTTTCAACATCCAGATGATTCCTCGAAGTAGGAACCAAGTTGCAGATTCTCTGGCACAAGTGGCTAGTACATTGCAACCCTTGTAGCTTTCAGGATTAAAGAAGTTTAGTGTGAAGCTCACTCCAGTACCTTCGATACCTGACAACATTACCAATTTAAAGGTATTTGAAGATGATAAGCATATTCTTGATTTCATTACAAGTTGTGATGTGTTTGCTTCTAAAGTAATTGATGAGATAGAGCCTCAAGAGGCAAAAATGGACTGGGGAGGGGTCATCAACCTGAAGACCAACACTATCCCAAGAGGAATGGTGTAATTAGAACAATTTTTTTATATGGATAAGATAAAAGACAAGGAACAACAAGTAAAAAGGGAATCTCTCAGTAGTCAATGCGAAACATACAACATGGGAACACAGGATGACATAAAGAACATTTGTATTGATAAGGTATCTACTCCTGAAGAAAGGACAAGGATTATTGATGCTGTACATACATATCGAGATGTGATAGCCTGGAGTTATGAAGACTTAAAAACATACGATACTTCAATCATTACACACACCATTCCCTTGAAGTCAAATGTCAAAGAATTTAGACAAAGACATAGACCAATCAATGCTTTGTTAGAACCCATCATTCATAAAGAAGTACAAAAGCTACTTTCAACACAAATTATACTTCCAATGAGGCATTCAACCTAGGTTGCGAATCTGGTTCCTATGAGGAAAAAGAATGGAGAAATCAGACTGTGTGTGGACTTTAGGAATCTTAATAGAGCATCAAAAAAAGATAATTATCCGGTTCCTTCACTAGATGAGGTACTTCAGATTGTCAATGGATTTTATAGATGATGTCTTTTCTGGACGGGTATTCTGGATACAACGAAGTCATGGTACAATATGAAGACAGGCATAAAACTACCTTCGATATGAAATGGGGAACTTTTTCCTCCAAAAGAATACCTTTTGGGTTGATCAACGTGGGAGCTACATTCCAGAGGGAAATGGATATCGCTTTTAAGGACATAATTGGTAAGTGTATCATTATTTACATGGATGATTTGACAATCTTCTCTAAGAGGTGATGTAATCATATAGCAGATTTATGCAAAGTATTCCAAAGGTGCAGAGAGTTTGGCATCTCACTTAACCGAAAGAAGTGCATTTTTGGGGTTATAAAAGGGAAATTTCTAGGACATGTTATTTCTGAGCAGGGTATCACCATTGATCCTAAACGAATAGAGGCTATTTTGAAGATTCAGCCTCCTGAAAGAAAAAAGGAGATGAAGCCATTCTTTGGGAAGATCAACTTCATCAGAAAGTTCATCACTAGATTTGCAGAGATAGTAAAGCCCTTGAACGCTATGTTGAAACAAGAGGCCAAAGTGGAATGGAGTGCAGAAGCTAAGGAGGCATTTACAAAAATTATAAAAGTTATTGCTGAGACTCCAGTGTTGGTGAGTCCAGATTATGCTAAGCCATTTTACATATATTCATTTGCTTTTTATCACTTTTGTGCTAGAATGTTAACTCAAAAGTATGATCAAGGTGATGAGCATCCTATAGCCTTCATGAGTACCCCTTTAAAGGATGTAGAATTGAGATATCACAATGTAGAAAAGTAGGCCTATGCTTTGTTCAGAGCAGTGAAAAAGTTTAGACACTATATTCTGAGGAATAAGGTTTTTGCCATAGTGCCTGATCCTGCGGTGAAGCTACTACTAATGCAGAATGAGCTAGGTGAACGAAGAGCTAAACAGGTAACTATGTTGCAGGAATATGACATTGAGATTCAACCCATGAAATTAGTAAGAGGGTAGGGACTGACAAAGACAATGGTTGAGATAGGTCCTGATCTCACAGCTTAGCATTACCATCTCCAAGAGGTATCTCTAGGTGACTGGTATGATGAAATCATCTATTATTTATTGAACCAACAGTGTCCTAATCAACTTAATACAATTCAAAAGCGGGCCTTGCACCTAAAGAGTGGTAGTTTTATGATGAAAGGAGGTGTCCTGTATAAGAAAACTCATGAGGGCGTGTATTTAAGATGTCTGGGGAAGGGAGAAGCTACCAGAGTGATGATTGAATTCCATGAAAGATATGGCACAAGCCATGGTTTTGCATTGTCCACTGCCAATCAAATCCCAAGGATAGGCTATTATTGACCTACCCTATTTAAGGATTCACACAACCATGTGAGGACTTGTCATGTATGTTAGACGGAAACAAGTAAGGAAAAACACACAACCCTTCCACTTCAGCTGGTCATAGAGGTGAAACCATTTGCACAATGGGGAATGGACTTTATAGGTCCAATTAACCCACCTTCTTCTACAAGCCATCGATATATTCTAACCATAACTGATTATTTTACTAGATGGACTAAAGCTCTTGCATGTAAGCAATGTACTTCTGATGTGGTAATCAATTTCCTTGAATCAGGTATTATCAATCGCTTTGGTTGTCCATTGTCTTTAGTTTGTGATAATGGTCCTGCATTTGCATCGCTAAAACTTTCTAATTGGGCTTTTGATAATGAAATCATCATAAAATTTCCATCCAATTACTACCCTCAGGGTAATGGTCTAGCTAAGTCTTCCAATAAGAGTATTTTGACAGTCATCTGTAAGTTACTATAGCAGAATCCTAAGGATTGGCATACCCAGCTTAGATTTTCTCTCTGGACAGACTGTACTAGACATAAGGCATCCATAGGAACCTCTCCTTATCACGTAGTGTATGGTTTGGAACCTGTATTCCCCATCTAGTTGAAGATCCCTACCTTGGACTTCATTAATGAATACTATGAGGAGGAGGATAAGCGTGAAGCCCATTTGGCTAAGTTGTTACACCTTGAAGAGAAGAGAGATGACGCACTAGAAAACTTTGCCAAACACCAGGGCATAGTGAAACGATGGTTTGACAGGAGAGCTAAGGCAAAAGCCTTTAGAATCTCTGACTTAGTTCTCTACTAGGATAAAGCCCATGAACATAAGGGAGAGCATGGTAAATTTGACTAGCTCTGGCTTGGCCCTTATCAGATTTTAGAAATTCTGGGCGATAATGCTTTTTTCCTAAAAACCCTCACTGGTGAGGATATCTGGCTACCTATTAATAGGCAGTATCTTAAGCATTAATTCCAATCTTGAGATGTTTGCAACTCTCTCTTGTACATAGTTAAAGTAGGTTTTCTTTATGCTTTGCTTTGCTTGCTTATTGTTTTGCTTTGGTTAGTGTAGGTTTATTTTCTTTTTGTTTTTCTTTGTTTTGCTTTGTTTTGGTTAGCGTAGGTTTGCTTTGGTTGGTTTTCGCTTTTCACTTTGTTTTTTGCTTTTGGTTTCTGGCTTTCTAGGGGGCTGTTGCATCTGCATAATGGGCTGCTCACCTGGGGTTGTTCTAGAAATTTCTTTTACAAACTCTCGTCAATTTTTTGAAGTCAAGTGGTGGAATTCCTTTATCTAAATGTCCCTTGTACTTAGAATTAGAGTCACTTGTTTTGGATAAACTTTGGAACATATTTAGGTCTCAAATTTTCACATAACTTTTAAAGATTCTAGAATTGCATACGGTTCCTGTGTAATTTGGCCAAGTGAAAAATATTATATTCTACTTTAGTGCCACAATGTTCCTCATCCCTGAGTGTGAGTTTGATTACTTACGAGGTGAAAGGAAGGTTTAAAAGAATGTTTGAAAGGAAAAGAAAGAGAGAAAAGAGAAATTATGAAAATCAAAATAAATCTTCACCTTATCAGGGGTATCCTAGTATCTCTACCGGAGCTATAGATGCCTGGTTGGCAGTAGAGCTATGCTTGATGGGGTCACAGTGATAACCTTGCCAGGGCTATGGACACCTGACTGGTAGCGAGGCTCTATCCAGGTTGCTTTTGAAGTTAGAACTTTTATGTAGCCCGGCCAGACTTGCTCTGGTTCCTGTTGCACCTAAGGAATAGGAAATGAATGCAAATACACACACTTGGACCTTGGTATAGGAAAAGGTCTTCTTTCTTGTGACTTCTGAAACTTTGTTCATAGGTGTCCAGATGTAAGGGCTGAAACTAGAGATTTTGGGTTCTTGATTCCAGTTTGTTCTTGAAATGCTCTCGAGCATTTCCCAGTAGAGTTGCCATTTGTTGTGCACTTTTTGCACACATGCCCCACTGAAAGTAGGGACCCTCTTTCTTGTTGTTTTTTGCTTTCATTCTTTGGTCTCTTGGCCCTTTGGTTTTTGAGGATTCGCTTGCTTGGGCATGTGCTTGGATGGTCCCCCTATGATATATATTGAAAACCTTAAGTTTTGGACTCATTTCGGGTTTTTCATTGCTCTCAGGAAAATCCACTCCTCGTAGAATTCCTCGGTTTCCTTGAAAACTTGGCGACAACTGCTTTTCACTGTGATCTAGAGACTTTTGGTCCTTTGCAGAATTCTGTTGTGACTGGATTTCTCTGAGGGTCCGTTGCCTTGTCAAATTCTCGGGTTTTGGTTTGACCTATCTTGTTGACTACATTAATGTTCGTTTGTATGATTTATGCAGCGGGTATTAAATCGACTTTTGGGGGTTTTGTGCAATTATAGCTTTATCACTTGCTTTCTATTGAACTAGAGTGCTTGCTCCTAGGTGCTGCTGCTAGATTGTGCGTATGGGATTGTGATCAATTGTTGCAGTTGGGTTTTCTGGAGGTCATTTGCACTTTACTCAGATTTTGGGATCTCTTTCCAGCTTTTGCTGTGTCATTTTTCCTACCCTTATGGTATGTACATGATACTTCATCTCTTTTAATGGATACTTGAATTACTTCATAGTTTGTGTGTATGTGCTATGAGGTGGAGTGTTGATGTGGTAGGGTTTGGTGATTGAGCTTGCGTTTCTCATTTTGGTTTCATATAGAGTTCGAGTTCTTGCATGTTTGAATGTTGGATATCTTGAGGCTGGGGTTTGCCCATTCTATTAGAGTATCAATCCCGAGTGAGATCCTGAGCTTGTCATTTATTTCTATCATGAGGTAGCTCGCTTGTGTGGGTCAGGATGAACCTGCTGTAAACCTTGCAAACAAACCACTTGAGTCTAAGCTTATCCTGTGTGCTGATGGAAGAATTTTAGGGTTTCGTGCCTAGGGAATCACCGGTCCCTCTCGATTTACCTTAGGGTGAGTTTCGAATTCAAGGATGTTCTATAGGAGGTTCAAATCGAGCTGGTTTCAAGCTCCAGATCCTCAAATTTGTGATCATTCAATCAATTTGAGTGAGGTCAAGAGAAAATGTGGATATTCAGGTTTCCAAAGTCTTCATGGAATTCCTTATCTGCCGGAATTCTTCGACTTTCCATTTTCTCTTGTTTTCTCGAAATGCGCAGTGATCCAGATTTCTGCCTACCTCGCGGATTTCCTCTACCTTCAGATTTCTCCGATTTGTCCATTGCCTTGTCAATTTCCTGAAACTGGGCTTGAATTATGAAAATTACATTAACTTCGCTAGAGTCCGTGCCTTCTTTTTCAAAATTTATTAGTTCCTTCATTTTCTTGGAAGTTCTAAAACTATTGTCATCTTTGCGGATTTCCATCCCTGGTGGATTTTCCCGAGATTTTATTGAAAATGAAGAATTGAGAGAATATGTGAACTTTGGTTAATGATTATGCATTTGATGATCGACTTGGACTTGTTTTAAGATGTATCATGTTGTTTCTTGATTAATGGCACTCGATTAAGTGATTACTGGATGCTTTTGTGTTTATTTCATTGAAATCCGCATGGTTGGAAATTTCTCGAAATTCATCTCTGGCTTGGATTCCACGGGAGGGCTGAAAACCCAAACTTTGAGATGGTTAATTTTTATGAGGTTTTCGAGCATGTTGCTTATCATGGGATTTCAATTGAAGATGAATTTGTCATTTGTGATTAATTATATTGTGTTCCATGTGACCTTTATCATGGTTTCTTTGTCGAATGTAGGCTGAGTAAGGTAAGGCAATGACAAGTGGAACCAAGGGTAAAGTGGTGGATCCAGGTGCAGAGGGGTCTTCTGTTTTTGAGTCAGAAAAAATAAGGATGGATATCAAAAGCATAATTCCAGAAAGAAAGTTGTCCTCCATCTGGTCGGGGTTCACTGATACAAATGTTGGATTGTGGGATTATGAAGAGTTCAAGGAAAGAATGGCAACACCGAATCTCTCCCTGTTGGCCCGAAGGACATTGGAATCAGGATTGGTGCATGTAGCTAGATTTCCTCCTAGAGTGCAATGTTATGAACTGGTGTTGGAATGTGCACGACACTATGATAGAGGTACACAAAGGATTTTTGGTCCCCAAGGGAGAATTATAGCAAATTTAAATCCTATATCTATAGCCCAGACCTTTGACATGCTTGATAGATCTCATGTGGTGGCTTTTGACATGGATGTCGCAAAGAAGTTTTATGGGTAAGATACCATCAAATCCCAATAAGTCATTAATTCCTGGTTAGAAAAACCTAAGTCTCGCTTCTCCAATATGCCCAAGCAGTTGGTCAGACTTAAATTTAGGAGGGATTACTGTGATGTTATCACCCTTCTTAGTAGGGTGGTAGGATTGAAGAGTAAAGGAATGTTTGAGAATTGGATGCTCCATGTTATTGCTAGGATGGAACATGGTATAGACTATCACTGGGCAGGCATAATAAGTGACATGATTCATGAACATATGTGTACTGTCCTACAGGCTAAGAGTTTCACAATGACTTCTTACCTATTCTATGCTTTAGCTAGGTTCCACACATACAAGGGATTGAGAACAAAAGGAGTGTTTGGACAAGATATAATTTATGAAGTTTATCCATAGCTACACCTAGGTAACTCAAGCTACAAAAGGGTGAATGATGCATTCACCATTTACATCACTAGGTTGCTCCAAGGTGCAGAGCATGTCCGGATCTCAAAAAATTCCAAGGAGTTAATTAAGTGGTTTGGAGCTTGGTTTATCTAGTTCCCCACTTTCTCATACATAAGAATTGATGGTTGTCAGAGGGCTCCATATAGACTCCCTAGGTACCCTATAGATCATGTTGTACTCTTGGAGGTCACAAGACAGATATGTGACTTTGATGTAATTGTGAAGAGGGAAAAGCACAAGACAAGATTTGGTAGTGACTTTCCTTTGAGGATAGGCAGTGATGAAGCCTGCCCTTCTATTGACTCGGCCTATGCTTTTGAAGAGGATATGAGTACTCTGGGTTTTTGTTTCCACTCCAAGAGGTCCAGGTTTGACATAATAGTTGAAGCACAAAAGAAGGCTAGTAGAGAATACAGTCACAAGGATGACATAGAGGACTACTAGGCCAACATTAGTGATGAGTTTGAGGTCAGGAAGGAGAAGTTCTCCAGGTTAGCAGTCAGTTTGGTATGGTTATACAACATAAGGGCTATTCTTGATTGGGTAGAGGAGGATGGAAATTTGGTTCAAGTTCATAACTTTTGAGGCTGTGAAGGATAAGCCAGTTGGAGAAGTTGATTGGCTGGAAGAAGAGAAGACAAAGTTGGAACAAGTAATGACTCCAGTAATCAAGTATACCAAGCTATGGCTGAAACACAAGATGTTGGAATTGGAGAGTGAAGGTGTGCAATGCACCTATGATCTTATGGGGGACTTGGAGTCTCACTCTGCTTCTGAGGAATCACCTGAGTAGGACCCCAAAGGAAAAACCAAGGTGGGCTCTCCTTTCAAGATTAAACTTAAAGATGTTCAGGTGGAGGAGGTAGGAGAGGCAGAGAAACAAAGAAAGCATATAGCCAAGAAAAGGAAGCATTTCTCGAAGAGAAAGAAGGCTGAAAGAGTTGAAGGAGGAAAGGAAGAGGCTAGTGTCCCCTCGTCTAAAAGGAGGAGGATTGTGAGGTTTTCACAAAAGGAGAAGGGAACTTCTAAAGCAGATGAAAAGGGTGACAAACCTGTGTTAGAGGTAGAGAGCTCGGGGGAAAAGACACAAGTATACACCAGGAGATCAAGGACTCCCTCTCCCAAGGATGCTACACTAAAAGGAAATGTTCCCATGAATGGTCCCATCACCAAGCATGAGGACATCCCTCCTCTCCATGGGATTGGAAATGTGCTAGATGAACCAAAAGATGCTGAAGACCCCCAAGACTATGGAGAGGAGGAATTCCAGGAGGGTGATCTCTACAATGCTAAGGAGGAGATAGATAAGGTTTTGCAGTCTCCTCCAGTGGCTTATGGGGATTCACCTATAGAGGTCCATGAGGATAAATCTCCCCAGAAAGAGGAGATACCATTTAAGAATCCTTCACCAGTGCATGAGAGGGAGGGGCACAGTAAGGAAAAAGAGGATTCAGTTAGGGAGATCCCAGAGGAGCCAAGTATGGAGTAAAATATGCCCAAAGTTCAACAGGAAGAAGATGGACATAACAAGGTACAATCAGAATCTATTGTTCTGGGTTGGTTGGATAAAGAATTGAAGAATAAACAAATTATGGTGGATGATACTCCTCCTAATTGGGATGAACTACTCACAAACATTGGAAAAGGGAAGAAAAAGAAGAAAGCCAGAGTTATTTCTAGGATTGAGAGAGATGATGCGAACAACAGAGTAGTCCACATTGCTACTCCTGTTGCCCATAAGGATAGGGATGATGTGACTGGAAAGGATTATAGTGTGCAGACTATCAACTTAGGCCATGCTTCCATGGATCAAGACATTGAGGAATATGAAGGCTCCAGTGTTGTAATCCTTGGCAGATTGAGGACGGAGGTACAAACTAAATCAGAGTTAGAGACAGAAAATGATAAAATTAAGAGATATTTGCAGGAGTTGATGAAGCCCTCGCAATCCATCAGTTCTTCCACAACTACTGCAGGCTTCCTACCTCAAGAAACAATATCAGAGTTGGAGAGAATGAAGAACACCACACATGCTACAACCGGCTGGTTATAGGGGTTGTAAATCAAGGGAGATGATGCTATCAAAGACATCCTTTCAACTAGAGGAGATGCAATGAGGTCCTTAGATTGGCTAAGGAATGTGCTAGCTCAGGATAAGGAAGATGTAGATCTCCTATTGTAAAAGACAAAGACCATCATGGAATACATTGAAGATAAATTGATAAATGATGGAATTCTTCCTTCCTCAAGAATCGAAGAGCCTTGGGAATGGTTTGAAATTTTGTAGATAAGGCAAAAGGCTTTGAAGAAGATGTATAAACAAGGAAGGAAGATCGAAGACACTTTGACTAAAATCTACAATAAGTGTATTTCCTTTTTTGAAGTGTTGACAGGGAGAAAGAAATGTGCGCCATAGCATGTTAGCCTGAAGCCATTGAGAAAATGGTGGAGAGATGTGTATTCTCCATTCAATGAGGGCCCTATCACTCAACATCAGTTGGATGATTCTACAACTTGCATTGCAGTTATTGAAAGATATCAAACAAATAAGGTAGATTGGGATGGTGTGGTGAAGTAGTGAAGAGATGATATCAAGTCACTTGAGAGGAGAGCTAGAGTTTTTCCTATGCCACCTATTGCCGACTTGAACAAGGTATTTTTGATGGTGCAGGATGAGGTGGAATGTGCTAAGGACAAAGGGGGAAGTAGTTAATGTAATGCTACATTGGAATTTGTGCTTCCCCATTATCTTCGCTCTTCCTTCACATGCATTGGACCGAGTTTTTTGGAGACCTCAGGCTGACTTGGATGAAATTGGTGCATATTGCACATTTCATGCTATTTTCGAATTTCTCTTGGCTGACCTGTTATGTGGCCGTTTATTATTGTAAACCCTAATTGGGCCAACATATCTTGGAGGTTTTCTATAAGTTTGGAACTATGCCTCATTTGTAAGGGGTTAGTTAGTTAGAGATTTACATTGGAGCGAATTTTGATAAGAGCAAGAATTAGAGTTAGAATTTAGTTTATCTTTTGAAGAAAGTGATGTAATAGAAGACTGGAATTGTTGCCACTTTGGATAATTTAATACAAGTAAAGACATTGTGATTTGGTGTCTTTCTTATGTTGATTTTTATCTGGCATGGTTCTTGATATTCTATCTTTGAAATTTCTTAAGTTTATTTGATGTTAGATGATTTGATGATGTTTAGGGATTTATGGTTGAAGTGTTTGCAGCAATCTCTAGTCCATACTTTTTGCAGTTAGTTGATTGTTAGCTGCTTTGCAAAGCTAGCCTGGACTTAAAACCATGCTTAGTTCAATTATGAATGCTTTCTCATTTCAATTACAATTAGGATTGTCTTGAATGAATATTCATAGTTTGAAAATCTTTAACACCTTAGAAGATTGCACTATTTTTGTAAGATTGCAGATTTATTTGGGTTGAATAGGAATTAGTTTATGAGGGATTGGTCCATTTCGAGCATTTCATCTTTTGCATTGTTAATCTTAGGGTTGGAATTAGTCTTAGAATTATCTCTGAAACCCTTATCTTTTGTTATTTCTTTTATTAACTGGGTTAGTTTTAGGTTTTGAAGTATCAACATATTGCTAGATCTGATAAATCTAAGTCCAGTATTTGCTTGTAGTAAGGTCCCTTTGTGATTACCAACATTTTCACTTTATCTCTGAGTTGTTTTATTTGCATTGTCAAGACCTGACATTAGAGACCTTAGGGTTATCTCTTTGCTGATAGAGATTTAACTTTCAAGAGAGATAGGATATCATATTCTATCTAAGTTGTTGTTGCGCAAAAAACACCATCAACAGAATTGTACTGGGGTCTTTCTTCTTCCTGCCTGGCTTCTTAAGGCACGCTTCCTTGATTTATTTTCCATACATGGGAACATATTTTATGGATTTAAATAGAGGTATTTGGACACATATTTGCTTCAACTGATCTACAATGTCAAAAGTTGTGTCCTCCTTCTCTTCCTTTTGTTTCATAGTTTCCAACCTCTAGGGAAATGGTGGTTCTAGTTTAGTTTGCTTGACTGGGATTGGTTCAGGATTTTTAGGTGCACTAGGCTGAATGGGGACATTCAGAGGCTCCTCTTTTTCCATAGGAAGCTCAGCAATAATGAGTGTGGAAGGAGCTGGAAAAGTAGTTCTTGAATGCAAGCGAATGTCACTTACACTCACAACATATGTAGGGAATTAATTTGGATTAGCAGAGTTTATTGGCTATTGCTGTGGTTTATTATTTGGGTTAGGTGTGGGTTGAGTTGGTAGTTGAGTAGGCTTAGGTGAATTTGGACTTGAACTAGTAGGAGGAGGCATTATAACAGGTTGTTGGGGCTGAAATGGTGGTTGCATGTAATTGGTTGTCTGGTTTGGCCATTAATGTCCTCCCCTCCATTGAGATGTTTGTTGCCAATTTCCTAAAGGTGGCTTCCAATTTCCTTGAAACTGTTGCCAATTCCCCCGAGGTTGCTACTACTAGGGTGGAGAGTTTTGGTGATTGGGCCAGGCATTTAGAGGGTTATTCCAAGGTTTTGGTGGATATCCTCCATAATTGGATGGATATGGGGGTTGCCATTGGTTACCATATGAATAAGAATTGAAATATGGCCCAACAAAAGATAGTGGATCTAGTGGCATACCTTGTCTTGGAGCCCATGGCATCCTTTGTGAAACATAGTAGACTTGATCATATTCACCCTGGATTGGCTTGAACTCGGGTGTCATATGCTTGCTATCAATATTAGCTATCATCTTGAATCTGCAGTCCTTCTTTTTTTTGCAATGAGGGAAATATTCTGCCAACATTACCTCTACCTCCTCTTGTTTCTTCTTGGCCTAAAGTAATCCAGTTAAGTAGCTAGATTATTTATGATGTCTTTCTTGAATTCTTCCAGTAAGTGAGTAATCTTAATCCTTGAAACTCCATTCTTAGATGACTTACCCATGGAGGATTGGTAAGCCCTCCCTTTCTTTGAAGCTGCCCTAGAATAGTTCTGACATATCTTCTTGATATCCTCCCAAGAAACTTGGGTGATATATCCTCCTCCCATCAATTCCAAGGCATTTTTGCAGCTGTCATTAATTCCTCTTAATAAAATCAACTTATGTGATTCTTCATTGAGTGCATGGTGTAGAGATTTTTGTAGGCAAAACATAAACCTTGAAATGCAATCTTCCAGGCTCTCATCTTTTTTTTGCTACATCCTAAAAATGTCATCTCCTCTCATGTCACTACCCCTGCAATACTCCTTGTATTTCTCAAGGAACTTTGTCTTCATGTCCTCCCAAGTCTTCACAGTATTTCTGCCTAGCCTCATGAACCATCTTAATACAAATTATTTCAAGATGTTAGGGAATAGCTTAAGCTTGTGGGCATCAATGGTATAGTCATAACTCTTGCAGAGTATATGAAACTCATACAAGAATGTATCAGGATCTTCTATGACAAGTCCATAGAAATTACAAAGGACTGAAGCAGATATATTTTTGAGGTTGTCTACTTCATTCTGATTAGCAATGGGGAAAGGAAAAATTGGTTGGTTAGGTCTATTTCTATTTGCATCACCCATGTCTTCCCGATGGAATTTCAAAGCAAAGGGGTTCTCAATCAGATTTTGATATTCAGAGGAAACTTCAGAACTAGTCAGATCTAGAAACACATCAGCAAAGGGGTGTGGCTCTTCTTCTTCTTCAACTCTTGGCAGGTTCTGATACTCAACCAGCTAGAATGGATCAGGATTGTTAGGAAGGAATCTCCCATGAGCACCTCTCCTCTTCCCTCTATGCATATGATATCAACTCAGTATCAACCAACTTACACAAAGAATTGGAAAAAGAATAGGGGGGGTCATAACTTTCCTAAATGAGGGGTATACTAAGAAAAAACTTCCAAAAATACTACATTAAGAAAAACTATTAATGACTCCAAAGAACTCCCTAGTTTGACACCATCCTCGACAACAACACCAAAAATGTTGACCTCCTACAATGATTTAACAACTAAGCCCTTACAACCGTGATTCAAAGATTGGACATCTAACCTGAATAGCTATCTCAATCATCATGAAGGTGCATTTAACTTATCAAACCAGGGACGTAAACTTGAAATGGGTCAACACAATATGTGCACTAGGGATCCAAAGTAGCCACATTCATCCTACAACTAAGAAAGAAACAATGCTGAAACTAAATTGCTTGGAAGGAAATAACATAAGTGTTGAGCATCAACCAATAACTATACTAAGCTAAAATGCATGAGAAAAATGAAAGTTTGAGTGAACAAATATGAAACTAGTTTGTCTGCTTTGGCTACAAGAACAATCACAAAATGGAATTCCAGTGGCTGGAAGAACATACAGTGTCAGATTCTTAACTAATTATTGAACATAAAATAATAAGTAAACTAACAGACGAAATACTCACCAAGTGGCCCCCCTTGGATGAGAATCCCTTAAAACAAATGTAAACTTAGATGCATGAACTTATAATATAATTTTATTCATTGGAGAATATGAGTACAATTGAGCAACATGATTGTATTACTGAAAAACTAAGAATGCAATTACATCATCAGACTAAGCAACCTCTTGAGAAGGAGCATCTGAGTCTTATTTATAGGAAAATAAGCTACTAACTAATCACCTAGCATGGTGGTCAATTCCAACAGATTTGAAGGACGCCACTTTAGGGAAAGCATAAAAAGTGGAGAGGCAGTTACGCATGTGCAAAATCTTGCCAAGCATGTTTGCCTTAACACAAATCTAGCACAATAGTAATGCCTATATTCGCTCAACAAACAATTAAGACCATTTACAAGGTGGTTATAATTTCGATTTGCATGAGGAATCTCCCACCATCAAGAGTCCTCCCTCCATTGACCTTTGAATGATTACCTTGTTGACCATTATGGTGAAGGACTAGTTGGAAAAATCTTCCTCAATTGCAATTTTTTAATTATATATGCATGAAAATATTAGTACGCACAACAATTGCAGATATGTAACTATCTTAAAGTGGCCTTCATTAATCCACATGTAAAATTAACATAGATAGTTCATATAGCATGTCAATGTAATTTAAAGGTTACAAAAATAAGCTTATGCCCAATGTCTATGGTTTTGAAGAAATATCATAAATAGGTCAACATCCAAGCATCAAATTCTATGACAACTGCAACAAATGCATAATAATCTCTATCAAAATTGAACCATAAACTGGACTCATCAGTCTGCAAGAAGAACAAAAAGAGTTGAGTGTTTGAGCGAAGTCTAATTTCGGACCTCAAGAATTGGGAATCCCTTATACCACACGATGAATAGTTGGAAGTGTTTCAGGCATCAGGATCAAGGTCTACATCATACTAAAGGTTGTCGAACTTCTGATTTTGGTCACACTTTATATCGTAAAGAAATGAAGAAGGAATGTGTTAAGTCTGAAAAAGAGTCGAGCATCAGACATCGAAGTTAAGGCTTATGGATTAACTTAAGGTTAAGCGAGCAGTAAATGGTAGATGCAAACCTCAACCCCCATAAAGGAATCAGGCATCTAAGATCAAGTTTAAGGCTTATGCCTTAATGGTTTGGCAAGGATAAACAAGGTGTATGAAGGAAGCCCAAAGGTCGATACCTGAAAGGGTTAATGCTTGCAAAGGAGAGTCTCGAGCGTCATGAGTAGGAGTTTAGGCTTTCACCTTAACAAGAATGGTAAGTATGTACTAAGAAGAAATCCCAAAGGATGATACCTGAAAGGGTTAGGGATAGCAAGTATACATGACATCAGTAGAGTTTTTGAGAAAACCAAAGGTGTTTCAGAGTTTCAGAGGTTAGAGTGTTGGTTTGCAATTGAATGAAGGAAGAAGGTAAAGGGTAAGATCCAAGGCTGAACCACAAGAGGTGTAAAAGGCTTCAAACTTATTAGTTCGAGCTTTCTTGTTAAGTGCTTCATAGCACTTCATGTAAAAGGTAAGAGGTATTAGCGACTTCTGATCCTCGAAGGAAAGGGAACATAAAGTTGACAAAACGAAAGAAGTTTTTACAATGAAGATCAGTGATGCTGATTTAAAGGAAGGCTAATCTAATGGATACATTTTAAAGGTAATGTTTTTTTATGAGTATCATCAGATCATGGCAGCAAGCTGAAGATCAAGGGTTGTCATTCAAAATGTGAAAATGATTATTCTTAGAAGTCAAAACTTGATAGGGATTTACAGAATGGAAGTCGATTCAAGTATTTTATTGAAAAATCATATAGGGTGACAATTGTGATGTAGTTAGGGTTTGAGTAATGGTGAAATGGCTACTGTTGCAGTCAAGATGTGTGTGTGCATGAGTGTCAAATATAGAATCATGTTATTTCATGTGTATTGTAGAGGTATCAATGAAGTATTATTTGAATATGCATTTTTATAAATTTAATACTTGTTCAGGGGTGTTATAAGATATTGTGATATATAGAAATCTATCAGAATGATGAACATTGGACTATGAGTAGAGAGAAGTAGAGTGCAGAGAGATTAGGGTTGTTTAATGATTTGAAAAGGTGCATTCTTAGGTTGATGAAGAACCAACATCAACACATATGAACTAGTAATGTTGTAGAGGTTGGTGCCTTAGAAAGGTTGAGTTGGTGCTCAATTAGGTGTGTAGTGTACTAGGAGGTTGGTGCCTCAAAACATTGTCTTGGGTGTAAATGTACTTGTAAGTGGGTGCTTACAAAACATATGTAAAATATTTTAATGTGAGATTGGATTTAAGCAGTAGACTCAAGAAAATTTTCTCACCATGGTTTTTTCCCTTCTAGGGTTTTCCACATATATCTGACATCTTTATGTGTGATGTTTTTTTGTGGAATTTTAAATCTTGTCTACTAGTTGAACTCGATAAAAAATTGTATACACTAATTCATCCCCCTCTTAGTGTATTGGTGTTCTTTCAACAATTGGTATTAGAGCTCATTGTTCCTTGAATAAAGTTTAATCAACTTAAGGAAAATCTAGTTTTGAGAACACTATGGATAAACAAGAAGGATCTTATTCAAACAAAGCACCGTTGTTTGATGGAACAAACTATGCTTTCTAAAAAATTAGAATGGAAACTTATTTAACTTCTCTTGGATTTGATATATGATAGTATATTATAAAAGGTTACAAAGTACCTACAAATCCTCCTACTGATGCAGATGGTAAGAGAGCCTATGAAAATAATGAAAAAGCTAAAAAATGCTATATTATGTGGTTTAACCAATACTGAATTAGTAAAATTTATCCATTGCTAATCTGCTAAAGATGTATGGGAGAAACTAAATAGTATCTATGAGGGAGATGATAAAGGGTATGTGCAGGATCATGATGGGCCAAAAAGTGGCAACGAGAAAAAGTCACGTTTTGGATCAGCTCGAAAACACGGAAACACCGAGTTGACTTTTCTAGGTTCGGGTGTCAGTACATTTACATGAACCAAAAACCAAACCTAGTTTCCACAAATTGGATATCCGATTTCTAGAAACTGTATATAAAAAAAAAACCAACTCTTTAACTTCATTTCTCACAGTTTGATGCGGGCACAAAAGGAAAAACCCAAATCCGATATCCGCTTTGATCAGATATTTGTTTTCAAAGGTATGTATTTAGTTTTTTCAATCTTGTAATTGATTTTTCAAGTAGATTCTCTTAAGTTTAAGTAGGTTTTATTAATTTTTTTTCAAAATAGGGTTTTCTATTGATTTTTTTAAAAAACTAGAGTTTACATTGATTTTTTATTAAAACTTAATGTTTTGAAATGGATCTTGATTAAAAATTAGTGTTGTTGATATATTTTTATCAAAAATAAGAGTTTGTTATTGATTTTTGTGAAAAAGTATGGTTTGTTTTGGATTTTTATTAAAAGCTAGGGTTTTTTTACAATAATTTCATTTATATTGTGTAATTTCAATTAGTTTAATTAGTTTTTAACTTTAATCAGGTATTATGGCTATGAATGTAAATCCACAAATGCCAAACACTCCACCACCTCTGCAACCACCAATTGAAGACTTAATTGGTGAAAAATTGGGGCAATTAAGGGGCATTTATGAAATTTATGAAAAAATGCCTCGATTGAGAGATATGACAAACACATTGAAGGAAATAATTAAAAATATAGAAACCCTCTCCACCCAACATAATTCCTTTTATTCATGGTGAGAAGACATGAGGGAATATTATAGATGTGGATTGTCTTACGATGATGTGAAAGATCTCCAAATAACCAAAGCCCAAATAGCCTCTTTATTCATTGACCCCTGCACCAGTTTGCCAGTGAATGTTAATAAAACAAAACTTTCCATAAAATGGTGCATGCATAGGGACATTGTAGCTAAATTTTGGGATCATTGGTGTATGGTTTTTGATAAACCACCGAACAATAATTCTGACATACCATTTTACTTTATTAAAAAATTATATGCTGAGTTTGTGTTAGGGCATCATGTCAATTACTTTGACATTAAACCCTTCTAGGGCGTCGGTGGAAGTATGCCCCAGGATAGACCAAGGGCAGTTAGAGTAGTCCCATGCCCAAATGTTCCCCTTCCTCCCCTTCCTTCGCCACCTCCAATATATCATCCAGAGATTATCCAGGATGCACCCACACAGACTATTTAGGATATTCACTCTTTGAGTGGTCATTTGGTTTTGCATGCTTCTACAGTAGCTCAGCCACATTTTGGTGATGTTGGCAAAGGCTCGAGTGCTACTACATCATCCTCCTTAAGTCCACATATTTGTGTGCCACATACTTGCACTATGTGCTGCTAGATATGCTTGGGTCCTCTTGTACAACCCGTTGATCCCTTGGACACTTCTGATTATGACCTCCATGATGTGGACATTATAGATCAGTCAAAAGAGAGTGGAGTGCACCCTACAGAGTCCTCTCCTACTAGAGAGGGAGATGTTGGAATAGTGACACATGTAAGATTTAAGTTGTAATTTCATAACTTGCATTTGTTTTTAAATGAATATTAATAAGAGATAGTATCAAGTACTAATATTTATTTACATGGTCTATTTAACAGTTGATGTCTGAGGAGGAGCTCACACGGGTGACTGATAGCACCCTTAGGGCCATTTCATTTGGCTTGGACACACATGCAGTATATATTTTCACACTCAATCGTTTACATTTTATATTATATACTTGCTTGTCATTTGAATTGTCATTAATGAAATTATATAATAACTTATATGTTTATCTTGTTTTCCTCCTGTAGGAAATACCTAGTGTGAGTGAGGTGCAGCATTGTCTAGACTATGGAGGCACAAATCTAGATAAGGGGAAGGTAATTGAACTCAAATTGGATTGAATTAAGATTTTTAAGATCTTATATTGATTATGCATACTTCAACATAGATTAGTAGTTTCATTTGTACTTGTCAATTTTATGTACAGGCAATTATGAGCTATACAGATATGATGACAAGGGACACACTACCTAAAGGAGTAGTTATTGGAACACCTCAAAGAGTAAGTGTTGAAACACCTCAAGGAGGAGGTGTCGAAACATCTGGAGGAGATAAAGAAAAAGATCAACCTAAAAAGGTATGTGCTTATTTTATTTTGTGTTTGGTAAATAAGTTCCTATTACCAATAATCGTATGCTAACTTGGATCAATTTTAAGTTTTTGTTCACATATATAGATTGGCATTTCAAAAGTTGATTTGGTATATTCTAGGACTCCTGACCCTTTGAAGAGACGTATATTTCAGGTAATCAAGATTTCAATTTTAGAGTTCAATTAAAATTCAATGTATATTGATTTTGATGTTAATTATTCGATTTTAAATTATATAGTATAACTAATCTCAATTGTGGTTTGAATTTTTCTTGTGCAGCTACCTTCAGAGCCAACAAGTGCTTCAAAGAGGCTCCATTTTGATGATCCACTAGTAGTTTAGGATGAGATAGACATTTTAGCATGTAAATTTTGAATACATATTGAGATGGCATATGCCACATTTTGTAAAACTTTGTTTGAGTTGGCGTCGATGCCATTTTTATATATGGACATACACTTGATTATTGGATAATTTGATATATAGAAGTTGACAATCAAAATTTAATTTGTTCCTCATGTGCATGATTAAACTCTTTGAAAATTTTATCTTGAGCAATGGTTAAATATCAATGTACAATAGCTTAAAACTACATGGTTATATTATGTATTTTATATTTATATCGCTGATTACATTGCATTACACATCTTTCAAACTCAAATAATTAATTCACATTGCATAACTAACAACTAGATGTTCATAGATGAAAATTTTTCAATTACAACATAGTTCTTACAAAGTCAACCTAAGCAGCTATGCAATTACTTCACAGTGCATAATTAAAAACCATGAGTAGTTGTCAATTGCATTTGTTTGTCATTGAATTCTATGAGACCACATTTCTTTGAAGCTTTTTTTCAAATAGTCCACTGCCTTGTCTATGCTACCACATTTTTCATACATGATAGCAATCACATTAAGTTGAAATGAATTAAATGATATCCTATGGCTATTTAATTTATACTCATTTTATTTAAATGGATGAGGTTGACCTTCCTTGATATTATTTTGTAATTTATTATTTTCAAGAGAGGCCGACCTCCTTGAAGAGTCACCTTATTTTGTATAAATACGAGGTGATGTTTGTTCATTTCCTCAATCAAGTTCATTCAGCATAATTTGTAATCCAAGCAAAAGTTCTCACTTGAGCAGCAGCGCTTCATCTTGCAGTAGCAGGCTGATTTCAAGGAGAAACATATTCGATTGTATCTTTGCATCTACGAGAGGTGCTATTATTCATTGTATCAAATTCAGCCATGAGCTGGGCCTGAGTTGTAAGAAAATTTCTTGTTGTGTTTATTGTCTTATGTGTTTTATTTTTTGAGTGCTTTTAGTTGTATTATCTGATCTCTAAGTTGAAGACAGCGAGAGAAATGGTCATATTGTTGATGACAAAGATTTGACCATGTTGGCTCTTAATGGTCTTCCTTCATCTTGGGAGTCTTACATTCAAGGAATCGACGTGAGATCAAAACTTCCCAAGTTTGATCGGTTGAGGGCTGACTATATTCAAGAGGAGTCAAGGTTGGCTACGAGAGGTATTGGACGCAACCCTACAAATGAATACATTCATGTTCTTTCCGCTGAATCCTTGAAGAAGGAAGGAAAAGGAGGAAAGAAAAGATGCTTCAAGAGGAATTTAGATAAAGGGTCAGATGGTGCTCCTGCATTCAAGAAGAAGTGGGACCTCTATCATGTTTACTGGGATATGATATTCTCAAAGTCAGTCAACTTGGATTTAACATTGGTAGCTCCACAAACCTATTCAGAATAGAGTGATCTGAAGAGGACATCCCTAAATATCTACAGAGGTGTAAAGTTGCAAAGTGGTACAACTTTCATTCTCAAACTCGTACAACCCAACAAACTATTCCAACACGTCTGGATGGGTATGTTTACACTAGGTATGGTTCTCTTTTGCACCCAAATACGTTGAATCACTCTGAGCTGCATTGGAGCGGTGTTTTCCCTTAAGAGTCCAAAGTGCTAAAAGGTAGCAATCTTTGACGAACTATTTCTCAAAAACCGTGATGCTTACAGACTCTTCGTCTAAGGATATGGCATCGTGTTGAAACCATCTACAATAAAATCTCTCGATTTTTACTATCTCGAAGGCGTTTTCCCGTGGTGATGAGTTTTTAGTTAAGGGAAAAGTTGCCAGATGCAAGTAGTGTAAAGTTGCAAAGTGGTGCAACTTTCATTCTCAAATTCGTACAACCCAACAGACTGTTCTAACACGTCCAGATGGGTACGTTTACGCTAGGTATAGTTCTCTCTTGCACCCAAATATGCCGAATCACTCCGAGCTGCATTGGAGCGGCGTTTTCCCTTAAGAGTCCAAAGTGCTACAAGACAACAAACTTTGACGGACTATTTCTTGGAAATCGTGATGCTTACAGACTCTTCATCTGAGGATATGGGATCATGTTGAGACCATCTACAATAAAATCTCTTGGTTTTTGCAATCTCGAAGGCGTTTTCCTGTGGTGATGATTTTTTAGTTGAGGGAAAAGTTGTCAAATGCAAGCAGTGTAAAGTTGCAAAGTGGTGCAAATTTCATTCTTGAACTCGTACGACCCAACAAACTATTCCAACACATCCGAATGGGTATGTTTACGCTAGGTATGGTTCTCTCTTGCACTTAAATACACTGAATCGCTCCAAACTGCATTGGAGCGGCGTTTTCCCTTAAGAGTCCAAAGTGCTAAAAGGCAGCAAACTTTGACAGACTATTTTTTAGAAATCGTGATGCTTACAGACTCTTCGTCTGAGGATATGGGATTGTGTTGAGACCATCTACAATAACCTCTCTCGGTTTTTGCTATCTCAAAGGCGTTTTCCTGTGGTGATGAGTTTTCAGTTGAGGGAAAAGTTGCCAGATGCAAGTAGTGCAAAGTTGCAAAGTGGTGCAACTTCCATTCTCGAACTCATACGACCCAATGGACTATTCCAACATGTCTGGATGGGTACGTTTGCGCTAGGTATGGTTCTCTTTTGCACCCAAATACGCCGAATCGCTCCGAGCTACATTGGAGCGGTATTTTCCCTTAAGAGTCCAAAGTGCTAATGTCAATGAAATGTGGGGGCAAAAATATTTAAGGTTGGATCAAGATTCTACAAGTCCTAGCTCTTGCATCAAAAAAATATTACCCAATCAACTTGAATCAATTACATGGAAAATGAAATTCACAATGAACTTTTTACTTTTTAGTTTTTCGAAAAAGTGGCAAGCCACTGTAATTTGTTATATATAAATAGGAGATATTACAAAACCTGGTTCAAACGAGCATACCGACAGGAGAGAACCAGGAAGAAAACCTTCAGTTGTAGCTTGATTAAGTAAAAAAATATTTTTACATTTTAAACATACCCTTTATAAAATGGCAGACATTTGAACTGTATTTCAAAAAACATCACTGGATATAGATTATGCCTATACACAGTTATGACCTTTTTACATTGTTTCACATTTCAAAATTCAAGTTTTACAAAATTTTCCTATTTGAGGCATTCAAGGCACAATCTTCCACAAGAGTAGTATGTTGGCATTTTGGAGTGACAAGCACCTGTACAAACCATCAAGGTAGTAGTTAAACTACATACAATAGAAAATATGCTTAGAATAACCAATCGATATTATTGTAATTTATCACATACCTCTCTGAAAGGATCAGAGTTGCCTATTGTTGCAGTAGGTCTATGATCAATCATGCCAAGAATGTCACAAAATTTTTCAAATGATAAATCTATATTGTAACAAAAAAAAATATGCTTAGACTAACAAATCTATATTAATCTAAACAACCTGAATGATGATGAATTGGTAATGCAAACTATAAAATATTCTTTGAATAGCCAATCTATATTATTGTAATATGTCACATACCTCTTTGAAAGGATCAGAGTTGGCTATTGTTGCAGTAGGTCCATGATCAATCATGCCAAGAATATCCCAAAATTTGTCAAATGATATATCTATATTGTCACAACAAAAAAGAGGCTTAAGCATTGTACTTTCCATTCTTGAATATTCTATTCAAGTGTGCCTGAAGGGTCATCTCTTTGCTTAAGAGTATCCAATATTGCTTCATGATCAACATTACTAAGTGTCCATAGTTTTTTTGTCTTTGGTTTGGCATGATGCTTCAACAACTTAAAATTTGTTGCTATAACAAGGTGTGAATACATGAGAATGGTTTTGTGTTTCTCATAGTCTTCAAATGCAGGTATGCCATTCTTTCTAATCATGTATGTTTGCAACCAAGTTCCTGCAACCATAACTGAACCTATAGGATACACGAACCCAACATCATCTTCCATCGATTGTGTTATCTTGTGCTTTACCCACACACATCGAGCCAACCAATATTCTGATCTCTCTTCATTCCCCTACAGTGCAACAACTGCAAAAACGTGTCTTGGATGTAGTAGATCTAAAAGCCGGTCGTAATCAAGTGAACTTTCCATTGTGTAATTTTTCATGGATATAGTTTGAGATAAAGGAGTTAGATAATGTGGAACCCATGTATCCACCCACTCACTTGACTCACATTGATCCCACTCGCACTGAATACAACTTTGACAAAAACAAGCCAATTGTCATGTCCAAATGGTCCATGTGCTTGCATCTGAGCTTCGAAACAAATGCATCTTTGAAGAATCTTTGATTGTATGACAATCCAATTTGCTTCCCATTGTACCCTCCTCAACCAACCAAAAGAATCTATGCACTGTTGAATCAAGTGTGCCTCCTTGTGATAATGCTGAACTACACCAATCAACAATAGAACGTGCATCACTAAATTTTGCTCCTGAAATCTTCAATTGCTCCTTAACTAGAGCTCTCTTTACACATGCACTTGCTCCATCATGCTCCCCTTTCCCATGCCTAGCTTAAAAAAAACTCCAAATATTAGGTACACCCCTCTCTACATGCATTCTACTCAACCAATAAAACATACGAGCATTCTTGAATTGACCTGTATAGTTATCTGACCAAATGAGATGTCGGCCTAGTGCTATATCATACTCCTGCAAGAACTCAAAAAAATTATCGAAACAATGTTGGACATACTCAGACGAGTGAGATCTATCATCACTCATATAAAAATGATACTCTCTGATTATCTTTTGATCCTCCTATGTACTATCAGGTGCATTTCTAAACGTTATGTGAACAAAAATAGCAATTTGAATGGAATTGTAATACTGAGATTGTACCTCATTTTGTGGTTGCAATGTGTAGTTTTCAACAAAATCAACCATTGATATAACAGTGCCAATCAGAAAAGAGTCCTTACATATCCTGAATTGTTGATCCAACCACTGAGACCTATGACTATGCCTTGCATATTTGTAGAAAAGTTTGTCCTTAAAATCTGAAATAAAATCAGCAACACTACATTCTTTTGTAACCAACTCGCGTCTAGAACCTTCACCTCCACTGTGCAAAGTATATTTGACTATCTCATATCTCTTTTTCTCAACAAGATTCTTTCCAAATTCATGTTCGGAACCCTCATGAAAACATTGAACAAACTTTGACAAGCCACCACATTGTGAGCACTTCACATTTAAACAATCATTTCTATAGAAAAAGGAACCATCATCCCTAGAACATAAAAATAGATCTAGCAAGTCCCTTGATGATTTCAGAAGATGCATTGCACCACACTCCTGCAACATTTCATTAGTATGCAAAGTAGAACAGATATAGCATAATAGTTCATGGTACATTGAAAACTCCACATGGTATTTGCAACAACAAGTATTATGAATCTTAAGAGGCACACAATAAAATGGCTTCAAACCTTCAAAAGTTCTTTGCGAGATTTCCATATTTGGATGTGTTTGAATAAATTTTTGAACAACATTATTTGGCTTGATTCCAAGAAATGTTTAGGATGCGGTGTATGGTCTCGACTGCCAATTCTTAACTTTAAAACATCTTTTGCATTGGGTGATACTCTAGAGTTATCATGCCGAAATTGCTGAATTTCCTGCTTTACATTATCGGTTGGCTTCTTATCAACATGTGTAAGCCTTCTGGCAAAAGCCCATGTATCATTTTGAAGAGGATCATCTATTATTTCTCTTCTTTCAAGTGCTCTATCCAAAGTTTTATGATTTAAGTCAAAATCAATACAAGTTTGTCTCATAAAGCGAGCCTTTTTCAATTGATGGCTTACTAGGGCGGTGGTAATGACTCTTCGAGTAGCTCTCTTATCTTTTTCCTTGTTATTTTTTCCAATAGACTTGAGAGCATTAAAAATATTTTTGACGATAATAGAATTTTTTTCGGTCCTCTTGTTCAGACGAATCTTCAATTTGGCTAGCAAAGGTCTCATCTTTTGCATCTTTAGCAGTTGTACCAAAATTTGGCATTTCTCGGTCAATGTCTTATCGCTAAAATATTGGTTGAAAAGTATTCTAGCCCACAACCGAATAGTTCGTGTTGACCTCTTGCCTTCAAAATTGTTTATAATGTTATCATCAATTTCAAGTAACCATTAGGGGTCCTTGAAGGTCTTGAATTTGGAATACATCTTTCTTCCACACAAGGTTCTTCATTTCGTGTGTAATCTGGTGAACTATAATTTACACTTGCTTCAATATTATGTTCAACATCTTCATTTCCAACATTTTCACCTTGAACATTTTCAATATCAATTTGAAAAATTTCATTCCCAATTTCAATATCATGTTCAACATCTTCAATTCCAACATTTTCATTATCAATTTCAATATTTTTATTCCCAATTTCAATATCATATTCAACATCTTCAATTCCAACATTTTCATTATCAATTTCAATATTTTCATTCCCAATTTCAATATCATGTTCAACATCTTCAATTCCAACATTTTCACCTTGAAAATTTTCAATATCAATTTGAACATTTTCATTCCCAATTTGAATATCATGTTCTACATTTTCACCTTGAACATATTCAATTTCCTCTTCACTTGAAAGACCATAGGGCTCAGGTTCACCAATATTTAACATACCTTGTCTTTTCTTCCTATGACCTTCTCTATCTCTTTGTCTATATCCTTCAATTTGTTCTTTTGTCAAATTTCTCTTACGTTTTTGCTTCCGACGACTGCTGCTCCCCATTATACCAAATAAAAGATGCGAAAAAATAATTATGTATGACAAATTTGAGTACAAGATGCTCCAAAAAGTTTATCTTTGTCTCTTCCTATCTGAAACCGCACGTTTGTCGCCTACAAAGTGCTGCAAACAGAATGTAGGGTCCGTTGGAATGCACAAAAACAACCCACATGGGGTTTCTCTATGGCCCACAAATCGGATATCCGATTTGTAAAACATGTTCTGCAATGGTAAGATTTCACCTCTGCACAATGAAGTTTCACAAATCGGATATCTGATTTGTACACACATAGACCAAAGGGAGAGGGAGAGGGAAAGAGAGAGAGAGGGAGAGGGAGAGGGAGAGGGAGAGAGAGGGAGAGAGGGAGAGGGAGAGAGGGAGAGGAGGAGGAGAGAGAGGAGGGGAGGAGGAGAGGAGAGGAGAGGAGGGAGAGAGAGAGAGAGAGAGAGAGAGGAGAGAGGGAGAGAGAGTGGAGATGGAGGAGGAGAGAGGAGAGGGAGGGAGAGAGAGGAGGGAGAGGGAGAGGAGAGAGGGAGAGATGAAGAGAGGGAGGAGAAGGAGAGGGGAGAGAGAGGAGATGGAGGAGAGGGAGAAAGGAGTGGAGAGAGAGAGAGGAGAGCAGAGAGGAGATGAGGAGTGAGAGAGAGGAGATAAAGGAGGAGAGAGTGGGAGGGAGATAGGGAGAGGAGAGAGGGAGGGAGGGGGACATGAGAGGGAGAGTGGAGAGGGAGAGGGAGAGGGAGAGGGAGAGGAGATAAAGGAGGGAGAGGAGAGGAGAGGAGAGGATGGAGATAAAGGGAGGAAGTAGGAGAGTGGAGAGTGAGAGGGAGAGTGGGAGAGGGAGAGGCAGAGTGGGAGAGGGAGAGAGAGGGAGAGATGGAGAGAGGGGGAGGGAGAGGGAGAGAGGGAGAGGCAGAGGGAGAGGGAGAGAGGGAGAGATAGAAGGAGAGGGAGTGAGAAGGAGAGGAGAGTGAGAGAGAGAGAGAGAGAGAGAGAGAGAGAGAGAGAGAGAGAGAGAGTGATTGAGTGAGAGACTTGAGAGAGATAGAGGTGGAGAGAGCGAGAGGGAAAGAGATAATATTTAAATATTTTATAAATTGGTAATATATATATATATTTAAATATTTATGGATTAACTAAAATATTGAAATAATATTAAAATATTTATAGATTAACTAAAATATTGAAATAATATTTAAATATTATACATTTAATAATATATTATATATTAAATACATAATTCGGTAAGAGATTATCATAAATTGTATATTAAATATATTACATTATAAACTTGATTGGATATTATATATATTAAATTATAAACTTAATTGCATTTTTAAATCATATATTAAAGATAGTATAAATTGTTTTAAAACTGATCTAAAAGATACCATATATCGAATTCAAATCTGATATCGGATTTGAATCGGATATCTGATTTTTTGACACAAAATTTAATGCCTCGGTATTAGGCTAGATATTTGGTTCGGACCTTCCAATTGTAAAAAGTCAACACGTAAAACATGTTTAACAACTTACCTTGCTTTTCCAGACTTCGCCCATGTGGCCGACAACTTTTATTTTACCTAAAATTGATGAAACGAAAAGGGTTTGTAAAGGATCTTCTCAAATTTCTACCAATATAAATTATATTTTACTTAGAATCTAATAAATAATAATTATTTATTATTTATTAGAATTACGACTAAAGTCCTGATTGATAGTCTAATAGAAAAACATCTATAGCTTTCAAATGGTATCACATTTTTTGAATCCAAAACATGCATCACATTCTATGCTTTGTATACTATAGGATTAAAAAAATAAAAAATAATTCTATTAAGTTTTGACCAAGTTAAGGTGGTCAGACATATGAGTTTTTATATTTTTAAAAAGTTGTAATAAAAAATTCATAATTAATTATTTATTTGAAAAAAAATTACAAAAAATATGCATCACGTCTAGACATGAGTCCTCTACTTATATCTAAAATCCTATTAAAAAATATTATGATTTTATTATGGTTAGGGTGGTCAGACAGACACCTACTTCTTATTTTTTCCCTGAAATTTTCGTACTACTGCATTGAAATTTCAAATTTTCACCGAATAGATTTTTTTTTACAAAAGTTCACCTAGTAGTCTAGAAACTACATTAAATTTTCCATAGATTCTATTCTTACATATTTTTAAAATAATATAGATAACTTATTCAAATTTTTATGTCAAGTTGCCCAACTCTGATTTTTTGAATTTTATATTAAATATATTACATTATAAACTTGATTAGATATTATATATATTAAATTATAAAATTAATTGCATTTTTAAATCATATATTAAAGATTGTATAAATTGTTTTAAAACTGATCTAAAAGATACCATATATCGAATTCAAATCCGATATCGGATTTGAATCGAATATCCGATATCGGATTTGAATCGAATATCTGATTTTTTGACACAAAATTTAATGCCTCGGTATTAGGCTCGGTATTTGGTTCGGACCTGCCAATTGTAAAAAGTCAACATGTAAAACATGTTTAACAACTTACCTTGCTTTTCCAGACTTCGCCCATGTGGCCGACAACTTTTATTTTACCTAAAATTGATGAAACGAAAAGGGTTTGTAAAGGAGCTTCTCAAATTTCTACCAATATAAATTATATTTTACTTAGAATCTAATAAATAATTATTATTTATTATTTATTAGAATTACGACTAAAGTCCTGATTGATAGTCTGATAGAAAAACATCTATAGCTTTCAAACGGTATCACATTTTTTGAATCCAAAACATGCGTCACATTCTATGCTTCGTATACTATAGGATTAAAAAAATAAAAAATAATTCTATTAAGTTTTGACCAAGTTAAGGTGGTCAGACATACGAGTTTTTATATTTTTAAAAAGTTGTAATAAAAAATTCATAATTAATTATTTATTTGAAAAAAAATTACCAAAAAATATGCATCACGTCCGGACATGAGTCATCTACTTATATCTAAAATCTTATAAAAAATTATTATGATTTTATTATGGTTAGGGTGGTCAGACAGACACCTACTTCTTATTTTTTCCCTGAAATTTTCATACTACTACATTGAAATTTCCATACTACTACATTGAAATTTCAAATTTTCACTGAATAGATTTTTTTTTACAAAAGTTCACCTAGTAGTTTAGAAACTACATTAAATTTGCCACAGATTCTATTCTTACATATTTTTTAAATAATATAGATAACTTATTCAAATTTTTATGTCAAGTTGCCCAACTCTGATTTTTTGAATTTTCATTGCCACTTAAGGACCTATTTTTTCCATGATGATCCTGCACATACCCAAAAGTGAAACAAGAAAAAATTTAAACTCATAGAGGAAAGTTTGAGGCTCTTAAGATGAAAGATGAAGAAATTATTACAACATACTTTCTCAAAGTTGATGAGGTAGTGAATGCAATCAGAGGTCTCAATGAGACTATTGAAGATAAGGTTGTTGTAAAGAAGGAGTTGAGGTCTCTCCCACAAAGATTCTATTCTAAGGTCTTAGCAATAGAAGAAGCTAAATATTTGGATAGTTTTTCTATGGATGAATTTTTTGGGTCATTAACTACATATGAAATGAGAAATGATAATTGAGGCTCAACAAAGAGTGAAGTAGCATTCAAGACTTCCAAAATCAAGAAGATTGAAGATTATTCAAAACTTGATACTAGTTCAAATGAGGAAGAAGCAAATTTTTTCAGAAGATTGAAGAAGGGTACTGGCAAATATAAAGGTATGATTCCTTTCAAAAAATTTAATTGTGGAAAAATAGGTTATTTTGCCTCAAAATGTCCTTTAAATGAAAATGAAAAGGGAGATAGTTTCAGGAGTCAAGAAACTTCCAAATACAAAAGAAGAAACTATGGTAAAAATAAGAAGAGTATTTATGTTGATAAAGAATTTAGCTCTTCAGATGATTGTTCTTCTAGAAGTGAAGTAGGTGAGATTGCCTTTATGGCTGAAGAAATTAAAGAAAGTGAAGATTTTAAAGAGGAAGAAGAAGGTGAGGTAGATTTGGAAGGTAAACTAGTTTCTTCTTTAGAAGACTTGAGAGATGAAAGAAAACATACTACAGAGTACAAGTTAAGGATTGAAGAATTTGAAAAACTTGTTGTTGACTTAAAACTGCAATTAGCAGAATCAAAGAGAATAGAAGAAGTAACTAGTTTGGATTTGAAGAACAAACTAGAAGAATTTCAAAAGTTAGAGGCTGAAGTTGTATCTCTAAGGAAAGAATTAGAGAAGGTAAGCTTGCAGTTAAATAGAAGTCTCAAACTTGGAAAGAGTTTAGAAGTACTTGATGAAATGATTAGTAGACAAAAATCCATTTTCAACAAGTTTGTTGGTTTAGGATATGAGGAAGACAAGAATTCCAAAGATGATGTCTCTAAAAGGAGTGAAACCACTTCTAAGAAGTTTGAAGGGTCCATGAAGAATAAGAAGACCAAAGATCATAAGAAAATCGATGATGGGTTCATCAAAGTGTACAATCCAAAGAGGAGGTTCAAAGGTCAACATGCAAGACAAAGTAGATTTAACTATGCCTTTCATGGTTTTTTTTTATGTAGTCAGTATAGGCATAAATCTATAGATTGTAGGATTAGAATCTTGAGGAATGATAGACATAATTTTATAAGTAATAATCCTTTTGCTTCTCTATGTGCTCTAAATGATGTATTTTATAAGTGTCATAACTATAGGCACATTGCTAAGTTTTGTAGAAGTAAGTTTATACAACCTCCTAGAAAAAAGAAAAAGATATTTACTTCCCCTAAGTAAAATAGATTCGCTCATGATCATGCAATAAATAAGAAATAATTTGCATTGAGTTTTGAGGAAAAGCAGAAAAATCTAAAGAGGTATTGGAGAGAAAAGAAGTTTGAATTAAAGAATGAAGAATCAATGATAGTTCAAAAAAAAATTCATGCAAAAGGACAAGAAAATCCTTGGGTGATTGATAGTGGTTTCTCTAGTCATATGACTAGAGATAAGAACAAATTCACAAGTTTGGAGTAATGGAATGATGGTACAGTCAAGTTTGGTGATAACACTATTGCTAAGATAACTGGAAAAGGTACACTGAGCATTGATGGTAAAAAATGTTCTCAAGATGTGTTGTATGTAGAAGGATTAAAACATAACTTGCTTAGTGTTAGCCAAATGTGTGACAAAGGGTACAATTTGTTATTTCATGCTAGTGGATGTGAGATAAGAAATGCTAGCTCTGGTAGACTTGTTGCTGAGGTAAGTAGAACAAGTAGTAATTTATACCATCTGAATGAGATGAAAAGTGGAAGATTCTTGTTAGGACAAACTGATGAATGTTGGTTATGCCACAAAATGATATAGGTCATATTAACTTGTATCATCTAGTGAAAGTCAACAAGAAGAATGCAGTCAGGCATATGCCCAATATTGGAAAACCTGCAAATATATTTTGTAAAGAATACCTTGAAGGAAAGAAAACAAGGTTCATACTCAAGACAAAAGAATATTCAACTTCTAAACCTCTGGAGTTGATACATACAAATCTGTGTGGTCTAACAAGAACTAACAACATTAATGGAGAAAGGTACTTCATGTTACTAATAGATGATTATTCAAGAATGACATGAGTAACTTTTCTTAAAGACAAGTCTCAAGCTTTAGAAAGATTCAAAAATTTTAGAGCTATGGTTGAGAATGAAATTGGTTCAAGTATTAAATGTTTAAGGTCTGACAGAGGTGGAGAATTTACCTCTCATTAATTTGACAAATATTGTGGAAAAAATGGAATTAGAAGACATTTATCTACAACTAGAATAGCTCAACAAAATGGAGCTATTGAGAAAAATAACATAAATGTTTAGGAGATGGCTAGAACAATGTTGAATGAAGCCAAATTATCTGATAGATATTGGAAGGAAGCAATTCATACTGCTATTTATATTCTTAACAAAGCACAATTAAGAGTGGATCATGGTAAGACTCCATATGAGTTATGGAAAGGCAAACCTACATCTGTGAAATATTTCAAAATATTTGGAAGAAAATGTTTTATAAAAAGGAATGTAGATACTTTGAGTAAATTTGAGACAAGATCAAATGAAGGAATATTTTTGGGTTATTCAACTACAAGCAAAGCTTATAAGTGTTATAAAAGGTTACAAAAAATAGTTGAAAGTGTGAATGTCAAAGTGGATGAAAATTACTCTAAGATGTTACACAAAGATGACATGTACTCAAAAGTCCCTATTTATGAAGAAAATGAAGTATCTACAAAAGAAGAGCCACAAGAGGAAACTAATACTAATGAAGAAGAGAAATCGGCCACTACTGCAAAAGAACCACCCAAATTTGTCAAAAGAGATCATTTTGAGAAGAAATTTTTTGGAAATAAAATCGATGGTGTCATGACTAGAAGAAATTTTTCTCAACAAGAACATGTGAACTATTCTTTACTGTTTGAAATAGAGCCTAAATCTTATAAAGAAGCTAGTAAAGATAAAAGTTGAATTGAAGCCATGAAAGAATAAATTAGTCAAATAGAGAAAAAATAGACTTGGGAACTTGTCCCTAGGCCCGTTGATAAGAATTTCATGGCCTCAAAATGGATATTTAGAAACAAACTGAATGAAGATGGGAACATAACAAGAACCAACGCTAGATTAGTTTGCAAGGTTTATGCTCAATTTGAGGGTATAGATTTTGATGAGACATTTGCATTTGTAGCTAGACTTGAAGCTATTAGAATGTTTCTTGCATATTTAGTTAAAAAATTCAAAGTATACCAAATGAATGTAAAATATGCATTTCTTAATGGCTATCTGGATGAGGAAGTTTGTATGGAGCAACCTGAAGGGTTTACTGTGTTGAAAACAAAGATTATGTATATAGATTGAAAAAGGCTTTGTATGGTTTAAAATAGGCCCCTAGGGCCTGGTATTCTAGGTTGGACAAATATCTCCAATAGTAAGGGTATAAGAAAGGTATTGCTGACAACAATTTGTATTTCAAATGTGAAGGTGGACATTGTTTTGGTGCTCAATTAGGTGTGCGATGTACCGAGAGGTTGGTGCCTCAAAACATTGTCTTGGGTGTAAATGTACTTGTAAGTGGGTGCTTACAAAACATATGTAAAATCTTTTATTGTGAGGTTGGATTTGAGCAATAGACTCAAGCAACTTTTCTACTATGGTTTTTTCCCTTCTAGGGTGTTCCACGTATCTTTGGTGTCTTTTTTATGTGTGATGATTTTTTGTAGAATTTTAAATCTTGTCTACTAGTTGAACTTGATAAAAATTTCTATACACTGGTTCACCCCCCTCTCAGTGTATTGGTGTTATTTCAACACAAGACAATAGTTTCACCTAACTAGATAGGCTTATTGGGAGGCTATTTTATTTTAGAAAACTTTGTCATTGCTTAGAAAGTAATGGAATGAAATTAAAACACTTCATCTAATTCTCTTTTAGTTAAATTATATTTTAATAAATCTTGTGAAAAAATAGATAATATTTCTTTACAAAATGGTCACTTGTCTAGGGCTTGTGGCCAAAATTTTAAATAATTTAAAAATATGATAATACATAGGTTGTGGTTAATGGTTCACTTTGGAATATATCTTCCTTCTTCAAAGATCCATTAGACAAGGCTATAGCCTTGCCCCTTTCCTTTATAATAAATTTCCACGTATCTCAACATCCCCTTGGGTCTATAACTTTTAAAAATATGGAAAGGTTTCACTAACAAGTTGAAGGCCAAATTTCTCTCTTGGAATAATAGATTCCCTTCCATTGTTGGTTGTATTCAAGTGGAAAATAAGTTTCTCTTTTCTATTCACATGTCTCATTTCAATACTTACACTAAGAAACTTGTCTCATTACAAAGGATGGACTAAGAGTCCTTGTTGGATCTACATCATATAATATTTTGATTAGGTATCATATATTGAAATATACATAGCCACAGATTCATAGTATTGCATAGGATTGATAAATAGATTTCTTCCAGATCCCTAATTCAAACCTTTTTCTTTAGTCCAAGATAATTATATATTTTTTAAATGGAAAAAATAATTCTCTTATTAACATATTATAACAAATATTTACATGGGATAAGCTTCTCTACCTTCATTTGGTAGTATAGGTTCATCCAAGTGGATGACCTTCTATTAGATCTCTACAAATAGTTGAGAGCTAAAGTTCTTTTCAAAGAAGATATTTAAACTTTCAAAGATGTCTCTAATTTCAAATGTAAATATTCAAGGAAACTCCAAGCTAAATTCAAATCCATGAGTGCCAATAAATAGCTAATCTCTTATGTTTCCTCTCTATACACACTCATCATCTCAAATTGACTACCTTTAGTGCCTAAAACTTCCTTAAGAAGTGAAGGTCGCAACCTAGAATTAAATTTATCATCTTCCCACTCAAAATTATACACAAAGTCTGAATTGTCCTACATTATAATCAAATCCTAAATGATAAACATAAATGATCTTTCTCAAACCCTAAATAGCCAAAAAAAACAAAGCCACTTATAGTTATTGTGATTTCATTTTATAAAAAAAAATTAAAGTAATTTGCAATAAAAGTGATTCTATTCTATAAAAAGCATTGATTTCCCACTACAAGTTTTCTAAAAATTAAATATTTATGTCCCTCAAATTTTAACTATCATGAGTGTTTAAACATACATACATACATATATAAGTTTAATGAAATGTTTGAAAAATTATAACATGAGATATCAACGTCTTCTTGTCACATTTTTCAATTTACTTAAGTAAGGTCTAAGAGATTGAGAGTTAGAATTTCATGTATATTTTAAGAATATTAGGTTTTCACATTTTGTAACAATAATATGAAAAAAAATAAAAAATTCTATTGTTAAATTGATATTTTAAATCATTATAAATGATTCATATAGTAAAAATATAAATTATAAATTATAGTAACTACTTTATAATACTCACAATACTAAGAAAAAAGGTTCGTATTAAATTTCAAATTAAAAAAGGTAAACAAATGTCAAATCAAAACCAAATAAGTTATACAAATTAATTTAAGTAGATGTAAAAGTAATAATAAAAATATGAAATTAAAAGGAATTAAGTAGAAATAATTGGGAGTCAAGGTGAAGAATAAAAATCAAAGGTGGAGAGATGAAAATTGAAGATTGAGAATTGTATTAGGGAATGTTAAAAGAAAGATTAGCATCAAAAGTCTATAATAAATAAATAAACATAAAATTATATGAAATAATATTCAAATTAATATAAATATATATTTTTAAAATATTTATAAAAATAACATGTTTAATGAT
This sequence comes from Sequoiadendron giganteum, assembly GCA_007115665.2. Lineage (NCBI taxonomy): Eukaryota > Viridiplantae > Streptophyta > Pinopsida > Cupressales > Cupressaceae > Sequoiadendron > Sequoiadendron giganteum. The sequence goes on from CM021107.1 coordinate 9,653,759, forward strand.
GAATCTCGAAATTGAATTTAATTGATTAAATCAATGAGATTCTAATTTGGAAACTTGTATGAAGTGATACTCAATTCTCTTTCAACTTATATGACTCAAATTCACTTCTAAATTCTAAGTTGTATAAGTCATTTCATTTGATTAAATTGATGACAAAACCCATCAAACGAGATCAAATACAGATCTAAGTAAATACCAATAGAAAAACATAGTGAGGGTAAATAGGAAGCTAAAACCTAAAGGTAAAGAGATGAAATTCATAGTATGGAAAAGGACCAAGAAAGACTGACAGATTCTTCTGAGTGCACCATGATAAGGAGACAAGGTTATGCCATGTCTGCCAATAAATTTAAATAATTGTGTACTATGTAAAGGTAGGTAAGAGTAAAGTTGTTCCACAATAGTTTTATTGTTGGTGCAGAAATTATTTTGCATCAGTCTTACTATTGTTGCAGAGGATATTCTATACTTGTCTGCTTATAATAGTAGTTGTTCTATAGTAGTTGTTCTGCAATGTTACAAAAGTTCTTCATCAACAAGCATACATTTGATACAGACAAAGCTTCTAAAACAATCACATAATGCTGTAGAAAGTCATTTTATAATAGTGATACAGTTGTTGCAGAAAGGCGCTTTGCAACAATCATATAGTTGTTGTAGAAACTCATTTACAATAGTAAATCTATTGCTGAAGAAAATCAATCCACAAATGTAGATAGAAAGATTAGACAGTAATACTCTTGTAGAAGAGATCTAAATAATGGGAAGAAATTAATGTGCTTGACTGATAACAAGAAATGATCGACAGTGACTTCTCATGATCCATATTGTCAGATGTTGGTTGATATGAAGTCATTGATGGGAAGCAAATTATTGAAAGCAATCCTCTTGAATGGTTGAGGATTGATTTAAGAGCATTAGGTATTGGTGTCAAGCATCAATCATCATTATTGCTTTCAGCATGAAACTTGTGAATGCTACAAGTATAATTATTTTATATGACATTACTAGTTTCACAGGCTTGACAAATGCAATGGTTACATTATGGTGGTTAGAATTGGAAAAGACACATCATCTATATGCCCCCTTTGGGAAGGGAACCAACCATTCCTCAACTATGACAAGACCAGGAATATGGCCTAGACCCAATTATTCTATAGTTCTTTTCCATATTGGTGGTAGTTGTTCTAGGCCCACATAGTGATTAAATTAATTTGCTAAGTTCAACAAATCTTCTTTATCTTGACCAAATAGCTCTGATAGAATTATGGTAGTCAAGTCATTTTTGATAGGTAAATTATTTCACACTTGTATTAGCAGTGGTTATTACATGTTCCATCATTTTCATCTCAATTTTATTTAATATTTCTTCATTGGTAGATTTTAAACATGAGTTTGTAATCAGTGATTCATCTCTAATTCTATTTAATATTTCTTCATTGGTAGATCCTGAACATGAGTTTGTAATTAGTGATTTTTTCCTTTCCAAAATATTGTAGGTGTTGCTCATGATGAACTAATTAATGTATCATGTCTTGGAATTTGACTTGGCTTCTTCCATCTTCCTTTCACATTGAAATCTAAAACAAAAAGAAAGAAATTGACACCTTTTGTACATTGCTATCTTTATCACCCATTCATGAGATCGAAATGTTTTCAAATGCAAGAGAATGAGCAAAATAAAAGACAAAATTTATTTTATCCAAAATAGTCTTAAGCTCAATGACTTTGTGAAGGATTGACACTCTTGATTGTTTCTTGTATCAACAATATAGATACAATCTTTGAAGCATTTGATAATGGTATAGGTGATCTTTGCACACCATGAGATGACTTTTTTTAAAGGCATTTTAGTAAACAATTTCACACTTTATCTATGTTACTTCCAGCTACATACATGTCTACCAAAGCACTTGCAACCACATCTCACAAAAATCCCCCCAACCAAAAACAACAGTAGAATAGCCCCACAAATTTCATGAGCATGTTGGCTACTTCAAATAGCCATATACACATAACCCCAATGAAATGGCTCTAGGAAAATTCACTATCAGCAATTCACCACCCAACAATTCATCACCGCGGAAAATTCATCACATTTGATGAATTACTGGTGGTAAATTCTTTTTGAAGTGAATTTGTCATGACGATGAATTTTTCTAAGATAAATTTTCGACGGTGAATTTTCCAACAATGAATTGCTGATGATGAATTTACCTGATACCCAATGAAATATGTGATGAAGTTTATATCAATGACTAAGAAAACCAAAGATCTCAAATATCTACATCACATAAATAAAGGTCACGTGAATTCCATTATGGCGATCCTTGTGAGCATTTCTTCCTTTCCAATGAACAAACCCTTCTAACTCAATCTGATCCGATCCTTTCGACTCACTCAAATACATTTGCTTAAAGGTTTTCAAAGCTTTTTCAACAGATCAATTACTGCAATCCTATCGTGACATGAGGTGGCGGGCTTTCTATATGTCTGCAATAGAGTGTTTACAACTATAATATCTGATAACAATCCTTCTATCATTCACGCCTTCATGAATGCCCATACCTTGTTATAAATCTCCCATTCTGGCAAACATTGTGGAGTTTATCTTTCCAACTGTCAATTGCGTTTGCTTCAAGAAAGTTTCTAAAACCTTTTCATCAAATCCATTTTGTGCCTATTATGCAATCGTGGAATTCTAGGAGACATCATCTTCTCAGCAGTTCATGCACTTAGGCTAAGCTTCTATTTTTCATACATGCTTGGCAGCACTAAAACCAACCTCTCGCTATGGTGGTTGTTTCAATCGGCTCTAAGAAAATTCACACTCGCTATGGTTGTTGTTTTAATCGGTTTTAGGAAAATTCATCATCAGCAATTTACTGTATTGGGAAAATTTACCGTCAAAACAAATTCGGCTCTAAAAAAATTCACTGTCAGCAATTTACCGTTGGAAAATTCATGGCCAACAATTCACTAGGGAAAATTCACTGCCATGACAAATTCACCTCAAGGAAAATTCACCACCAGCAGAATTTTCCTTGAGGTGAATTTGTCATGGCTGTGAATTTTTCCGTGGTGAATTTTCGGGGGTGAATTGCTGGCTGTGAATTGGGGAAAGCTGACAAATTCACCTCAAGGAACCAACAATTCACTGTCGTGAAATTTAATTGCATTAACATTTTTTAATATATATTTCCAAAACTTTGAATTTTTTTGCAAAAGAATAATCTGATTTATGATAATAAAAATGTAGTGAAAATTATTCTTTTACAAAAAAAATTCAAAGTTTTGAAAATATATATTAAAAAATGTTAATGTGAATAATTTTTAGTGATGGTGAATTTTCCTTAGATGAATTGGTGAATTTAATTTTTCTAGGACAAATTTGTTTGCAGTCACACAGAGTCACTGCTGTCACAAGAAAATGCATAGGGACAACAAAACTAAACACAAAAAAAATAACTTTTCATATATTCCTCATTTGCTTTCCAAAATTACAAACTACAAAGTACATGCTCTGTTCAACAATACAAAATAAACTTAAACTATTTGGACATATGTCCAATACAAATGGTGCTACACTCACACCTATTCTCTAACTATTGTTGTCCCTGCGTGACGTCTGCTAACATTATTTTTTGTGTTGTTGTCTCTTGTCTTGTGCTGAACATTCCCTTCTTCTATTGTTGCAAGTTCAACCAATCCCAAAAACTTGCTTCTTACAACTGACGGTTACATGAACCTTGTTTTTGTCTTTACATGTTTTCGATTCATGAGAATGAGTGCTCAAAACAAATTTTAAATTCACCTAACACATTAATTGCTCTAGATATACATTGGGTTGTTGCAAGCTCAAAAATGAGCGCTTAGTATTTGAATTCAAATTAACCTACCACAATTAATTTTTGGAAGTTTACATTGTTGCAGGGGAGAAATGAATGTTGCTGCAGATTATTAAGTATTCCAACACTCCCCCTTAATCTGCAAGTTACCTACTAATCTGTAGTTTATTTTTGGAGCTGATCTCTAAAGCTATCCACAATGCTAAGCCTATCTCTTAGGCGTTCAAAACTGTCTTTCGATAATGCTTTGGTGAAGATGTCGGTGAGTTGTTGCTTAGATCTACAATACTGAAGCTCAATCTCACCTTGTTCTACCAACTCCCTTATGAAATGATATTGGATCTCAATGTGTTTCTTTGTCCATGGAATATTAGATTCTTTGTCAATGCTATTGAGGAAACATTGTCACAATGAATAACTATGTTGTCTTGTTGTTGTTGTTTTTGTAAGTCTGCAAGGATCCTCCTCAACCAAATAGCCTGATGTATTGCTATGTTTGTTGCTATGTACTCAGCTTCTGCTATGCTAATAGAGACAATGGGCTTCTTCTTGGATGCCCATGAAATTGTGCTTGATCCCATGTGGAAGACATACCCTAATGTGATCTTTCTATCATCCACATTTCTTGCCCAATCACTATCTGTGAAACCATCCAACTTAAATTCATTAGATGCACCATACATGATGCCATAACCTATTGTTCCATTCACATATCTCAAAATCCCCTTTCTTGCTTGCCAATGTGTGTCCTTATGTTTCTCCATGAACCTAGATATCAAGCTTACTACATGCATTAAATCAGGTCTAGTTGATGTCAAATACATCAAACTTCCAACCATGCTCTTGTAGAGGGTTGGGTTCATTTCCTTACTACTGTCATCCTTATGCAGTTTTAGACCTATTGTTGTTGGTTTGGTGGCAAATTTTTTGTTATGCATTTTAAACCTTCTTAAAATCTATTTGGCATAATTAAATTGTGAAATAAAAATGTTATGCATTGTTTGATGAACTTCTATCCCAAGAAAGTACTTTAACAAACCTAGATCCGTCATCTCAAATTCATTTTTTATCACCATTTTAAAATCAACAATTTTGTTGTCACTATTACCAATTAAAATTAAATCATCTACATACAAAATAGTAATTAAAATGTCACCTTCAACTGCTTTAATGTAGAGTATGGGCTCATTGCTACTTTTTCTAAAACCATTTCTCAACAAATAAGTGTCTATTATGCTTGTTTCAACTCATAAAGAGCTTTCCAGAGCCTATACACTTTGTTCTCTTTCCCTAGGACTTCATAGCCAGGCAATTTCTCCACATACACTTCCTCCTTCAGCACTCCATTCAAGAAGGTTGACTTTACATCCATCTGAAACACCTTCCACTGATGTTGTGTTACAATTGCTATGATTGTCTGCACTGTTTCTAGCCTTGCAACTGGTGCATGTGTCTCATCATAGTCTATATCAGGATGTTTTTTGTACCCTTTCACAACTAGCCTTGCTTTGTGTCTTTCAATCTTACCTTCAGCTGTACACTTGGTCTTGTAAACCCACTTCACTCCAATGACTTATTTATCCTTGGGTATATTGGTTAACTCCGATGTTTGGTTCCTTTCTATAGCTTCCAATTCTTCATCCATGGCCTTACACCATTTCTCTTCTTTCACTGCTTCCTCAAAGTGTGTTGGATCACTATAAGAGAATAGAGAAAAATCCAAATTTTTATCAAAATCAACATGCCTTGTGATGACATAAATCTTCCTCACACTTTTTTTCTTTCATGGCATCAATGATGTGAGTGTAGGGTCTGAATTAGATTCTGAGCTACTACTACTTTGATCTCTAGAGCTATTGTATTGTTGACTGTTAGAGCTATTGCTCTACTGAATTCTAGAGCTTCTACTATGTTGTCTCTGTTCAAAGTTGTTGTTTTGCTGAACATTGTCAGAGTTACTGTTCTGCTACACATCACCGAAGTTGTTTTTTTCCAATGTTCTACGGTAGTTCTCTTTGAGCTAATGCTCTCTTGAGCTTCCCCTAAGTTGTTGTCTTCTAAAGCTTCTTCATCATCAAGGGGTATTGTGACTGAAATACCCATAGTGTCATCTACTGTTCCATCCCATGCTTCATTTTCAATAAACACAACATCTTTGTTGATCACTACCTTCTTGGTGATGGGATTGTATAGTTTGTAGGATTTTGATTCCTCACTATAGCCTATGAAGATATACTTTTCGCTCTTATGATCAAATTTCTGCCTCTTCTCTTTTGGCACAAGTGCATATGCTACACACCCAAATATCCTTAAGTGTTCAATACTTCATTTTTTATTTGTATATGCCTCTTGTGGAATCCTATCATGGACAACCTTTGTAGGGCACCTATTTAGTATATAGAATGTTATTTCTACAACTTCAACCTAGAAAATGTGTGACAACCCTTTTTCTTTTAGCATACTTGCTGCCATGTCTTGAATGGTCCTATTCTTCCTTTCAACCACTCCATTTTGTTGTGGAGTATACCTAGTTGTGATTTTTTTGTGAATGCCATCATTCCTACAAAAAATAGAAATTCTTTGGAGATGTAATCTCCCCCTCTATCTATTATAAGGGCTTTGATATAGTGACCACTCTCTTTTTCAACTGCTACTTTAAACCATATAAATTTTTCAAAGGCTTCTGATTTTTTTTCAAGAAATAGATCCAATTTTTTTTGTTGTAATAATCTATAAATGTCATGAAGTAAGTATTTCCACCTAATGTGGGGGTTTTCATGGGTCAGCACAAATTTGAGTACACTAATTCAAGAGGTGTTCTTGCTCTCCTAGAATACCCAGATTGAAATGGTTGCTTATGTTGTTTTCCTAAGATGCATGCCTCACATTTTCCATCGGGTTCTACAATGGATGGTAGACCTCTAAGAATTCCTTTCCTAGAAAATAAACTTAAACTAAAAAATATTAAGCTCCCATACCTTAAATTCCAAAGTTTGGATGGGTCTTTGATGACTGTCTTGAATGCAGACTACTGTTCCACTGTCAACTATTGTGCAACTGTTGTGAGTGCTAGTGAACATTGTTGTTGTTGTGCATCTGTTGTGTCTATTGCAGATACTATTTGTATCTTGAGATGAAACATTTTGTTTTTCATCATCTACACTACAACCATCACTCTCTTACTTCCTCCTCTGTCAAATATCTTGCACTCTCCATTCTCCATCAAGATTCATAACCATTTTGGACCATTTGTCCAATGCTCAATAAATTATGCTTTATGTCGGGGTCATAATAGACATCTTGAATTTGTTGCCTCTCACCATTCTTGGTTTGAATGTTGACAACACCTTTTCCCATCACAAGAACTTTCTCATCATTTCTCATCTTGATTTCAGTTTTTATGTTGTTGTCTATAGAGGCAAATAAATTTTTATTACTACTCATGTGGTTGTTGCATCCGTTGTCCAAGTACCATACTTCATCACCACTGCATTCAACAAGGTTGGATTGTTTTTCATTTTCAACCTTGTTCTCATTTTCTACATTAGCATATTGACTCCCATTGTCACATTGCTTCTTTCTACACTCACTAGCATAGTGTCCATAATTGTGACAGTAATAACATTGGACATTTCTCTTGTCATACCTCTGATTCAAACTACTATTCTTCTTCTAGTTCTAGTTTTTTGACTGTGAGCTACTTGGCCCCTCTGTGCTGTCAGAACCTCCTCTTCAAGAATTGCTTCTACCTTTGCCTCTTTGACCTCTATCTCTACTGTTTCTTCCTTTTCCCCGACCTCTTCAATTGGTCTTAGCTTTGAAAGCTTGCTCTAGGGAAGGAGAAAATCTATTCAACTACTACTCATGGGTTTGTAGTGAACTCATTAACTCATCTATAGTCATTTTGGACAAATCCTTTTCCTCTTCAATGGAAATGACTATAGGATCAAACCTAGTAGGAAAACTTCTTAGGATTTTCTCAATAATCCTTTGCTCTTCCATTGTTTCTCCATTGACTCTCAGTTGATTTATCAAAATACACACTTTGGTGTGAAATTTTGAAATAGACTCACAATTTTTTATTTGCAAAGTCTCAAAATCTCTTCTTAGGAGTTGCAACTTTACTAACCTCACTGTTAGTCCCTTTATAACTATTTTTCAATATTCCCAAGCTTGTTTTGCATAATTTGTTGTTGCAATACGTGGGAAAATAGCCTCACTCAAGGCCGCCTCAATCAAACTGAGGGATTTTGTATCCTTCATACATGTCTCCTTCAAATGATTCTTTTGTGCATTAGAAAGGGTTGCATAGGTTGTTGGGTCTATGATATCATTGAACCCATTTGTGGCCAACTCCCATAGGTCATTAGCAACTAATATTATCCTCATTTTCTTAGCCCATATATCATAATTTTTTCCATCAAAGTTTGGTGGTTTCTACCAAGCTTTGCTCTCACCTTCTACCATTTTTCTTAGATTTAGAGAAAATTGATAATGCCTAGACAATCTAGGGCTTTTCCACAATACCCACGATAAAATAACTACCCAAAAAAATAGGGCTCTAATACCACTTGTTGGCAAGAAGGGGTGCAACCACACAGAGTCACTGCTATGACAACATGGAAAAAAGAGATAAATAGACAAAAAATGCACATGGACAACAAAACTAAACACACATAAAATAACTTTTCATATATTCCTCATTTGCTTTCCAAAATTACAAACTACAGAGTACATGCTCTATTCAACAATACAAAATAAATTTAAACTATTTGGACAAATGTCCAATACAAATGGTGCTACAATCACACCTATTCTGTAGCTGTTGTTGTCACTATGCGACGTCTGATAACATTCATTTATGTGTCATTGTTATCTCTTGTTTTGTGTTGAACATTCCCTTCTTCTGCTAAAACATTCTTCTGTTGCTGTAGGTTCAACCAATCCCAAAAACTTGCTTCTTACAACTGATGGTTACATTCCTTGTTTTTGTCTTTACATGTTTTTAGCTCATAAGAATGAGCACTCATAACAAATTTCAAATTCACCTAACACATTAATTAATGTAGGTATACATTGGGCTATTTCAAGCTCAAAAATGGGCGCTTAGTATTTGAATTCAAATTAACCTACCACAATTAATTTCTGCAGATTTATGTTGGTACAGGGGAGAAATGATTGTTGCTGTAGATTATTAAGTATTCCAATAGAATTGTTGATGAATTTGTAGCGGTGAATTTTCTTGATGTCGCTTCAATCTATTCACAATAAATTAAAAGTAGAGATTAAAAGTATTGGGGATACAAAATATAACATATCGGCTAAGCGTATCCTCATTCCAAAGTTGTACAAACAAAGAGGATGATGGGATGGATCGTGGAGTTTGGCATTACACCTATCACTAGCATTTTCCTGAAAGTTTCTAAAGTCTTTTCAAGAAATCCATTTCATGCATATCCTGTAATCATGGTGTGTCGTGAGACCACATTTATTCAAGGATTTTTTTCAAACAGGTCAATGCCTTCAACAAATCTAATTTGTGCATAATATATGCTTATTTAGTTCCATGAGATGACATCTCTTTGAGGTGTTTTGTCAAACAATTTACATACCTTTTCTGTGTTTCCACAGTTTGCAAAGATATTTCAAAAGCACAGTTTGAGATGATGTTGGTAAAGGTTACGATTTTGGCATTACACCTGTGCATTGCCTCTGCTTGAAAGTCTCAAAATCCATTAAATAAAACCTCTCTATACGTATCCTTCCATCATAGTATTCCATGAGATGTCATCTCTTCAAGGCATTTTGACACATAGTTCATATGCTTTGCATATGCTCCCACGCTGACATACATGTCCACCATAGCATTTGCACCTAAAAAATTTGACATAAATTCTCTCAACTATGATTTGTTGTATACCTATATCTTGTCCCGAAGCTCTCATTGTATGGAAATGGAGGTCCTTGGAGTTATAAAAAATTCCTCTACCTTTCCTTCTTAATTATCAAAGAAATCGAAGTTCGCCACTTATAAGAAATCGAGCATGCGAGCATTGTTTCAGTAACGTTAAAAAATAAGCAAGTTCACAACTTGTGAAAAGTTGAGCATGCTAGCATTCCTTAATTAATCCTTAAAATGAGCAAGTTCACAACTTGCTGAAATTTGAGCATGCTAGCATAGATTAGAAATTAGGAAAAAAAGTTTGTGACTAAAACCCAAATTCTAACTTGCTTAGTTTTAGAAACTTCCCAACCCATCCATCCAATCACTTATTCCCTTCAATCGATCCTTATGTCCTTATAACTTTATTTTTGTTAGTTAACCTTCTAACTCGCTCATAAGAATATTATTTCAATATGTTGGAGTACAATGAACACTAAGAGGGGGGAGGTGAATCAATGTTCATACAAATTTTTTCACTTTGTAAATGCTTTTTCAAATTTGACTTAGTTGAACAATATGAAGCAATAGAATAGACAGTAGTGTAAACAAAACATACACAAGAATATGACACAATGATATGTCCAGAGTGGAAACCCTCATGGGGAATAAAACCACTCAAAAATTGCCTCACTGGATTACCTGAAATATTCTCTTTTACAATGCCTCACTAGCTATTTGTATGTCTCATTGACAGTGCTATCTCAATGATAGAATTTTCAATGCCTCAATGGCTATACTTCACTGCTCACAAATACCATTTGAATTTATACATAGAGTATCACCTCTGTTTCTCTCTGAAACATCCTTTGATCTTGCATCACTTAAGATTTTGAGGGAAAAGTTCAAGCACAACATAATGATGCATATAAATATACCTTTATATACAACACTATGGAATACTTCAAAAATTGATCAATTTTACAAAGCACTGAGTGTGCTTTTCATGCAACTTTCATAATACATAATATAACTCAATGAAGTGCCTTTTACAACTTTCAAAATGATGTCTTTTTTGTTCAGCATACAGAAGAAAGAGTTCAAGGAAGTACATATAGTGTTCTTCATTTTTAAATTGAAACATAACTTCCATCTCTAACTGTTCCTTAACCAATAACAATTCTTATTAACAAATTCCTTAACAATGAAATGCATTGTTGATTTGTCATAACAATCCTTGAAATGCCTTGCTATTCATAAAATTCGAATATAACTGAAAACTAGACTTTACTTTAAAATCTCTTATGCAAACTCACATGGGTTAAGTAACTAACATAAACCGGCCCGAATAGAGAAACTGAAGAATGCCTTCTTTTTCTTTTCAGAAAACAAAAATTGAATATGGAGGATAGAACCTTTTATGCACCTATCATATAATAACCATTTATCATTGCCATGCGTGAGTCCAAACTATCATGCTACCATAAGACCTTGTTTGGCCAAGATTTTTGATGCCCTAACTATTTTGGGCCATGCCCTAGCCCAAGCTCAAGGGATTTTACAAAGCTTTCCAAAACATAAACTTTACAAAATTCATAGTCTTTGAAAGCCTTTCCAACTTTTATCTCAAACTTCACAAAGATTTCGATGGGAATTAAGTCCCTTTTTATTTCACAAACTTTTCAATAAATAATACCATGGAGACCTTAAACATTATGAAACTTCAAGCTTTTTGCTTTCAACAAACTCTAGAACATGTGACCTTAAACATTATGCCCTCAAGTGACATTCACTAAAATCCAAAGATGAAATTAGGATATATGTGACTTTACCAATTATATTAACCTTCTAGTATCACAATCATATACATAGTATGACCAAAGCTTCATGAAGGAAGATGTATAAGCATATCCAATGAATTAGGAACAAAATCATATCTGTATTTCACCAAAGTGTGTCACATTTGACATTAATGCCAAAAATGCCTTAGGGGTTCAAAAAACTCCCCCTTTGGCATTGATGTCAAATCTAAAAAATGACATCAATGGAACCAACTCAAAAACTGAAACCAATATACATGTTTGTACATATCATTGCTTCCTGCACATACCTTTGTCCTGTCACCTCAAAGAAGATAAGTTAGATACAAAACAAAATACAATGATCACTGAATCACCACTGATCATAACTGAACATCAACAAATGAAATGCCAAAAATAGCATCCGATTCACAACAATTAGAATATACATTCATCAAACCACTACAAAATAACTGCACATTTCTCCCCCTTTTGACAATAATTCCAAAGAAGAGCTATCTGAGATACTGCAAGAAACTGAAAGCAAACATATGGTGCATAAGAATACAAAATATAGGCATGCATCACAGATGTACTCTATGAAACCAAAAATATGCCAATAAATGCCTTTAGGGGGAATGATAGTCATGAGATGCTCCCCCTAACTCCATGAGCTAGAGTAGATCACTGAAGAGAACTGAGAGAAAAGACACTAAGTCTATCTCTCAGAGATTCAAATGTTGCTTTTGGTAAGGGCTTGGTAAAAATATCAGCTACTTGTTTAGTTGAAGCCACATAATCCAGAATCACATCATTTGCCAAAATCTTTTTCTTTAAAGAAAATGGTATCTAATATCTATGTGTTTAGTACAAGAATACTGGATAGGATTCTTTGAAATATTAATAGTACTAGTATTATCAAATAGCATATGCACTGGTTTAGAAACATCAATTTTAATGTCTTTCAAAGTTTGAACCATCCAAAGTACATGTGTGCAACAAGTAGCAATTGCAATATATTCTGCCTCAACAGTGGATACAGTCACAAAATCTTGCTTTCTATTGTACCAAGCAACCAATTTTCCTCCTAGGAAGAATGCACCACCATAAGTGTTTTCCCTATCATCTATACAACCTGCCCAATCAACATCAATATAGGCAATTAAAGTGAAATAATTGTGTCTAGGATACCACAAGCCAAACTCAATTGTGCTAGAAATATATTTCAGGATTCTTTTGACAACCTCTAAATGAGATTGTTTTGGTGAAGATTGAAACCTTGAGACTAAACACACAGAGTGCATTATATTAGGTCTAGTTGCAGTCAAGTACAATAGACTGCCAATCATAGACCTGTACATTGTATGATCCACATCAGGCCGATCAACTTCTTGCTTAAGTTTGCAACTTGTCTTCATAGGAATGCCAACAGGTTTGCACTCATTCATTTGGAACATTTTTCACATTTCTTTTGCATATTTGGTTTGAGATATAAAGATTCCTTTTTCAAGTTGATTGACTTGTAAACCCAAAAAGAATGAAAGTTCACCTAACATTGAAATTTCAAATTGCGATTTCATAATGTTAGGAAACTCATAGCATAAATCAGAATCATCACTTCCAAATATGATATAATCTACATAGAAAACAACCAATATATTATTTCCTTATGTTTTGAAATATAGGTTGTTGTCTACTACACCTTTTGTGAAACCTTGATTGCGTAAGTATGTATCAAGTTTAGAATACCGTGCTCTAGGGGCTTTCTTTAAGCCATATAGAGCTTTCTTCAATCTGTAAACATGATTTTCTTTTCCTGTGCATACAAAACCTTCAAGTTGTTCCATATAAACTTCTTCCTTGAGATCACCATTTAGAAATATAGTTTTTACATCCATTTGAAAAACTTTAAATTTTTTGTATATAAAATAAGCCAAGACTATTCTTATGGCCTCAAGTCTGGCCACAGGGGAAAATATTTCATCAGAGTCTATACCCTCAATATGAGAGTATCCTTTACAAACTAGCCTAGCTTTATTTTTGACCACATTTCCCTTATCATCAAGTTTGTTTCTAAAAACCCATTTAGCCCCAATCACATTTTTATCAGAGGGTCTAGGGACAAGTTCCCAAGTTTTATTTTTCTCTATTTGATCAAGTTCTTCTTGCATAGCTTTGATCCAAAGATCATCTTTGTTGGATTCAATATATGTTTCAGGCTCAAATTGAGATATCAAACTCAAGTAAACCCGATTACTTGCATTTGCAAGCTTGCTTTTGGTTTGAATACCAACAGATTTATCACCTATTATTTGGTTTTGGGGATTATTTTTTTGTAATAAATTGGAGGGAATTTTGGGAGTAGAACCAATAGGTTATTCAACATGTTGTTCATTCTTCTCTTCTATTTTTTTGTTTATTTTCTGATTTTTGTTCATTTTCAGGTGGAATAATATCATCAATATCTTCAATTTTCTATTCATTATTATTCAACATTTCATCAACTTTGACATTTGCACTTTCTACTACTCTTTTTAATATTTTGTTATAGAATTTGTAGGCTTTTCTATGAGTAGAGTAACCTAAAAAGATTCCTTCATCACAATATGATTCAAAACTACCTATGCTATCATTGTCTCTTTTAATAAAGCACTTATTGGCAATTTTTTAATAAAATCCAACATTAGTTGTTCTGCCATACCATAGCTCATAAGGAGTAACTTTTGTTTTCACTCTTAACTGAACTCTATTTAAGATATAGATAGTAGTATGAACTACCTCTTTCTAGTAGGTATTTGATAGACCTTCATCTTAAAGCATAGTTCTAGCCATTTCTTTCACAATTTGGTTTTTTCTTTCAACAACGCCATTTTGTTGTGGTGTTTTGGAGGCTAAGTATTGCCTCTCAATGCCATGTTCTTCACAATAATCAATAAATTCTTGTGAAGTATACTCTCCACCTTTGTCTGACCTAGGTCATTTTATTTTTAAATCAGACTCTTTTTCAACCATTTTCTTGAATATTTTGAATCTCTTAAAAACTTTTGCCTTATGTTTCAAGAAAGTTACCCATGTCATCCTTGTGTAGTCAAAAGCATGAAGTATTTTTCATTTTTTAAAGATTTTGTCCTTGTAGGACCACACAAATCAATATGTACAAGTTGCAATGGTTTAGTAGAGGAGTGTTCTTTAGGCTTGAAACTAACTCTTGTTTGTTTGCCTTCTTGACATTCTTTGTAGATATTATTATCTAGTTTTGAAAGAGCTGGCATATTCCTTACATTTTGATTCTTAATGATTTTGACTAGATTATCGTAGTTTCTATGCCAAAGTTTAGTTTCCTCAACTTGACTCATGAAGAAAACATTATTTTCCTTTTTACTGTTTGAATTTTCATGAAGATTATAAATATTACCATTGGTTCTAAATCCTGTTGCAATTTTTTTACCAGACTTCTTTTTAATCTCACATCCTAATGTAGAGAAGGTTACACTAAAGCCATTATCACATATTTGACTCACAATGAGTAAATTGTGTGTTAACCCTTCACTATAATAAACATCATACACTGGAGTTTCATTATCAAGTAATACAATGCCTTTACCTATGATTTGGATACAATGATCATTTCCAAATCTTATAGATCCACCTGAATAGTTTCCATAGTGAAAAAAGTTTCTCTTGTCACCGGTCATATGGTGAGAGCAACCACTGTCAACAATCGAAGGATTTTTCTTAACCGAATGTAAAGTTGTTTCAACAACCAAAGCTTTAGCCTTATCATTTTTCTTATGTTTCCATACTAATTTGGTTTTTTCAGATTTATTTTGTTGTTTTACCAAACCAGATTTGCAAAAAGTTGCTATGTTCCCCAGTTCATTACATTATAGCACTTGAGATTATTCAAGAATTTGTAAAGATTTCCATTCACAAAACTAATTTTTCTCCTAGAAATAACCTTGCATTCATTTTCGTTAAGCCCAAATTGATTGCAATAAAAGCAGTAACCAGAGAAATGAAAGTTATATTTAGAAAACTTACTATTCTTGTCAATGGTTTTTCCTTTTTCAGTAGTAGCATTATTTGAGGATTTCCCCTCTAATGATTCAAGACCTCTTTTTCCTTTGTGATATTTCTATTTCTTTTGCAGATCAAATGACTTGTCACCCAAGAAAATGTTTCTTTCATAGATCAACAACTTTTGCCTCTAAAGAGCAACATTCATATTCTTTAAGTTTCAGTTTTTCTTAAGTCACCTCAAGAATATTTTTAGTTTCTTCATTCTGAAGTTTGAGATCAGAAATGAGTTCAATATTTTTGTGATTTTGATCTTTTTGTACACCAACTTCTTTTCTTAACCTCTTTATTTCTCTGAGAGAAGATTTTAGCTCTCCTTCAAGATCAAATTCGGATTCAGATTGATCTGAATTTGAAATTCCTCTTATTTTTTATTAGGGGTGACTAATTTCATGAACATAAATTCTTCTCCTTCCTCAAGAGCTTCATCAGAACAACTATTTGTAATATCAAAATAAAGACTCTTTTTCTTTTTAAAGTTAAATTTCTTTTTCTTAGCAGATGTTTTATTATCTTCTTCATCACTGTCTAAGTCCTTATTCAGACACTGTGAAACATAATATCTTATTTTCCCACAACTAAAACATTTAAAGGGAAATTTCCCTTTGTATCTGCCTGAACCTCTTTTCAGTTTGCTAACAAAAGCTAAATCATTTTCATCTAGATTGTCAAATTCAGTAACTATGTCACTATCCTTTTTAACAGATTTGAAAGCAAATTCTTTACTGGTAGAACAATTATTATCTATTCTCATTTCATATGCAGTGAAAATACCATGAAGATCATCAAGAGTTACCTTATTAATGTCTCTTTCTTCAACAACAAAGATCTTTGAATCATATTTTAGTGTTACAGATCTTAACACTTTTTGAACCACAACTTTTTCTTCTGGAGTCTCTCCAAAACCTCATATTGAGTTCACAATTTCTTGAACTCTCAAGAAATAATCAAAATTTGTCTCATCATCATTCATCTTGATACTTTCAAACTTAGCCCTAAAGGCTTGTAGTTTTTCTTCCTTAACCTTCTCATCTCCCTCATAGATATTTGAGAATTTGTCCCAAATAGACTTTGCATTTTTGCAATCCATGACTTTTACAAGGACATCATTTGTTAGACCACAACAAATGGAATTTGCAGCCTTTGCATCATATTCATACGTTTTTTCTCATTAGTTGTTGAGGGTGTTGTAGTAGTAGTATATGCATTCTCAATTGCAACCCAGACTTCATAACCTATAGATTTTATATGTCTTCTCATCCTAAACTTCAATAAGGCATATCCAGTACCATCAGATAATGGTTCCCTAGAAATAGATAAACCTTTTTGACTAGCCATTACTAGTACTCCACAAGGAAACCCCTAGTTTGACTCTAAACAAGGTTTTGGCTATGATACCACTTGTTGGAGTACAATGAACACTGAGAGGGGGGTGAATCAATGTTCATACACAAATTTTCACTTTGTAAATGATTTTTCAAATTTGAATTAATTGAACAATATGAAGCAATATAATAGACAACAGTGTAAACAAAACATACACAAGAATATGACACAATGATATGTCCTAAGTGGAAACCCTCTTATGGAATAAAACCACTTGAAAATTGCCTCACTAGCTTATCTAAAACATTCTCTTTTGCAATGCCTCACTAGTTGTTTGTATGTCTCATTGATAGTGCTATCTCACTGATAGTGCTATCTCACTGATAGTGCTATCTCACTGATAGAATTTTCAATGCCTCACTAGCTATACTTAAATGCACACAAATACCCTTTGAATTTATACACATAGTATCACCTCTGTTTCTCTCTAAAACATCCTTTGATCTTGCATCATTTAAGATTCAGAGGCAAAAGTTTAAGCACAACATAATGATGCATATAAATATACCTTTATATACATCACTATGAAATACTTCAAAAATTGATCAATTTTAGAAAGTACTGAGTGTACTTTTCATAATATAACTCAATATGAAGTGCCTTTTACAAATTTCAAAATTATGTGTCTTTTCTATTCAACATACATAAGAATGAGTTCAAGGAAGTACATATAGTGTTCTTCATTTTTAAATTGAAACATAACTTCCATCTCTAACTTTTCCTTAACCAATAAAAATTCCTTTTAACAAATACCTTAACAATGAAATGCCTTGCTGATCTATCATAACAATCCTTGAAATGCCTTGTTGTTCATAAAATTTGAATATAACTGAAAACTAGACTTTACTTTACAAACTCTTATGCAAACTCACATGGGTTAAGCAACTAACATAAACTCACCCGTATAGAGAAACTGGAGAATTCCTTCTTTTTCTTTTCAGAAAACAAAACCTGAATATGGAGGATAGAACCTATTATATGCCTATCAAAGAATAACCAATTGTCATTCCCATGCTCAAGTCCAAAGTGTCATGCTTCCTTCCAAACCTATCATGCTACCACAAGACCTTCTTTGGACAAGATTTTTGATGCCCTAATTGTTTCGGGTCATTCCCTAGCCCGAGCTCGAGGGATTTTACAAAGGTTTCCAAAACATAAACTTTACAAAATGCATAGGCTTCGAAAGCCTTTCCAACTTTTATCTTAAACTTCACAAAGATTTCAATGGGACTTAAGTCCCTTTTTATTTCACAAAATTTTCAAGAAATAATACCATGGAGACCTTAAACATTATGAAACTTCAAATGTTTTTCTTTCAACAATCTCTAGAACATGTGACCTTAAATATTATGCCCTTAAGTGACGTTCACTAAAATCCAAAGATGCAATGAGGATATATGTGACTTTACCAATTATATTAACATTCCAATATCACAATCATATACACAGTATGACCAAAGCTGCATGAAGGAAGATTTATAAGCATATCCACTGAATTAGGAACAAAAGCATATCTATATTTCACCAAAGTGTGTCACATTTGACATTAATGCCAAAAATGCCTTAGGGGTTCAACATGATAAAGCTACACCTTTTGAAAAGAATCAATCTTGCGAATACATTAACAAACTATTTGGCAAACTCCAAAGGATGTGAGATAAAAAGAGATATAAACTTTAACTAGATCAACGATTTTCCAAAAAAAAATCCATGTTGATAAAAATATCATTACAACCAAAACCCATAAATATAATTTCATTTCAACTAAATAAAACCTTTAATTAAATAGTTTTTTGCAATTTAGTTGTAAAATGGAAGCTTTTATATCTCAGAAACTAGGAGGTGGGTTGATGCAAAAACTACCTAAATTTGGCATGGAACCATCAAAATCATCTCCATAAAACAAATTTGCATAAACCTTCACAATTTTTGAAATTTAATTATTTTTGCTATTTTCTCCAATTCACTAAGTCAATTTCAGGTACAAATGGAACAATGCATAATCATTTTTCAAATTGGCACTAGATATAGAGTTTGAGGTCACTAACCTATTTTAATCAATTGGAATGTAATGATTTGAGATGGGTTTGAAAAATTATGACGGTCAGACACAACTCAACTAACTCATGATAAGTTTTTCAGATGACAACTTTCACTATGCGCAAATCAACCTAATAATGAATTTGATGCAAAATTTTGAAAATTAGAAATTTCAAGAATGGGGCTAGCAACCATCCACCTTTTCCAAGGGGATTCTCCACAATATATTCCCCTTTAATCTTGAACTCCTCTCCATAAACCAACCAAATGAGGACACTTGTCATCCTCTCATCCTCTCAAGAGTCTCGACCAATTTGATCCCTTGATCTTTACTCTTGATCCTAGCCATCCATCCTCTATCCCATAAATCTATATATTAGCATCAACCTAACCAATTTTCAACAACATTCCTTTATGCAAATTTATGTTGTAGGAGAAACCACTCACATACCACCAAATCCATCATATTCAAGCACAACCACCTTACCATGGTGCAAAAAGGGCAAGTTTGATGAGAGTACTTTTTTATTTTCATCATGTTGTACTAACTTTTATGCTTAATTTGAGTGTCACATTTGATTTAGGTAGAATAAGTTAATGTATAAATTTAACTTGTTTCTTGTATTCAAAATTGCATGTACACATTTATAACAAGCCTAGTGGGATCCACATCCATTTTTCTAATCAATTTCATGTGTTTCTATCTATTTTGTGATCATGAGTTATAAGTCAATGTATATGCTACCTATTTTTCTAGTTCCGTTGGACACATGTTTCTAACACATTTTTAGTGGTTTTTGGTCATCTAACACTTTGTATTTTGATAAGGGATTAATTTTACAAGACATTATGTTGTCCATTTAGCTCATAATCTAAATTCTTGTTAGAATCAAACATGCGTTGATACCATGTTATAATTGGCTATGGATGCCAAGATCTATGGACCAAATAGAAAGCACAAAGAAGAGAGAAAATAATATGACAAGAATAAACTGTATTCAATGTCAATGATAATGCTTCAATGTGTTTTTACAATGAGAGACCCCTTGGTTATATAGCCAAGGTGAGAACATAGGAGTGCATAAGATTATGACAAGTGTCGTAATCTTATGACATGAGATAACAATGAAAAGCTATCACTCCACCTAAAGTGGAAAGGTGATAATGTGATAACCACCACAAATAGTGGATCTACCACAAAAGGTGGAACCCTAATCACATGATATGTCCATGAAAGGTGGAGGTGATAGAGTGATAACATGATAAGTCCACCAAAGGTGGAAATTCTCCAACAACTCCTATGTGGTCCCTAAGTAAACTTAACTAAGGTGTAATTATGACCTAGGAAAAGGTACAAAACATTTAATTACACCAACACCCCCCCTTAAGTGCAACTTAGGGAGAATGTAACAATGCAAACAATGCAAGATGGGTCCCAACAACTAGGCCATGTTAGGTGCCCATGTACAAATGCAATGCAATCTCTCACAAACGGAGAAAATGAGAGAACCCAGTGGGACAAAACTCCTCCCCAAAAGAGAGATGAAATACAATAATGGAAATGCTCTCAATAAGGCATGAGAAGGTAAAAACCCCATGTGAGGAAAAAGACCCCCCCGTAAGAGAGAAGTAGAAGAGAGACAAGGCAGCCCCCCCTCAATGTTGAGTCTCCTGCAATGATGGTAGAAGCTCGACCTTGAATGCTGAAGATGATCCAATCTCGTCGAACAACGTTCCTCCCCTTAGGAAGAAACAAAACCAAGGATGTATGCAGGATGTATGATGTCTCTGAAGCATGCTCAAGTGTCTCCATGTTGATGCCGAAATATGACACACTCCAAACAAGCGTTCTAGGCCACACTATTGAAGAGTACAATCCGACATCTAGTAGAGAAGAATGTAGAACATGATCCAAAGAGAATGATATCCCCTCTAAAGAAAAAGAAGCCTCCTCCAAATGTTGTCCAAAAGTATCCACACTCATGTCAAACTGCAAAGAATGATCATGTAGAGAATGAACAAGAGGGTCAGAGTATTCCCTCACAACAACTGAAGAAGGATCATCCTCATCAAAGAGAAGATGAATGTCATCAATAGTGTCCCCCAAATCTGCAAGATGAGACTCCACAAACAAGTCTGAAATACCAGTCAAGAAGCCATCCAAAGTAGCCATATCTGGAAGACTATGTGTGTCCTGCTGCACTGAATCACAAGGAACCCAAACTGTGGAATCACAAGCATCATCAACTACAATAGTAGATGGAGGAGATGAAATGCATGGCTCAAGTACTGGATCTGATGTGAGAACTCCCAAGTTCAAGTAGCCAAATGTCTCCTCATGGTTCACACTAGAAGTGTGATCAACAATCGAAGGAACAATGTCACCATCAGAAGCAAAATCTACAAAGGTATACAACCGAGATGAATGATCAACCACCCCAGTAGCAATGATCTCTCTACTCTCCAAGTCTCGAATGTTGACTGAATCAGGTGTGAACTCCACAGTTCTCCCATTTCCACCATGTGTAATCTAATATATGGAAAGAAGATTGTTCATCAAATGAGGAACACACAAAACATCTTGGAAAGTGTTGTCCCCAAAACTAATAGATCCCTTCCCTATTACACTCATGTATGTGTTGTTTCCCATCAAGATAGGAGACATAGAACAAGGCTGAAATGAAGAGAAAATAGATTGTGAAGATGCCATATGATGTGATGCTCCTGAATCTAGAAGTCATCTACCTGATCCTGGACTTGAATAAGCACAAAGAGCTTGACCTTTACTGCTTGATGTAGATGCCAGATGAACTTTTCCCTTAGACTGTTTTGAAGAAGAAGGAGAAGAAGGTGACTCAGACATTCTAGAAGGCAAATCAATTTGATTCTTTTTTAGAATATTTTTCAACTCATCAATATCCTTCTTATAACAATAGTGTTCTTCATGTCCATCCTTCTTGAAATATGCACAAAAAGACCTCTTCTTCTTAGATGATTCTTCTTTTGAATGAGTGGATTCTAATTCTTTATGTGGCTTGTTCTTTTTCATCTTTTGCTTCTTATCAAGATTCCCTGATTCTTTCTGTACCTTTGACTCACTAGAAACCAATGCATGTGGCTTGGAAGACTTGATTAGACCCATGTTCATTAACTTAGCTTCCTCTTGGATTAGGAGATTTGCAAAGTCATCAAACTTAGGATCAACATATGATGCTCCCATAGAAAGTTGATGGGTATGAAAGCTAGAAACAAATACTGAATACTCAGGACCAAGCTTGGATAACACATTCAAAATCAATTGTAAATCCTCTTTTTCAATACTGCATTCTTTCAACTATGTTCTTAATTGCTTTATTTTGGAGATGTAGTCTTGGATGTGGTCAAAACTTTTAGGATCAAGATTCATCAAATCATTATCAATCTGATATCCCCTAATCTTATCTATTTTACCATACAAGTTTTCAAAAGTCTCCCATACTGCTTTAGCTGTTTTACATGAATCAATATGAAATTGTAAATCAAATGAGACTAGTGAACATATGCATCCAAGTGTTTTCTCATGATTAATCTCCCATCTTGCCAATTCATTAGCATCAGTAGGTTGAGAAACGGTTTCCTTTAGATAGCCTATTAGACCTTTTCCCAAGAGAGAGTTCCATACTGATTTTCTCCATGTAGCATAATTATGTGGAGTTAGGAGTTCAATTTGAGATTTACCCATTGCAGGAACACAAACCAAGCAAAAGAATGCAACCAATCACTGCAAGATTACCCCCCCAAATCACTCAATCATGAAGCCCCCCCAAGCAATATTTGATTTGGCACTTTATACTTAGTGCGTTTACAATTGCCACTGCCAAAAACAACAAGGTGGACTTTGATCTTCGTACATTCAGATGCCAAAATAGGCCACAAACTCACAATATAAAAATTATAGTAGATGAGATAAATCTGATCACACCGCTGTAAAGCATAGGAAAAATCATGCACTTTCAAAAAAAATGGCACTCAAAAATGTTACCGTAGGAGCAAGTTATGGGCTCCCAAAGTTATCAAAATGAGGATGAAGCAGCAACACCTATGAGAATCTACAATTTCTAGAAAAACCAGAAGCCAAAACCACCACTACGAAGAGCACAAAAAATTATCCCAAATAAAAAAAATTGCTCGAAGAAAGGAGCCAAAATGAGCAAGATATGGTGCTTTGAAGTTGAACTGCAAAAATCAAAACTCCATCAGTGAAGGGGGAGAAATTTTCAAATATGTGTTGATGCCACGCTGATGTCATGCTGACATCATCATTATAAGGCATTAAATTTGATGGCCTGCGGCCCGTCAAAGTCGCCATTAGTCCAACTATTGGGAATTTTTTTTGAAATATGCTATTCGCTGGATGGAATATTCTAATCGGCCGGAATCTGGAGATGCGCCGGTATTTCTTTTTGCTACCGCCGGTGGTACAAATGCCGATGCCGGTTTTTCTGAATGCACTGCCACCGGTTTGAACGCCCACCGGGATTGTGGGGGCCCACGTGGTGGCTAGAGGCCATGCCACGTGGCAGGTGCTGGCAGTTCCGGTACCCTACGGAGGACAGCGGGTACACTGCCCGTGTATAGAGAGTATGTTCGCAGACTGAAAAGTCTGCAGACTATACAATGATATTTTTTTGAAATTTTTATTTTTAAAAACTTTTTCAAAACAAAATGTTTCTTTTTACAAAAAATTGAAATTTTTCATAAAAAAATTTCAAAACTTTTCTGAAAAAAATTATTTTTTATTTTTTAAAAATCGTACCGTCCACCATAATGACGCCTGGGGGGCCGTACGACTGTTCGGGCAAAATTTTTTTGCCTCACCAAATGACTTGCTCCGATTTGGACAATTAGACAGTCGATCTAAGGGTTTTTGGCCCTTCTGGACACGATGGCAGGGTCGGATTTGATCCAAAATGCTCCAAAAATGCAGCTACCTTTTGGATTTGGCAACCACAATGCAGCTTCAAACCCTCATAGATTTGGCCTCGTATGTCCGATTTGGATGAAACAAAAGGAAAAATCGACTTTCTCAAACCTTTCAAACGCAATGGTGAGCTTAGATTTGTACCAGAAAGCTCTGATATAAACTTGCAATAAAGAGCCAAAAATGGAACCTCCCTAAATCTGGTACCTCTCTTCAAAAAAAGACTCTCCAATGGCACCCAACCCGCTCTGATACCATGTTAGAATCAAACATGCTCTGATACCATGTTATAATTGGCTATGGATGCCAAGATCCATGGACCAAATAGAAAGCACAAAGAAGAGAGAAAATAATATGACAAGAATAAATTGTATTCAATGTCAATGATAATGCTTCAATGTGTTTTTACAATGAGAGACCCCTTGGTTATATAGCCAAGGTGAGAACATAGGAGTGCATAAGATTGTGACAAGTGTCATAATCTTATGACATGAGACAACAATGAAAAGCTATCACTCCACCTAAAGTGGAAAGGTGATAATGTGATAACCACCACAAATAGTGGATCTACCACAAAAGGTGGAGGTGATAGAGTGATAACATGATAAGTTCACCAAAGGTGGAAATTCTCCAACAACTCCTATGTGGTCCCTAAGTAAACTTAACTAAGGTGTAATAATGACCTAGGACAAAGTACAAAACATTTAATTACACCAACAATTCTTGTAGGTCTAACACACTTTCTTATAGATATTTTTAGCTTCAACATATTTCGGTGGATCTACCCTATGTTTCAATAGTTCCATCTCAAATAGGCATATATTCTTTTATCAAATTTTTTTTTAGTTTTATGTCAAAAATTATTTTGAACTTGGGAAACATTTTTCCAAAATATCCTTCTAAGTAGCCTTAAATATCTTTTCATCTAACATCTATCATTTTCATGACACATCAAATTTCAAATTGGTGTATCAACCCTATATTTTGGTAGTTCCACACCTTGGACACACTTTAGTGTGTCCATTCACATTTTGGTGTATGCATGACATAACTTGGTGGTTTTGTGAATGTATATTTTTTGGTATTTTTTATCTTTTGATGTATACATCTAGATTTCAAAGTATGCATTATGTCTTTCGATAGGTCCACTATTTCCAAAATCACCAATGCTTTTGGTGATGGTGTGATTCTTCACATCTTTCTAATTGTTTTATTTGATCATTTTTATATATAATCCCTTATTTTTGCAACTTGTAATCGCTTGTCCAAAACAAAAATCTAAAACTACTAATCATTTGTTGCAAGATTCTTGTCGAAGGAAATATTTTTTTACTTTAATCTTAGCAGATTTATTTTCTAAGGGCCTAAACAAATCTTATATGTTGTACCATTTCTAAGCATATGCTCTCTCTCCACAACTTTAGGTGATCTTGAAGATCAAAATATTAGATTTGGTCTTTTTCTTTTATCATTTTTATTTTATCCCAAGTAACTCAATGTATTTATGCTCTCTCCTTGCACTTAATGCAATATTAGGTGTTCAAAAGAACCTAGATCATTCCTTCTAGGGGGATTTCCTAAGGATTTGATCACCCTAGTGGATGAACCCAACTCTAGTGTTTTTGTGGATTCTAAAAAGTGAGGGTTGAATCAAAATACATGCCTCTTTGAAGAAAAATATTGTCACTCAATCTAAGCCCCCAAGAAATTTATTCCTTGGGGTAGTTAAGGGTGGGTTTCCCACTTTTCCAAGCTATTTGACTTGATTTACCTTGCATATATGAATTTGGCCTCACATACTCTTTAGGTATATCAAGGACATGTTTAGAAACCATCTTTCATCCTAGCTAGAAACCAATTGGTCATCCTTCTTGTAGTGCATGGATAAGTGGATAGCCCTAGGAAGTTACTAATGTCAGAGCATCTTGAGAGTTTGTCAAACCCACATCAAGTTTTTGGTTTCAATTGAATTTCATTTTTGGTGTTGAGAGTAGTGACTCTTTGACATTTTTTATTGTTGAACTATCTCTTAAATTCTCATTTTTCCATATAATTATTCTTGCAACCTAAAAACCATATGATTTGCATAGCAATGTTGTTAGTGAGTTTTAAATTTAATATTTAAAGGGAGACAAAGAATTAATATTGGAAATTCATTAATGAATTGAAAAGATAAAAAATAAACACCAAGGTGTGGCTGGAGAAAGGAGGCAAGAAGTCAAAAATAAAACAACAAATGAAGAAATGAGGAGTCGTGTGGGGTCTCTTGGAAAAGGAACTAAAAAAAAAAAATTAAAAATGAAAAAAGAGAGACAAGGTGTGATATTAGGCATGAGGAGGTAATGCAAACAACACAATAGAAAGGAAAAAGAAAGAGCAAAAAAAAAAAATGAGGTGTAGTTGGTGTAGGGGAAAATAAAAAGAATAGGTAAAAAATAAAAAATATAATGAGTTGAGAGAAGAGGTGCACAGGCTGAGGAGAGAATAAGGAACAAAGGAAAAGACAATAAGTGAATAAATTTGGTTCTTGCTAGAAAAGCTAGAAAAGGCACTAGTCGCATGGATTGGGAACCACCAAGAAGATGAAACAAACATGTTCAGGAAAGATTGGGAATGTTGTAAATTGGTTACAAGAAGGTCAAATTGTCAAATTGTACAAGCATAGAGAACTGGAAGAGGAAAATTTTGCAATTGAATATTGGTGTGTAAATGATTGAATGAATAATGAAATAATCCAACATTTATCTCCGAGTTTTGTTTCATGTTTCATTCATCAATTGAAATAAGAGAAAATAAAATTTGAAGTTGTTTGAGCTATGAATTTAAATTGTTTGATAAGGCTATTTGAAATTCAAACTACACTAGTTACTCACAATGTTCTTTCAAGTGTTGAGAAGTAGAATTCACCTTTAGGAAAGGTCTTTGGCCTCCAATGGTAAGGGGCCCCATATAATTTGGCACTCCATAGCTATTAATCACTTGATAAATAGTATATTTGCGGGCCTACAAGGAATGATACACCCACTTGAATAATCTAGGTTGTTAGTGTGCTTAGTGTGTCTTCATCATCTAAACTCATGCAACCCCTTAAATCCAAAATCCTTAAAATCCAAATCATTTACATACCTTTTAAGTGTTTGTGTGAATCATTTTCAAAAGTTTGTAAAGTTCAATCCTCCCCACTAATCCAATCTACTTCAATCTGTACCTCAAATTCACCTAATCCAACATCCTAAAATGTCCAGAATGTTAAAAATCTAAATCATTTACATACCTTTTAAGTGTTTGTGTGAAACATTTTCAAAAGTTTCCAAAGTTCAATTCTCCCCACCAATTCAATCTACTTCAATCTTCCTCATATCCACCTAATCCAATATCCTAAAATGTCCAACTATAAATCTGCATATCCATTATCCAATTCAATGTATCCAAACCATAGATGAGTGTATATTTTGTATTTAGTTTATGAGCTTAAATAATCCAAAATCTCCAACTCTAAATAAGCATATCCATAATCCAAATTAGCATATCCAATCTATAAAATAGGTCAGCGATTGTGTTTCACATAAGCTAAATCTCCCAAAACTCCATTCCAATAGATATGTTCATATCTCAGTAGCACCACACCTTGTTTCAATGTATTTTCCTAATATTTTGTAGACAAATCTAGGGTCAAATAAGACTATAATCCAAATCTAGTTCAATCCAAATCAAAGGTCTTATCTTCTAATCCCCCTAATTATTTTCTCTATTCATTTTCTCTAGTCCATTGATTTCATCTTCAAATCATCATTATCAATCCCAACCTTTGAGATTTCTAACGACCTTAGCTCTATCCTAATATTTATTCTAATCCAAATCTCTCATCCATCCCTCCATTTAATTAAATGTTAATCTAATAATCTCCAACCCTTAATTATATCCATCAATTATAATCAAATCCAATCATCCATTCTAAATAAAAATCAAAACCATTACTAATTAGGACCCCTAATCCAAATTCAATCATCAAATTAGTGCTTGCTTGAGAACTTGGACTATCTCAAGTAGGTAATCCAAATGATCCTTACTTAGGAACTCACCCTATCCTAAGATATCATTAAATTTAATTATAATCATTGTGAAAGGCCTTGGTTCTTGATCCATACCCCTTTCTATAACCCTTCATCCTTCTTTTATCATCAAATCCACCCCCTCTAATTCATCCCAAATCATCATCTTAAGGTCCTAGATCCAAACCCCAACAAATCTAAAATGTTTCCATTTGAATCCATCAATTTTTTTCCAAGTCCATAGTTTAAAATATTTTCACATACTTTATCATATTAGTAGCATCCTTTAGTGCATCCACATTTAGCCATCTCCTAGCCATTTCATAAATTAGAACATATGCACTTCCTTCAATGTATTTTCACCCTAACTTGATACTTATTTTATCTATTTCAATACATCCACATTTTTATTTCACATTCCTTCATCCAATCATCCAAAATAAACCTTATCCCTAATTTGAGCTTTAGTAATTCAACTTTAAGGTCTTTTGATATTGAATCAAATCTTAATATATTTTATTTCATTTTATTTTAATCCTCTAATCATTTCTTTCCATCCAATATCATCTTTCATCCTCATCCCACTCATCAAGTAATCATCATGAATCCATTTTTCTTTGATAAGTCCCCTCATCATGATTGTCCCAAAAATCTACTTGAAACCAATGATGATGGTAGTCATGTTGATCAAGACAAATATGAAATTTACCACCTTGATAACATCATCACTAGAAAGCTTTCCCCAAGCTCCCACTGCACACCCCACCTTTTGACAAAGAATTGGATAGAACAAGCTACCCCATCACATATACATATTGCAGTGTCATAAAATTTCACCTTGTGGAAATTTCACACTTACGCATTTTGGCTTGCCTCATTTCTGGAGATATCATATAAGTTACAATTTCATGATCCTAACTTAAGAGGCAAGCATGATGAAGAATTAGTAGCCTGAGTGTCTAATTCTCGTAAATGTTTTTCTGGACACTAGTGCGACGCGCTAGCATCCCTGAATTTTCTGAGATTCAAACATGAATATTTTATGTTCTTTTCCTATGGCACGTGTCGTAGTAGCAAGGATGCATGTGTAATGACTCCTCCCACCCATGCAACTCAATAAAACTCCATTTTTCACTCTCATTTTTACATGAAGTGCTTCTTGAACAACTTCTTGCTCTCTTTCTCTCTCACTCTTATAGTGAAGCTTTTCCAAAATACTCTCTCAAGCAACTATCAATGCTCCTCTTGCTCACAATTCCATCACATCTATCAATCCAAGAGGGGAGCCACATGTTGTTTGTAATGATCTCTTGTCATTAGATATTTCATATGATCTTGTCTATGTGATCTCACCTTTAATTTGTTGGGATATATTGTTGTACACCATTGCATAAAATTTTATATTATAATGTTATTAAATAATTGTTTAGTTGTGGTGCACCTAGGAGGTGTGTTTAGCTACACTTGGTAATTATTTTTGGACCACTTGTATGCTGTATTGTAACATTGGATTACTATTAAATGTGTGGGAGACACGAGATAATTATTTAATATTGGAAAAAATATTTAATAGAGTGAAAACTTATTACCCAATATTAAATGAGGGGTCAGTGGTTTTGTATTCACATGGTTTTATGGTACATGGTTTTATCTTACCACTTGGTATTTGTGTGTGCTTGTATCTATAAAAGAAAGCACATGTTTAGTTGTTAAGGTTGGATAGGTGAGTGGGTTTTCATTATTGAGTCTTTCTGAGGAGTGCATATGTGAAGCATGGAATGGGATGTGTGGATTCATGCTTGGACACATGGAGGATGCCTTAGAGAGGCTTGATGTTTCAAAAGTATTCATGGTAAATATGTAAGTGCATGTGTTGTTTCATTGTTGAATAATAGATGGAGTATGAATGCTTTTGGAGGCTGGTTTTTTCCCTCTTGAGGGTTTTCTCAATGTATATCTTGTGTTATCTTGTAGCTTGTCTATTTGATCTATGCATTATGGTTATTCTGTAAGCTTGCATGCATGATTTTCTCTCATGACGTTATGTATGAAATGGATTAATAATATGGGTATGATGCATTATTTCCTATGAAGTGGTATTAGAGATTTCATGGTTGTGGGAGGTGTGAGCTCCCAAGTTTTGTTATAACCCTTGTTTGAGTAGATTTGGTGCAAAGTTGAATCCATGACTATGCAAGAAATATCTGAGGCATTACAAGGTATGGAATACATGTTGCAAGTGTTGTTTGTAGATTTTAGCTTTTAGGGTTTACAAATTTGTTAGGTTTATTACAGATCTATGGTTTGAGAAATTTAGGTCAAAAGGGTTTCTTGGATTGAGCTTTCATATGAGGTTTTTGTGGAGGAAATTTCATGGATGACCTCTTGACACAAAATAGACCTTACCATTAGATTCAAGATGGAAAGAATCGAATATTCATATAAAATTTTCCTTATTTTGGCCACTTGAAAATATGCAAAAAACAAATTTACCCAATGACCCCTCGGTCGTATGGTCATTAGGTTTGTAGAATTAAAAAAATTGAAAAAACAAAAAATCTACAAATTATTTGAAAAATTAAAAAAAATTAAACCTTGTGAAAAATTGAATTGAAATTTGTTTAAAAAAAATGTGGGACAATGAGGGGGACTACAGACCTCCGCCCACATCCCATACCCCACTTACAAGGTACCAACAATTTGTCAGTATGGGACTGTCCCTGGTTGACAATTGTCAACTCCCCTAAGTTGGTGGTCCCACCGTTGGCAAGGGCCTAGCCCCTCAACATAGACCCTGGTCCCATGGGGGATCATGAATCAACCCCCCATGGGGTAAAAAAAATAAAATTTCCACAACATTAAAACATTTTTCATATTATTTTAAATTTTCCCCGAAATTTCAAAAATTATAAAATTTAAATAGTTTTAAAACTCTTTTGAGATCCACCACCAATTTTGCCACCCAGACACCACTGGGGGCCGCTACCCTACTACCCCTATAAGCCAAATTGGGCAACATTTTTTAAATGGGCATAACTTTCACCTAGGATGTCAAATTTTTGACTTCTTATACTCATTGGAAAGGTGGTTTTGAATCCTATGTAGTAGTACAGGTTTGGTTCCATGATTTTTCAATTTTTATCAATTTTCGGGGCTTGAAAGTTAAATATTCTTGTTTTCACATTTTTTAGTATAAATTTTGCATATGAAATCAGATTTTCTATTTCAAATAGGAATTGAAGAGAATGTGCAATATAATACATAGTGAATAAGGTATATTTTTAGTTTTTTTTTGTAGAGAATGGATTATATGTGTATGATCACTTATAGGAGCCTAAGATTTAGGGTGTGATTACATGAGCATCTAGATGAGTCAAGAGGAAAAATATTGAGGGAGTACATATTATTATATGATATTTATGATGATACACCTGATTATCAATTTGGTGGTTCTTGGTATAGGTTTAAAGGTGTTTTTCAGAGTTAGACTTTGATGCTAACAAGTACATAAGTTATATTTGGTTTTGAGGACATGGTTTGACACAAGTGGAGACTTGGAGTCTTGTGTGGGTGATAGTTAAGTTTAGGTACAATGTTGGTGATGATTATGGTGTCATAGATATGAAGGTACATTTGAGCATTGGCATGAAATGATCATATATGTGGTTGTTTGGTGGTGATATGGTTTGGTGTTAGGAGGTTATTCTTATCTCCTTGATGCTTGATTAGTTCCTTGAATATGGTTACAAATTTTTGGACATGATGTTGAATAGGACAACTGAGAGGCGGGTTAATCAATTGTCACAAAATTAGGCCTTTAATTCAATCACTGGAACTAATCTCTAATATTGCTTAAATGATTAATCATCAAATGCCAATGCAGAAACTTGATTCCAACACATAAACACAATAACACTAGATTTATGTGGAAAATATAATACGAGAAAAATCACGGTGAGGATTAACTCACACTATAGAGAATATCAAAACTGATTACAAAAGTCTCACTTCTTGAAATAAGGAGTCACTACCTGGAACAAGGACTCACTATCCAATAGGGCTACAACCCGAAGGTCTCACTACCATAGAGATAAAAAGAAGACAAAGAAGAGATGTTACAGAGAGACTAAAATCCCAATGAAACAAAAGATTCCACCACAATTACTCCACACATGCATGAATGATAAAGTTTTCCTTTTTCTCACTACATTTGGAAACTTGACATCAAGCTTCACATTGATATGCCACACTCTCAACACACACTCTCACTGAAGAGAATCAATGTCACACAAAATTGTACTTTCTTTTATCACACTACTTCTTCACTCTTGCATCACCCACACTTCACCATCAACTCATCTTGTATTTATACCATCTTCAACTTTTAAATATATCCAAAGTTGGCCATCCAAATTCAAATTCAAATTAGGTCAGCGCTAGAAAATCCTAGGGTGGAATTAGAATGAGGGTGACTCAAACAAATGCTTTAAGGGACCAACAAGCTTCATCATCCTCGAAAGTAATATTTCACACAAGGTCTGCTAAACCAGTATTAAACACATAGAACCATTAAGTATGAATCTTCTAAATGCTGAAACTATATTCAATAGAACCAAGGAAACACAACTCTAGAACCACAAGTCATAAGACTTCATCAAAGAGAAATTCAGACCAACAACATTTCTCCCGGACCTCAACCAAAAACACATAAAACCATAGTTCACAACTGGTGAACACAACTTGCACTGTACAATGAATCAACAACCAAAAATATGGATACAAAATTTTATAACAACCATGAACATCATATCTGAACCACACAACCATAGGAGAAAATCTAGAACAAAAACTGGAGCAACCACTGATCACATGCAACATATCTTTATTACAATTTTCTTAATATCCTCTACATATACAACCAATAGAAACTAGTAGATAACTGGTTAAGTGGTTGACATCAATAGAAACACTTGAAAAATTTCCTCAACACCTTTAGTCTTTTCATTCTTGCAACAGTCTCCCCCTTTGTCATTGATGGCAACACATGATGTGAAAAAACCATCAAAGACAACATACTAGCTTTGATTACATTTTTTTGTTTTCTCCCCCTTAGAAGATAATCTCTTATAAGCTTCTTCTCATTCTCTTTTCACACACTTCTTCTCTCCCCCTTTGACATCAATGGCAAAGTCAAAATACTATTTTCCATTGATCTCTCCTTTGACATGACAATAGAATACACAAAATGACAACACCTGATACTACCTTCCCCCCTGAGAGGTAGCCACCAAAACATCGGTCCAGAAGAAAGTTAAATCCATGGATCTAAAGGACTGATGCATCTAATTCAAGAAAGGAGGGGAAATAATCCCTAACTTCTCCCAGAGATACTCAAAAGTATCTTTAGGAAGATCCTTCATGAAAAAATCAACAATTTGATCCTTTGTCGGAACATACTCAAGTTTTAATTTATTCTCTATGACCTTCTCTCTCAAGAAATGATATCTGATAGATATATGCTTCATCCTCAAGTGCATCATAGGATTCTTAGATATATTAATTGCACTTGTATTATCACAAAAAATAGAAATGGGATCATCATATAGCACTGCGATATCTTTCAATTTTTGTTTCATCCATAGAGCTTGTATACAACAAGATGCGACAACAATATACTCAGCTTCAACAGTAGACAAGAAGACTAAATCTTGCTTCTTACTCAACCATGCCACCAATCTGCATCCAAGAAAGAATGAACCACTACTTGTACTCTTTTTGTCATCTACACATCCAACCCAATCTGCATCTATATAGGCATTGAGTGTAAAGTCAGTATCTTTAGGATACCACAATCCATAATCGAGAGTGCAATTCAAATATCTAAATATTATTTTTACTGTAGCAACATGTGTTTCCTTTGGATCTTCTTGAAATCTAGCCACAAGATAGACTGCATGCATGATATCCAATCTAGTAGCAATAAAATATAATAGTCCACCAATCATAGATCTATACTTGCTCTGATCAATCTTAGGTGAATTATCATCTCTACCCAATTTGTAACCAGTCGCCATAGGAGTACTTACCAGTTTGGAACTATCCATCTCGACCTTTTTCAACATCTCTCTCACATACTTAGACTATGAAATAAAAATTCCTTTCTCTATTTGGTTAATCTGTAGCCCAAGGAAGAAATTCATCTCCCTAAACATAGACATTTCAAATTCTTTCTACATCTCTTTCGCAAACATCTTGCACATAATTTCATTTCCTCCAAAGATAATATCATCAACATACACAACTACTATCAAGATTTTGTCATTTTTAATTTTTAAAGTACAAATTACTATCTATCGTACTCGTGAATGTAAAATTCTTCGAGCTCCCTTCGGGTTTTATTTTTTGTGTTTTGCAAGTACCGGCCTGACCCTCATATGTTCAACTTGCTGCCCTTAGCCTGCCATCGACATTCTTTTGCTATACTTTGTCAGCAGCTTCCATGTGTCTTCTCAACACAATCTTTCATCAAAGGTTGGGGACAATGAACCACGGGCTATGAACTGCCACCACGTATCCCCTCGACGGGTCTTCATTAAAAGGAGTGGAGCGAACGCCAAGCTACAGTATGTCGCCGCATATTCTAACTGCTTCCACTGGGAGGTGACACTTGTCTGCACGGGGTAAGCCAAGACCATTTCCATCATTTGTAGGGGATGTGTCTTGCTGGGAAGCATCTACGTGCCATGGCCCGAATATTTTTTTGTTACAATGACTGTGGGGAATCTGCTGCTGTATCATTTCTTAGGATACCGAATATTTTTTGTTGCTGGCTATAAATATTTCTTCTTGCTTCAGAAAAGGAGTTCAAAAGATTTAGGATTTTTAGAATAGACACCAGGCTTTTTACTATTTTTTAGATTATTGTAAAAAACTCATAGACTGTGCTATTGTTCGACCTTTCTATTTTCTTAAGCTATTTGATAAACTTTATACTATCTTGTTTTGAATAGTTTATTTGCAGAACTTCTATAATTTTAATGCAAGCTTGGTGATTTAGATCATGTCTTTGAATCCTCTTTTTAGTGAATGTGCATGAAGATTATTTTATGTCATTAAATGAATTATTTAGGCTTCTATCTTTAATTTTTGTCATTTTAGAACATAGCAGATTGGTAAACGGGCCCTTAAATCACATCCAAAAGATAGATTTATCATGTCTTACATCTAAATCTTGGCGCATCACCCTAGTTAAATCTTTTGTTTTTATATTTTCTTCCTTTTCCCATTCAAAACCCTTGTTACAGAAGAATTCGACTTCTTTAAAAATCCGGAGGTCACTCAGTTTAGCGCAATTGGTCCCCCCATTAACTGAGTTTCCCATAAAGGTTGTTACCTTGCCAATTTTTGGCATCAATATTTTTTTTTTTTTTTCTGGCATGCCCAGTGGGACCTGCTTAAATGAATCTTAATTCAAAGAGGGTGTATAAAAGATAGATTTATCGTGTCTTACATCTAAATCTTGGCACATCACCCTAGTTAAATCTTTTTTTTTTATATATTCTTCCTTTTCCCATTCAAAACCCTTGTTACAGAAGAATTCAACTTCTTTAAAAATTCAGAGGTCACTCAGTTTAGCACAATTGGTCCCCCCATTAATTGAGTTTCCCATAAAGGTTGTTACCTTGCCAATTTTTGGCATCAATAGTTTTTTTTTTTTTTCTAGCACACCCAATGGGACCCACTTAAATGAATCTTAATTCAAAGAGGGTGTATGAGACATCATCTTGTTACTAGGTCTCAAACAACAAATAACCTGGCTTGTTAGTTCCCTCGCTAGTAACAACACGAACCTGAACTCGCCCAATAAATGTTTTGACCCCTCCACCAGTCATGTTGCAAATCAAAAACTAAAATTATGTGGCTTGGGATGCCAAAAGTCCCCTTGTAGTGCCAGTTGCACCCACAGTTTGGCCCCGTATCTCAGTTTCCACTCTAAAAGCTATTCCTAAATTCACCAGAGATGGCTTGAGAACACCATCTAAACATATACAAGATGTTGCAGACTTATGCTTAGTGCATGGAGTTATAGATTAGAACATAGCGCTAAGGTTTCTTTCTGCCTCTTTCAGAGGGAAATCATTAGATTGGTATCACACTCTATCGACTAACACCATCAGTACTTGAGATCAACTTGGAGATCCCTTTTATGAGAGATTCTCAAACGATGGAGATAGGTCTTCGCTATATCATCAGCTAGCAACAATAAAGTGGACTCCATCTGAAGCCATGGCAGACTTGAATGCCTAGTTCCATACAACCTAGCAGAGAATGTAGACTACTATCTTCCTGTCACCCGACTTGGCATTCATGTTCTACTTGAAGTCCATCAACAATGGCATCTCAATGATGATCCAGTCACTCAGTGGAACTACTCTACCAGATACATATAGAGTCGCAATCAAAGCGGAGAACAATCTAATTGACACTAGAAAGCTACCACCTTGGCCCACCATGCCTATATTCCCTCAGGTATCAGTCCCTGCCCAGGTGATGTAGTCTACCACTATAGCTGCTCCTCCTCAATCCATGTATGCATACACAAGCACACCGTAGGGCATTGCTTCCACATCTAGTTCATCAAAGGATGATATAAGTGACATCAAGGAGATGTTGTGGATTATGGCCAATGAGATAACTATTATCAAGGACAAACAGACCGCTCCTCCAAGATTAGCCTACCAAAGTTATCAAGGTGGAAGACCCTCCTACCAACATAACCAATATCAAGGAGCCGTGTGCACAAATCCGCAGACTCAGAAAACTAACCAAATGGTACCAGTACCTACTCCACTGGGAGCTAGTCAAATAAGTAGAAGAACAGAGCTAACCATAGGATATAACAACCTCACCAAAGATATCAATCCCTGGTGTTTCCCTTGCGGCGATTCACATATGCCCCGAAACTACCTGCATGGAAATTTACAACAAAAATTTGCAGAACATCGTAGCCAAGGTTTGGCACCAAATTTAGGAGGTTATACATATGCCTCTCCTCAAATGGAGAATGTGGTTCTTACCACACAGATGCAAGGAATTTTGTTGGAAAAATAAAATGACATAGCCCCCGATCACACTCTTTTCTCATGGATGGAAGGAGAAGAAGCAGTGTTCACAGATGAAGCATCCACTTTGGAGACCTCACAAGTGCAGTCTGACTACAACACTTGATCAAAAAGAAGATTAACGGGAGAATCGGTCACTCCACAGCCTAGAAGTGTCCCGGACCAACCCCCTAGTCCTTCCAAAATTGCTCCGCACTTGCCGTTGTGCAAAGAGATTGTTATCACCAGAGCCAAAGAACATAAACCTCCAAATCCTCCACCTTTCAACGTAGTGGAACAATTGAATAAATCTTTTGCCAATGCATCGCTTTGGGATATCTTAGCTATTCCAGAGAAAAAGTCATTACTGTAGAAGGACCTTCAGGAAGATGCAGTTGTTCAACTGACAAAGTAGTTGTTCAAAGAGAAGGCTACTGAATCATCACCTCCGGCCAAAGTTCTTGTGAATACTACAGAGGAGGCTTCGACCGAAGTCAAAGAAGAGCAACTGAAACCTAAGCCCTTTTTCTTAACTCTCATTATGGGGAAGAAACTGTTGCACAACTCCATGATTGAATCTGGTGTTAGCACCAATGTTATGCCCAAGTAGATAGCTGAGGCCTCAGGACTTAGCTATGAGCCCTTAAAGAGAGGAGTTATGCAACTTGATGGAAATAAAGTTGAGACTATAGGCCTCATCAAAGATCTCCCCTTGACGTTATTCTCTTGCCCTAGCATAACGGTGTCGTAAGATACTATGATCATAGATGTTCCTCCCATGTGCAACCTTTTCTTATCCCAGGAATTCACCTCAAAGATAGGTGGGTACCTTTCTTTGGATTGGTCACACCTAATTCTTAGGACCAAGCACGAAGTTAAAATGAAGATAACATCATAACCTCTGCATTTGGAACATGTAGTTGATGAATCCATGATCAACTTTGAACTTGTTCATACTTATTTCACCAAGGAAGAAACTTATGACATCAAGCTACTCAAGGATGAGAAGGCAACTAGAGACCAGACCGATCAAGAAGAAGTCCTTTTGAGGAAATACATAGATGCCAATCCTTTTGGAAACTACCATGCTACTGGGTTGGGCACCTATATAATCTATGATGAAGATCAAGTGCTTATGAAGCTCGTGAAGGAACTCAAAAATAACCAAGCTTCAAAGTTATGGATGCTCTACTTTGATGGAGAAAGATGCAAAGTGGGTGCAAGAGCCGAGATATGTTTGATATCCCCACACAATGAAAAGACACTTCGATCTTTCTACTTCTAGTTCACTTGTTCAAACAATGAACCTAAATATGAAGGCCTAGTGCAAGGCTGAGCCTCACAGAGTGGATGGGAATCAAGCAGTTAATGGTGTTCAAAGATTCCAAACTAGTGGTCAACCAAGTCTAGGGAATT
Source organism: Sequoiadendron giganteum (assembly GCA_007115665.2). Taxonomy (NCBI): domain Eukaryota; kingdom Viridiplantae; phylum Streptophyta; class Pinopsida; order Cupressales; family Cupressaceae; genus Sequoiadendron; species Sequoiadendron giganteum. The sequence goes on from CM021107.1 coordinate 9,692,319, forward strand.
TATGCAGCCAAGAATGTCTGCATGAGATCCTATAGGCATAGAGTTTGGAACTTGATTGAAGATTTTGAAGCCTTCAACATCCAGATGGTGCTTCAAGAACAAAATGCTAATGCAGATCACATGGTCATAATCAGATCCCAATTAAAACCAACCTCTGACCTAATGCATAATAGACACTCTGTACGAGTGATAGTCCGATGGAAGATTCCAGATAATGATTAGAGCTCGAATGTATTTGAGAGTGATGAACATATCACCTCAGTCATCCAACAGTCAGGAGATTTTTCCAACCACCTCCAACCAAAGATCGCTGAAGCCTATGATGAAAAAATCATTCAACTAAGATCTAATAAGCTTCCAAAGGGTCTAGTCACTCTTGAAAACATTTTTGATTGTGACGATGCAAGAAATGACAAAAGGAAGTTTGTAGCGGAAAAAGGTGATTATGAAGACCTTCAGGTCAAAGATGGAAGAAATCTCAAAGTTGGGAAGGATTTCCCGCACCATGATAAAGAAAGGCTCATCGAATTTTGTGAAAAATATGAAGGAGTGGTGGCTTGGTCATATAATGACCTTAGGGGATATGATCCTGACATCATCTAGCATATAATAGAGCTGATAGAAGGGGCCAAACCAATCCGCCAAAAATAGAGGCCAGTGAATCCCAAGATTCAAGTGCTAATGGCACAAGAGTTAACAAAGCTAATCCAGTCGCAGATTGTCTTCTCAATCAAGCATAGCACATGGCTATCCAATATAGTCCCAATCTAAAAGAAGAACAAAGATATCTGCCTATGTGTCGACTTCCGTGACCTAAACTGGGCATCGCTAAATGATCATTACCCACTGCCCTCCATGGAATTAATCTTGCAAAATGTAGCAAGTTCAGAGATGTTTTCTCTATTGGATGGATTTTCAGGCTACAATCAAATCCGGTTTAAAGAAGAAGATCAAAACAAGACCACGTTCACGACCAGGTGGGGAACGTTCGCATATGCTAAAATGCATTTCAACCTCTCAAATGCAGGAGCCACTTTTTAGCGGGCAATGGATATCGCTTTCAATGAATTGATTAACAAGATTATCCTGATCTATTTGGACGATTTGACTGTTTTCTCCAAACATAAGGATGATATTTTCGATCACCTTGAGATGGTTTTAAAAAAAATTCTTGGAGTTCAGGGTCTCCTCGAACCCAAAAAAATGTGTTTTTGGTGTGCCGCAAGGCAAGCTTTTGGGACACGTAGTGTCCAAAGAAGGAATTTCAATTGATCCCGAGTGGGTGAAAGAAATCAAAGAGCTTCCCCTTTTGGTCAACAAGAAAGGCATCTAGTATTTCTTAGGAAAGGTCAACTTTGTAAGAAAATTTATGTCAGATTTTGTAGGAATAATTAGGCCAATCACCCTAATGCTAAAAAAGGATTAGACATTCAAATGGACAAAAGAGGCCAGAGAAGCCTTTGAGAAAGTTAGGGATGCTATTTCCTCAACTCTTGTACTAGTTAATCTAGAATTATCAAAGGACTTCATAATGTATGTATTCAATAGTAATTCAAGCATTGCTACCATCTTAACTCATAAATACGATAAAGGAAAGGGAGAACATCTGATAGCATTTCATTCTCGGGCCTTGAAAGAATATGAGACGAACTAAAACTTTGTCGAGAGGAAATATTTTGCAATAGTTAAGGGACTCAAGAATTCCCGACACCTAATCTCTTGCAATAAGGTGGTTGTTTATGTCATGCATTCTAGTGTACGTGAATACATCATGGAAGGAGAAATCACTAAAAAAAGGGCTAATTGGATCACCAAGATCCTTGAATATGACATTGAGGTCAAGCCTACAAAGACCATCAGAGGAAGAGGACTGTGCAAATATCTGGCACATGATGAAGAGATCACAACTGAAGAAGAACAATCAAAGCTAGTTCTAATGAATGAATCGAGAGTGGAAGATTGCTGGCTAGCGGATAGAGTAAAATTCATGCACATCAAAAAATATCCACCTAGCCTTCCTTCTCAAAAGAGAAGATTCTATCGACTGTAGAACAATGAATATGCACTCATCGAAGAGATCATGTTCAAGAGAAACTTCAATGGCATTATGTTACGGTGTGTCACCACGGAACAGGCTAAAAGAATCCTTGACACTTTCCACAACATCGTCGTAGGCAAACACTTCTTCGCTAAGACCACCACCATCAAAATCATGTGCATTGGGTATTTCTAGCCGATTCTATTCAATGACTCTTATTCATTGGTTAAAGCTTGCAAAGAATGTCAATTATTTGTCGAAAGAAGAAATAATTCTACAATGCCCCTCAACCCGATAGTGATGAGCCATTTGCACAATGGGGCCTTGAATTCATTGGAATGATCAATCATGCTTCCACCACCAGACATAAGTGGATTCTAACAGCCACAAACTACTTCACAAGGTGGACTGAAGCCATGCCCCTGAAGAATGCAATTGAGGCAGAGATGGTAAACTTTCTCGAAGAGATCGTGACAAGATTTGACCTTCCTAAAATAATCATCTCCGATAACGCCAGATCTTTCCTAGGCTTGAAGGTATGTCAATTCACACTCACACATGACATTTTCCTAAAAAAATCATCAGATTACTATCCATAGGGAAATGGCCTGGCAGAGTCGACTAATAAAAATTAAGTCCAACTCCTCAAAAGAATTGGTTCAGAACACCAACGGGAATGGCATAAAAATATTTGGGCAACACTTTGGGTGGATTGCATAACTCCCAAGAAATTCCTCAAGAATTCACCATATGAGTTAGCATATGGAAAAGAGGTGCTACTACCTATCTCCATGGAGATTCTGGTATTACAATTACTCAAATCTCTCGAGATAGAGAAAAATGGTGCAATGGAAGTGCATCTAGCTGAGTTGTTCAAAGTGTAGGAGAAAAGAGAAAAGGCCTTGACAGCTATGACTAACCTCTAGTAGGTGCTTAAGAGATGGTTTGATAAGAAAGCTTTGGACCAAGGTCTAAAGCACGATGACCTAGTGCTAAAATTTAATGAGAGAGCTGCAAAGCCAGGTCAACACAGAAAGTTCGACAACCTTTGGGAAGGCCCTTTAAGAATAATTCAGTGCAATGAACACAATGCATTCGAATTAAAAACCATGGAAAATGAACCATTGGGAATCTTAGTCAATGGGATTCACTTAAAATTATTCAATTAACTTCAGATTGTTCCACCATGTAAATATGTGAATAGTGCATTTTTCTTTTTTCTTTCCCATTTATATTGGTTGGCCGGTCTTTCTTTAATTCTTCATTAAGTGAAGCTGAAGTGAATGGAGCCCATTATTGAAAAAGTTAAAAGAAACCATGAGGCAGAGAAAAATAATACCCATAGGCTGAATTGAAATAAGCATACATATGCAGGAAAAGAAATGATAACCCACACTCTAGAGCAAGCCAAGGAGACAAAAAAATTTAAACATAAGACATATCTTCATTATATTTATATACTTTGCTAAATACAGTATCAAAATGGCTTAGAGGCCATTATTTTAAAGTATATACCTATATATATCTATGTATCTTCTTCATATGGCTACTATAAAGCCTTTTCCAGGCATATATACAAAAATAGACTAACGAGCTTTAGTTTTTGAAACATAAAAATAGAAAAATATTTAGTCATGAGCATGAGCATGAGCAAAAACAATGGCAACATCAATGGAAACATCCAAAACCATTTCATCATTAGAGGCAATGACTTGGCTAGCGACACCATTCAAAGGAGCAATGGAAAGTGGTAGAGGGAACACCAGGTTCCTGAAGTCAGTATACCAGTTGATATCATAAAATGGCATCACGTTGTATATGTGGAAGAGGAAATGACAAGCATGGGTGATTCTATGGTGGTGTTCTTCTTGCATATGAAGTTGGAAGCCGCTCAAGAAAGACAACCATGGTATGATCGCATCTTCTTCAATGAACTTATGGAGGTCACTTGCAGTTGGAATACCTCCATCAAATGCAACTAGCCACCACCTCTCCGAGGCTATTCAAGTATTTCTTTGGAAAGATCTCTTTCACCAGGCAGAGAATGAAGGGCTTGGGAATCTAGACATCGAGCATTGACGTGAAAAAGTGAGAGAACACATCAGTGTTAACTCTGTATTTATCCTCATATTCAAGGTAGTCATGTCCTAGAACCCATTTTATGGCTATGATGGCCAAGGAATGCTTATTTTTGGTCATCCTCTTAAGGCGCCTAGTCAAGATCTCACCCAGAAAAGCCCTTTGAGATTTATGAGAGACTAGCCTAATTGGGATATTCATGGTGACAAGCTCTATATGAATTTCAGACAAAAGCCCTATGCAAATCGTCTAAATCTAAATTCTATGCAAATACTAAGCAAACTGCAAACACCAAATGCTAAGCCAATCACTTAATACCAATTCTGCCAAAAGTTGCTAAGTGTGATTTCACTATTGCCTAGGCACCTATTTATAGAAATTGCAAGGATATGCATGGTAATTTGCATACCATAAGCATGAGGTTAATCAAGTACCACCTCAGGAACTACACCAAATCTTGCTTAAAGCTCTCACCCAGTTGCATCTATAGGTACGATTTTCTACGTGCAGGATTAATGAAATCTAATTAATTAGCATAAGTTGGTGGAAATCTCCGATGGTAGTCCATACGGCCAGACACTGAGGTATCATTCTATAGGCACTTCTCAAACTCCAAAAAGGAATGCAAATATTTTCGGCACTTATTGCATACTTTGGCATGATTATTTTGTTTGGGATATTAATTTCCATGACATATGATGCCTAAGATACCTTCAAATCACCGAATCAAGTCCCAAGAAGATCATGCCAAAAGGACGTGATCACTGATGTAATTATGAATTCTCATTTTTTTCAAAAAGGCAAGTAATTCATTTTAGATGGGTAGGAGAGCTCACAATACATTCCAAATTAAATGCAAAAAGGCAGTCATTGTCTACTGGTTAAAGGTTGGAAATCGAAAAAAAAAATCTACGTATTGCATGCAAGTGCTAAGCAAAGCAGAAAGATTCTTGAATATGCAAAATCATTTTGAGGCACAAAATTGCTGAGAGAACTAGGTGTGGTGCAAATTGCAACAAAGTAGCTAAGCGTGAGGTAGTTGTAGGAGATTCACTACTCCGCTATGAATTAAATCCAAAACAAAGGTAGGGATTCATCTAGGTTTTTTATGTAGAGCCTTGGATTGTGCTTGAGGTTCCATTCATACTACACCAATGTGCTTTCTGAGCAGAAGCCTATGAAAATGGAGGCAGCCCAAAGTTCCCAAGTGGAAATGTAAGAAGAGAAACCAAAGTTTATTTGAAGATATAATTAGAGAATCAACCATCTACGTCTTTGACAACCTTTCTTATGCTTCGCCTGGTATACTAGAGAAGCCAGAATGGGCTAATACAAAGGTTCTGGAGAAGCCTAAAAATTACAAAGATCATAGTCGAATAAGGGAGGATTGGGATAATATTCATGATCCCATCCTTGCAAAAAACCCCAAGAATTTGAGGGAGGTGGCCTATGAAAGAATGAAGGTATCCTCTGGCTAGAATTCAATGTCTCAAAAGCTATGGTACAATGGGCTCCCATAGTATATGGTCCCATTTGTTCACTATTTCCCAAAATTGGTCGATGCAGCCATCAAACATTTCAACCCACGCACAAACACCATCGAGGGTCAGAGATTAAAGGTCAATATCTATCTGGAAGCTATCTAGAATATGTTGTACATCCCTTACCCATACTCCAGACTAAAAGAAGTAGAGTCATTCAACCCAGCAAAGGGAGAGGAAACATGGAGAGGCATGAAAAAGGCTCTGCAATTTTACAACAAAGAAACCAAAAGACATTGATGTAGATCATGAAAAGCCACAAAATATTTTGACGCCACTCACTGTCTTCCCTACAAACATGCAGGATGCATTCTCAATGTTGGAATTTGTTTGTGGCCTAGATGTTGACAATGATGTGCACAAATTTCAGTTGGGTCCGAGGTTTCAGTTCCGCAAGCAACATACCTTTTTTTGGTATGACTTTGCAGAATACCTTGTTGGTGAGATGCTAGGGAAAATCATGGATTACCCAACGCAATGGAAGTTCAGGTTTCCTTCCTTGCTCACATTTTTTTGCACCAGAACCCTGATTTTTTTAGGAAGTATATGAGGTTGTCTATTTTTGATGAGTCAGGAAAACGAAGGCCAATTTTTGTATGGAATCCTCTCCTCTCTTCTACTTATGACTATTATGCGCTTTCAGACTATTTCTTGACTTTGATTTTGCAAGATTTACAAGGGGATGATGGTTTCAACCAGCTCACCAAGAATCAGACTACATATATGCAGAACTTCACCCCTAAATGTGATTGGTTTCTCAGAGAAGATTTCACATTCATTCGGCTCCGTTGCTTCATCGGAGAACCATTTCGCCTTCCGACCTATGTCACGAATCGGGTGCTAGCCATCAAAATGTTCCAGCAGGTATCTCTTATTGACTTCAAATTTTGCAGAGGGAAGGCCAAACAGAGGGGATTCTTTGACTGCCCACAAACCTTCAAAATGGTGGTCATGAAAAAGAAACAGACACACAACTTGTTGAAGGATAAGCTAGCTCATCTCAGGTTGGTGATGATTTTTGATAACTAGGAGTACAACCCCGAAAATGATGCAACAAATGAATTTTTCAAAGTAACACACAACCTACGACCTTACTGGGAGAAGAGGTAGAACCCACTGAATGATCTAGATGATCTATTGGTTGATTTGATCCACATTCCTACAGTGGATAATAGGCCACCATGGCATAAGTTCTACTTCCCTATGGCGGTGTATGACGAGAAGCAAAAAATGGGAGCCACCCTATTCAACAAGTTATGACAAGAAGAAGAATGGACCATGGAAAGAGTCAGAGCTTTCTGGGTATACCACCAAGAGATCGACAAACCTGAGGGCGATTATGGAAGCGTGGTGTTGGATGACCAATTTGATGAGATATGGGATGATGAGCATCCTGTTTCTAACTCAAGCGTAGAAAAGGGCGTTGACTCTGGTGAAGAACCCAAGGAGCAAGAATCTGAAGTATTGTTGGCCTCTGCTCAACAAAACAGAAAGGCAACGGACCAGCCTATCTGGTTTGTTTCAAATGTGTGACTGAATCAATCGAGAGCTTCGCAAACACTCACATGGGTTGCTGCAAGGACACGAGTGACCCACAATAGTTAGAAACCAAAGCAGTGGAGGACACCCCACCCACCAAATGGAAGAACACAAAAACAATTATTGGGGAGAGTTCAAAAGCACCTATGGGGAGCTAGGAAACCATGGCGAGCTAGGAGCCGCAATCATCCAGTCAACAGGTAACATTTTCTCCTTCTTCGCTAACTTCGCAATATTTGGTGGCTCCTATTGTCTCCACAACACCTATCACTACAAGTGTCGGCCCTGCCTTTTCCATCTCTACCACAATGGTTGTGGGAGGTTTCTCCTAGTTCTCCCAAATGATGCCATTTCTCTTAATGCCTCCATAGACCCTTACACCCTCCGTCACTATCCAATCTTCTCTTGCCTCTCTTTCCTCAAGCATGATGACTATTGACACCCCTCTGGATACTAGAGAAAGAACAAACCAATTCACCCAATAATTGGAGTGTACCAAAATCCCGCAATCTCCACAACAAGTGATGAGTTTTCCTACCGGTTCATAGACTGAACTTTGGAAAATTCCCAATTTCTCCCTGCAAAATATCAATATCCCTAAAAAGAAAGCGCTCGAAGCCACTACCCTCACATTCCCTTTCACCATACCTCTAGATGCACCTTTTGTAGGTGAGCTAGTTCAATTTCCATCCCAATTTATAGAATAGGGTGATGTTACAAAGGAAGCATGGGCCCTCAGGATCCAAAAGCAAAAAGTGAAGGATGACAAAAGGGTGGTAGAGCCAAAGGTATATATTGTTTATAATGAAGCATAGGAAATGCTTAATTTTTCCACCATGTACCTGAATGTTGTCAAACCACAAGGGGAGATGCTACCGAATGATTACAACATGTATGCTATGGGACTTGATCTAAGAGCAACCCGACCATAGGACAAGGTGGAACTCATGGAAAAAATGAAACAGGTGGTGACGAAGGACTTCCTCAAGTTTGGTCGCCAAATAAAAAATAAAGAAGAGGAGTTGAGACTTGTGAAGGATAGATTCGAGTTCCTACAATAAAAGGAAAAGGTGATGGAGGCAGATATTGCACGTTTATCAGAAAAGGCACAAACAATAGAGGTGGAATAGGATAGACTCCGGGAGGAACCAGAAAAGTTCCAATCCATTGACCTCACCCTTGCCGATGTGCTACAAAAGAGGAGCCAAGACTATCAGAACTAGTTAACCTTGGTGGAGTAAGTGATGGAATAAAAGAATAAGGAGTTTGAACAACAACCTATTCAATTCGAGCAAAGGATGTAGGAGAAGGAGGCCGAATTTGAGGCCCAAAAGGACCAATTAGAAAAGGAGCTTCTGGAGATGAAGCTTGTCCTTGAAACATAGTCAATAAACAAAAGCAGGGCCGAAGAAAACTTGTCCAAAGAGCTAAGTAACATTGAGGGACAACTTGCATCCACAAACGGGAGAATTGAGGAATTGACAGAGGATACCGACTCGAAGGATGTGGAGATTGACCTTCTAAGAAGTGCTCCCCAGGTCCCTACTGCTCAGCCGGACCTCATCCTTGTAGCTCAACAGCTATATATTTCATACTAGAAAAAGGTTAAGGCCTTATGCCTAACACTAAAACCAATGCTTCAATTCATGTGGGCAGCAACAAAATTGAGTACGAAGGTTCATGAAACAATTGAGCAGTTCTTGTGGTTCATCATGGAAAGGGTACCTAAGGCAAAGAGTTTGCTAAGAAAGTTATACATGGTCTCTAATGAAAACTTAGCAAAGGTAGGGATCAAGGATCAAAATGTTGCTGCCAAGATGGTGAACAAATTCATCCATTGCCACTCGGCCATCCTTTGTACTAATGACTGCGCAACTACCTTGAACTAGACTATGGATAGCATGTAGGAAAATTTCTCCCAGCTAACTAAGATGGGAATTCCATCTTCATTTCTTGAGGATGAGTCAGTCACCACAACTGAGAAAATTGTGGCAAAAATTGATGAGAAGGAGCAACACCCATCCGCTTTCTAGAGTTTCGGCCAACCTCCTCCCACAACAAACATTAGAGGTTTCATTCATTTGATTGCATGGCTAGTTTTCCAATCTGAGTCAGGGGTTGATTTACCTGAGGTGCTACCTTATAAAGAAATGATTGACCTAGGCGAAGCGCAAGAGAATTTGCGCGATGTATTGAGACCATCTAAGGCCGACTGGTTGCCTCTATAGGCAACTCTTTCTAAGCTTTGACTCTGTCGCCCTATGGATAAGGCTTTGGTCTGCAAGCCAGATAAAGTTTTGGGTTCCTTGTTTTATTAAGCTATTTGATAAAGTTTATACTATGTTATTATTGTTTTGAATAGTTTATTTGCAAAACTTCTATAATTTTAATGCAAGCTTGCTAGTTTAGATCATGTCTTTGACTCCTCTTTTTAGTGAATGTGCATGAAGATTATTTTATGTCATTGAATGAATTATTCAGGCTTCTATCTTTAATTTTTATCATTCTAAAACATAGCAGATTGTTGAACGGGCCCTTAAATCGCATCCAAAAGATATATTTATCATGCCTTACATCTAAATCTTGGTGCATCGCCCTAGTTAAATATTTTATTTTTATATTTTCTTATTTTTCCCATTCAAAACCCTAGTTACAGAAGAATTTGACTTCTTTAAAAATATGGAGGTCATTTAGTTTAGCACAATTGGTCCCCCCATAATTGAGTTTCCCATAAAGGTTGTTACCTTGCCAATTTTTGGCATCAACAATACCTTTGTTAAATCCTTGCTCAATCAAGTACTTATCTAACATTGAATACCAAGCTGTGGGAGCTTGCTTCAACCCATATAAAGCTTTCTTCAATTTGCACACCTTATCTGGTTGATCTATCAACTGAAATCCTCCCGGTCGTTCCATATAGACTTCTTATAGTTCTCCATTCAAAAAATATGACTTGACATCCATGTGATAGACCTTAAAATATTTGTAGGCAACAAGTGTCAAGAACATCCTTATAGCTTTCATTCTTGCTACTGGAGCAAAAGTTTCCTGAAATTCTATGCCTTCTACTTGTGAGTAACCTTTACACACAAGCCTCACTTTGTTTCTATAGACACCTAAAAATATCTTGATGGATCAAATTGGCTAACTAACATCATTTCTTCCTCAAACCCATCATCTTTTTGCTTGTTTAATAAAATAAGCCTAAATATTAAATTAAATGCCTCATTTTCACCTATTAATCTAATTGACCTAATTAGGTTTATTCATCCCCTCTCACATTGACATTTCATCCAATTTAATTAAATAATACAAATTATTTATTTTTAACACTAAATCCTCTTATTTAATTAAATAACCTAAACTATTTAATTAAATATCATATTTGCATCTTTTTTTCATTAAATAAATCAATAATTTAATGAATATCCTCACATTCTTCATCTTGCACATTCAAATTTAGTTTTAATTAACTAAATTGCTAATTCCCTCGCATCCACTTGCATAGTATATTCTCCTATCTACTTCCAAAAAAAAGGTAATGATTATTCCAAACAAACTTTGAAACAACTTTTTAAAATTGTTGCAAAGTGTGTGTGTTTGCATGATTGTGAGCCCTTGATCTTTGATTCTCATCCATTGATGAGAATCCTTGATCTATGTTTCATCATCTTTTCATTTGTGACCATTGATAGATCAAATCAATCTCATCCTTTGCTTTTTCATTTAATCTCTATTAAATTAATTATTTAATGAATATCATATAATTCTCATAATTTTCATAATTGAAACTTTGTTTTAATTATCAAAATACTAATTCCCCTTGTTGATGGTTAAAATGACACAAACAACATTAAAACAAAATATTTCTACTCTATTTCTCTTGAAAGAGAAAGACAACATGTAGTAGCCTAACTCCCAAGGTCCAGGTAATTCGTTCTCAACTATCTGATGTCACTCAATTGGTTCATGCAACTATAATATTCAAGGGGCCTGTGCTGGTAACAAAGGATTCAAGCTATGACTCTCTTTATCAAAATAGTTCCTGTAAATCAATGGGTTTTAAATAAAAGAAAAAGATAGATCCAAGGGGTAAATCAGTAAGTATGAATTAAATTTATCTAATATCCAGACATATACTTTTAACAATGAATGTTTTCTTAACCGATCATAAAAACCATAGCATGACACAACCCACAGTATGACTGTACCATCGTATACATCTTAGGTGCTTAATTCAATTCCACTATTCACATATCACAAGTATTTCCAAGATTTCAAAACAACACACATTAATTCATCATTAAAACTATAGATCAATAGACTTCAATAACTTTAATTCAATGACAATTTAACAAGATAATCTTTAAACCTGGTTTCTTCTAATGACTTTCATCACATAAGAAACTATCATGCTTCAGCACAATCACTGGCATTCAGGTGGATTATAACTCATTAACCTTATCAAACAACACAATTCAATGCAAACTCCATATTTCGTAAACCTGCAATTCTATTAACTCTAAAAAGATCCGGTACAATGTATCTCTGCAAAACTCTACAAAATTCTATCTCCTAGCACTAGGTAAGCCAATCCAATTCTCAATTAGTTGACCCTTACAATGTGATACCCATTTGGTATTTATAGATATACAAAAGAAGTTCAAACTTCACTTCTATCTTAGGCTTTCCACCTTTTTAGGAGCAATCAACTTTCTTGGAAACTCAGATCAACTTTGATCTTGAGTTCTTACATTATGCATTCAGTTTGATCTAACAATAGAAGATAGAAATAGAAGAAAAGAAGTCATGCGCCCTTAAGACTATTAGTGTTGCATGCATGCAACATGCAAGGAAGAAGATCATCATTCATGTGACATGCAAGGAAGAAGAACATCATGCATGCAAGATTTTATGCATGTGAAGCTGGATCCGCTATGAACTCATCATAGCTGATGAAGACTTGTTGTAGCATATCCATATCTGGTCCATCAATCTAGTCATCTTCAAATTTGATACGATCCAACTCAACTGCAGCAAACTCTTTCATACTTTTTACCTTGATCAATTCTTTCCCTGCAGCTTTTATTTCTTCTTTGACTTCTACAAGCTGATCTATCACCAAGTCTCCTCCATCATCTTTCTCCTACAAGCAAACCTCTAATTAGACCTTTAGATAAATCATCATAAAACATGCTTTTAAAACCTACCTATTACACATACATCAGATTCAGAACCAGACAGAAGCTCAAAACAATCTCTTTTGCAAAATTGGCGGACTCGAAGCAAAAACCGATACAGGAACTTCACCTAATAACAAACAGGCTCGGAGTCGGGAAGGTTATTGGAACTGGGATTGGAACAAAAATCGGATTTGGTTTTCTTCAAATTCTCATTTTCATATTCTATTTTCATTCCACCTCCACCTCCTATTTGATCATCGTTACTTTGAAGAAAGACTTTCCATTATATGCAGAGCCGGACCCAGGATGAAAACAGAATTTATAACCTTCACAAACAAAATTCTTAAGTTCAAGATCAGTTCTGATCTTGCCTCCGCTAGTTATCACATACTTCAAGGAAACCTTTTAAAACTCGAAATCGGAAATAGGATAAAAACAGAATTGATAACCTTCGCAAACAAAATTCTTAAGTCCATAATCCATTCCAATCCCGCCTCCGCCTATGCTAATCATGACATCATCAAATTTATTCATTTTCAACATAAATTCATGATTAAAACCTAGGTCGCTATACAATGGCAAAGGAGCTTTAAAAATACCATACTCATATGACCATGGGGAATCAATGGCACTTCTAAGATATCATTTTTTTAATCATTTAAAGTAATTTGCAGAGACCAATGAAACCCTAATCTAACAAACCTAATAAAACTAGGGCACGGGTTTAAAACCTTGCCATTCTACCAAACGATGAAACCCTAATTTAAACAATAAATCTAATCTACCCTAACTCACTGTAAAATCTCTAATCTACCTTACTGTAGATTCTTAATCTAACTCATGCCATTAAAAACCTTTAATCTAATCTAATCTACTACAAATCAAAAATGACACGACGCAATCACGATTAAGATGTGAAAGCGACAATGCCCAAAAATAGAAAGAAACAACATGATAAAACAAGACAACAAAGATTAAAGCAAAATAAACAATCCAAAACAAGAACCTGCTCATTCAATCACATCGATGATCATAAAATTTCTTTAAAACACAATGATTGAACACGCTAGCAGATATAAAGCAAAAACACAACAAACACAACCGCAAATAAACAAACGAACAACAAAGGTTAAAGACCTACCTCAAACGCAAACAAAGCCATGCTAACTTTCTGAATCGATTCGCACACAATATCCCTTCTCTATCTCGATCAATTTGCTCAAATGAACTCTGCTATTGCTCTTCGCGCTCTCAGACTTGTAATAATAACAATAATGATCGACTTTAACCCTTAATAAAGGAAAATATGTGAATTTATACCTACACTGGCAACCACCATTAATGCATTAAAATGCTATAAAGGTGGAGTCGAAACTGCAAGAGAACGAACACTGGTCTGCAGTGTGCTTCGGTCAAAAAGTCAATGACCAAAAATTAGCGGGGGCGGGACTAAAATGGAAACAGGATCTTACATTTATAAAATTTCCAAACCTTATTCCCATTCCGGCTCTACGTCTGACAACTAAAAACAAAACAAAAACAAAAATAAAAAGTTAAGTAAAAACACAAAAAATGAGACAGAACAAACATAAAAGAAGTAGCAAAGGTGGGATCGAAATTGAATTTGATTTTGCAAATTTTGATAACAACCATCCCAATTCCCACTCCGGCTCCACTTCCACCAAAGACCAAAAATAAAGGCAAAGAAAAGACTGTCGGGATAGAACCAAAACAAGCCTCAAAAGAACTTTCAAAACCCAATTCATCTCCGATTCCGATTCCGACAAAGAAACCAAAGAAAATCAAAGTATTGGCAAAACTAGACTCCAAAATTTGTTTCAAAAATAACTAAGTACAAAAACACAAAGGGGCACCCATTTTGACGAAGGAAAAAGATGGGGTGGTTATGCAAGGCATAACAAATGGCGACTCGGCTGGGAAAATGATTTACCTATTTTCAAAATACCCAAAGAAAATTTTAGTCACCCAAAAACTACTTGGCTTATAAACACCTTACCTTGAATGAGATCAGATATTTGTAGGATAATCTTGAGTTCGAATCTCAGATGTTATGTGCTCATGAGTTATTTTTGAATCTGAGTGTGTGCCTATATTGTGCATCATTCTTTGTAGATACTTTCTCTGCTTGTGAACAATTATATCTAAGTTTCAAGTTACATAAGTTGAGTCCTTTAACTATCGTGCAGTAAAATCCTAGGTATTGCTCCGCTGCCAGACAGACATCCATAGCCCCGATGGAGATACCTCTAGCCCTCTCAAAGCATTGCTCTACTGCCAGACAGGCGTCCATAGCCCCGATACAGATACTTGGTTACCCACTTGATATTGATCTTGCTTTTCTTTCTTTCTTTCTCTTGATTCTTTTCTTTTTATGGATGGAAATTCTTTTATGCATCTCTCAATACTTAGATTCAATGAAGCTAAAATGTGGGTTGAGTACTACAATAGATTTCATCATAGTTTTGGAATCTGATTTTTCACTTGAAACATAGATAGAGTCATTCTAAAACAAATAGGTAATTACTCATGCAGATGTTTTTCTAATTTGGTGACAGATCTTTGATCACAATTCATGAGATATTCACATTTACATCTTCTATCCTTAATAACTTTTCCAACCCAAACTAGAATGATCATAAAACATAAGTTTTAGAATGAAATCCTTTTCAATGATTATAATGAGAATACCTAAACCAATTTCTCTCCTAGTACCAATAGTATACTTTGAATAACAACCCCCTAACTTGAGATGAGCAAAATAAGAATCCCCAATGAAACAAGACAAAACAAAATAAACAAACAACAACAAAGAAAGAAAACAAAACAAGCAAAACAAAAACTAAAACCTAAAAACTAAAAACAAAAACTTAATTACATATGATACAATATAGTACATTGCTTTTCAAAACACCAGACTTTCTATGCACCAAAATAGTGTTTGAGAAACTGACCATTAACTGGTAATGGAACAGGCTCTCCTGTTAGGGTACTCAAACGAAAGACATTCTCCCCTAAGATTTCAGCTATTTGGTAGGGACCTAACCAAGGTCTATCGAATTTCTGATGGTCTTCCTTCCTTTCTCTAGCCTTATCCCATAATAGCACAAGGTCTAATATCCTAAAAGCTTTTACTTTGGCTCTTTTGTCAAACCAATGCTTGACAATAGCCTGATGTTTAGAGAATTGCTGCAAAGCAACATCTCTTTGTTCTTCCATGTTCAATAAGTTAAGTAGTCTAACCTCAATCCTATCATCCTTATTATAAAACTCCTGCATAAATTTCAGAATAGGTATTTGTAAATGTATGGGGAAGATTGGATCCTGGCCATAGATTAGCTTAAAAGGTGAATTACCTAGGGCTGCTTTAATTCTGGTTCAATCTACCCATAAGGTAAATCTCAGTTGGGTATGCTAGTCCCTAGGGTTACTTGCTAACAACTTTTTTATTACTTCCAATAAATTCTTATTTGTGGACTTAGCCACTCCATTCCCCTGAGGGAATAATTGGAAGAATATTTTAACACAATCTTATGCTCATAAGCCCATGAAATAAATTCAGCGGAAGAAAAAGCAAGGCTATTATCACATACCAGAGCAAATGGAACTCCAAACCTGGTTGTGTTGTTCTCTGTTAGAAACTTATTAACCACCTCCGTGGTGTTATTTTTGTAAGGCAAAGCCTTCGTCCAACGTGTGCAATAATCTGTCACAGTCAAGATGAATTTGTGACCTGCAGAAGAATTTGGATTAATCACTCCTACAAAATCAAGTGCCCATTGGGAAAATGGCCTTACCTCATAAACTGGTTGTAGGGGCATCGCAGGATTTCTTTCTCTTGATGCAGAAGTTTGACATACATGACAAGTCCTGCAATGTTGATACACATCCCTAAACACATAAGGCCAATAGTAACCTGACCTTAAAATCTGATGAGCCAACACATCAACAGATCCATGTCCTGTCCCATGCCTACCATGAAATTCACTTATAGCATGTTTAGCTTCTTGCTGATCCAGACAATGCAAGTAGATTCCTTGGAAATTCTTCCTGTAGATTGATACTCCTTTAAGCATATAATGGGCACTTTTCATACTTAGTGCTCTTCTTTGAGTTGCATTCATCTCTTCTGGACACTTGTTATTGAGGAGGAAAAATACTAAGTCTATATACCAGGGATCTTTTGTGAATGACTGAACAGTGTATTGTTGGCAAGTTATACTTCTATCCACTTCAGCCATTGCCTTTGACAAACCTTGACCTCTTACAAGCTTCATTGGGTGAATCTTTAAGTCAAATTCTTGTAAAATGGCCATCCATTTCCCTCTTCTTTCTCCTAGTTCACTTTGCATCAGGAGGGACTTTACAGCTGGATCTGGGACTATAGCCATCACTTGACTTCGAATTATGTAGTGTCTAAACTTTTTCACTGCTCGCACCAATGCAAAAGCCTATTTTTCTATTAATGAATATCTTACCTCTGTACTCTTAAATGGAGAGCTCATAAAAGCAATAGGCCTCTCCTCATTCTCTTCTCTTCTCTGTGTCAAGACTGTTGCACATGAATCCTCAGAAGCAAAAGAATAGATGTAAAAGGGTTTTAGATAATCCGGGCTTGTTAAAATAGGTGCCTCAAATATAGCTTGTTTAATCTGCATGAAAGCAGATTTAGCCTCTTCACTCCATTCAATCTTTGCATCCTTCATCATTTCATTAAGTGGTTTAACAATTTCTACAAACCCTGTTATAAACTTCTTGACAAAATTAACCCTTCCAAAGAAAGATCTCATCTCCTTCTTACTTCCTAGCCTTGTCAACTTCAAAATGGCTTCTACTCGATCAGGATCTATGGAAATTCCCTCCTCTTATATAATGTGACCCAAGAGCTTCCCTTCAGAAACTCCAAATACACCTTTCTTTGGATTGAGAGAAACACCATAACTAATACATTTTTTCAATACTTTCTCTAAATCAGTTGCATGATCTTCTCTACTCTTAGAGAAGATAGTCAGATCATCAACATAGATGATTATACACTTTCCTATCAGGTCTTTAAATGCTACATCCATCGCTCTTTGAAAAGTAGCATCAGCATTGATTAGACCAAATGGCATCCTCCTGTAGGCAAATGTGCCTCACTTTGTAGTGAAAGCAGTCTTCATCCTATCCTCATGACTTACTAGTACTTGATTATATCCTGAATATCCATCCAAGAAAGACATCATTTGAGATCCATTAACTATTTGCAATACTTCATCAAGAGAAGGTAATGGATAATTGTCCTTCTCAGAGGCTTTGTTTAAATTTTTGAAATCCACACATAACCTGATTTCCCCATTCTTCTTCCTGACAGGAACTAGATTAGCCACCTAGGTAGAGTGTCTAACTGGAAAAATTATTCTTGCAGCCAAAAGCTTCTATACTTCTCTCTAGATCAGAGGCTCGATTAATGCATTGACTGGGCGTTGCTTTTGGTGAAACGACTTGGCTTTTGGCTTAAGAGGAATTGTATGTGTGATGACAGATGTATCAAAAGTTTTTAAATCATCATAGCTCCAAGCAATTGCTTCAATATTCTACTTCAAAACTTTGATTATCTCATCCTTTATTTCTTGAGGACAAGTCTTCCCTATAAGAACATTCCTTTCTACCCCTGAGTGAGTCAAATTAACGGATTCATACTTGCCTCCCTCACTTTTTGTAGGCATTCTCTTATAAGCTCGTGGATCTGAATCAAATATCCTCTCCAATGCTATCACCCCTTTTGGAATGTTATTGCTCTTTAAATCCATTATCCCTTCTGGATTGTCACTTTCTGTATTGTCACTTCCTGGATTCCAGTCTCCTTGATCCCTATCAACATCATCAATTATCTGTCCTTGAAATACATCAGAACTCTCCAAAAAGGCCAAAATATGTTGATCATCATTAAACACCTGGAAGTGTCTAACATTGTTAGGAATTGGAGGGACTGAAATCAATTCCATAGAAAACCTCTTCAGATTTGAATCCTGCATTGGCTCTAATGTACTTGTTGCAACAACAAGAGCATTTGCTATTTGATTTGCTTCCCTTGGAATAAGAGTAATCCCAAAGGCATCAAAATCTTCTATTAAATTCCAGACCCTATTCCTATAAGCAGCCAATCTTTTATTATGGCAAGTGTATTGGCTACGTACCTATTTCACAATTACCTCAGAGTCTCCCATCACTGTAAGAGTAGTTACCTTCTTCTTATGAGCAAACATAAGTCCTCTTGCAAGTGCCTCATATTCAGCCACATTGTTAGTGCAACCAAACTACAATCTGTAAGAAGCAAAATAAGTTTTCCCTTTTGGGTTAGTTAGTTCAATTCCTGCTCCACTTCCTGCTTTAGATTTAGAACCATCAAATTTAAGAGTCCATAACTGGTCTTTTGCTGGGAGCTCTTTATTTTTAGAAACTACAGAGATTTTGTCACTTGTGACATGTGGTGGCTCAGACTTTTGTTGTTTATCAGAATTCATGTTGAGAAGAATCTCAGTTAACGATTTTCCTAGTTCCTCAATTTGTTCAATAACTACCTCCTGAGTGATTTCTTGGGTTGAGTCACAATCTAACTCATCTTTTATTAACTCTCTTGACATTGGCAAAGCATCTGGAATAGGGGTATTAAAATGAAATTGAGATACTTCCACTTCCTCTTTTTGATCTGAAAACCCTAAGACCTGAGTCTGTTCTACTGGTAAAGAAACCTCTTCTAGAGAAGACTAACCCGTGTAAGAATAGTTGCATCCTTAGCTTGGAAAGAGAACTCATTGATGAGAGTCTCAGTTACCTCTTGAAATTCTTGCTTGGGTAGATCTACATGCCTTAGAATATCTATGCATGATTGACATATCAACTCCGAATGGTTATGATAGTGTAGATTACTCAAATCAGTTTATGTTCCTAAAACCAACCTATCTTGTTGCAATTTCTTTATTAGAACTTGCTGGTTGATGTGAATCATCGAATCAGTGTGGTCTAAGGATAGTATATCCTTAGGACTAATTACAGAGAAGGTAAGGACTTCCTCTTGCTTGTAAACACCTATCTCAGTCTCAAAGAATGCTACTTCATTTGGAGTATCATACTCTATAATCATGTGTTTGAGCCTAGGTTCACTTTCAATTCTTATCTGAGTGGCAACCCCTTTCCATGGTAACCACATGTGCGAGAAGTCCAAGGACAGATATCCACTTATGCTTTTCATTAGCTCTCTACTTAAAAGCATCCCATATGTTTCTGGGATGTCAGCAACTTGAATATCTATATAGGTTTGGATCCTTGGGTCTGATTCAACCTGCACATGCATGTTCTTCAATTCACCTACAATATTAACTTCGGTTTTATTCAATTGAATCACCTTTTTATTGGTTGGAATAGGACTCAATCCTAACTTTTTACAAATTGAAAAAGGCATGATATTCCCTGATGCTCCATAATCTAATAACCAATTGTGTAGATTCTTTCCAAAGATCCTCAAACTTAACAAGAAAGGTGGGGTACTGGTCTTACCTCTATACATAGCAGCATTCACCTCCTTTGTGGGAGTCACTTTACCTTTTCCTTTCAAGCGATCTGTTTCTTCCAAAGCTTTTAATACCACCTCCCTTTGAGCTGGGCACCACTTCATAATATCAAAGAAAGACAGTGATGTCTTCTGCCTTTGCAATTCTACAACAAAATCAAACTTTGAATCATTCCTAAATTGGTACTTAGGAAAATAAGGCTGATTACCTCTATTATGAGAATCAGAAGGTCCCTTTGGTGGGGGTGGATTGTTATCTGCATTCTGATTTGGTGGAACCATGTTGTTAGGGGGTTCAGATGTAGTGAATGGCGCTTTGTTCTGGTTCCTTAGAAAGTGACCACCCTTAGATTGGAAGGCTTGAGCATCATAGACATTTTCTTCCAACTCATTATCCCCTTGCATAGGGAATTGATACTTTTCTTCAATGGTTTCATAAGTCATGGCAGTGCTGGCCGGCCCATTGCCTTGATTATAATTTCCTGCTTGAGGATGGGCATCAGCCTGTGCAATTTTCACCATTTTCTCCATTTCTGGGCAATTGACCTCAGAATGAGCTGCTGTATCATGCAACCTACACCAATTTGTCATAAAATTCAAATCAGCAACATTAGCAGTATTTGATCTCTCTTCACCTGCTTGATAATTATGGGGAAATCCTCCATTGTTAGGTCCAGTGTTCCACTGCCTATTATTGTTGTTGTTGTTATTGAATCTCTAATTGTATCCTCTGTTTTGATTTTGATAATTCTGATTTGAAGAGTTTTGATTCTGGAAGTTCCTATTGGTGTTCTAATTAGAGTAATTTCCCTGATAGTTTTAACCTCCCTGATTGTTGTAATTCTGGTTTTGATTATTGGGAGGGTTTTTTCTGAGCTGTTCCATGTCATTTGACATCTGAGAGAGAGTCTTTTTGAGAGTCTCTACTTCACTTGTAAGTTGAACTGTTTGATCATTCTGCACATTTTGGACTATGGCTGGGGAATGGACATGGGTTGGTCCTCCCCCTTGTTGCGATTGATTTTGAGGTTGATGTGTTGTATCGTGCATGCTATTTCCAAAGAAAGGCACAGTTGGTGGAGCTTGCAACTCAAATACAGGTCCATAATGGGAATAAGACGTCCCTAGGACAGTGTTGTATAACGGTGGATTAGGCATCTGATAATTCATTGGAGGAAAAGGTACTCCCAATCCTCCAAGTTGCAGATTTGTCTGTTGTTGCAATTTGATAGCCAAATGATAAATCTTAGATAGTGAGTTAATCTCATCAGGTTGATAAGTTCTTTGTAAGACCAGACCAATCAAAGGAGCGACAACTCTTAGATATGCCTGTATGGCCATGGCTTCCGGCACTAGGTAAGGCTCTTGTAGCCTAAAATACATTCTATGAAACCTAGTGTTGAACAAGGGCAACGGTTCATGATGCTCCTTTCTAATAGTGGAAAATTGGTGATATAGTATTGCAGGGTCCACATAAACCCTGAACTAATTAATAAAAGCATTCTCTAAATCTATCCAACCCAGAATGGATCCTTGGGGCAAATTTAGATACCAATTATATGCCATATCTCCTAAACAGTAAGGAAATAGTCTACATACCACATCTTGATGAGCGACTTGAGCTCATGTGCAGGCATCTTTGAATGCTTGTATATGTTCCTCTACACTTCTTGATTTTCCATGCATGTATTTTGAACAGAACTTCTCTAGGTTCTTTGGTAAATCATGGAATCCACTTGGAATAGTCCCTAACGGGGAGGGATTACCCAAAAAATAAGCCATTGGTGGGATTGGTTGGATAGGTGGTGGTGATAAAGGCTGAATTGGTGGTAACAAAGGCCTACTTGGTGGTGGTGTCGATGGAATTGGTGGAAATCCTAGTGGAGTAAGCAGTGGTGGTAATGTAGGTATTTCTACCCTACGAGCATGAGGTCTTGATCTAATCGGGGTTTGAAATTCTTTGAATAGTTCACGATTAGTAGAGGATCTAAGAACCCTCTCGTATCCCTCTGGCAAAAAATATCTTCCATGAGCTAGCTTGTCCTTTCAAACCCTCCTTCTAGTGCCAATTTCTGTTGATGGTTAAAATGACACAAACAACATTAAAACAAAATATTTCTACTCTATTTCTCCTGAAAGAGAAAGACATGTAGTAGCCTAACTCCCAAGGTCCGAGTAGTTGGTTCTCAACTGTCTGATGTCAATCATTTGGTTCATGCAACTGTAATATTCAAGGGGCCTGTGCTGGTAACAAAGGATTCAAGCTATGACTCTCTTTATCAAAATAGTTCCTATAAATCAATGGGTTTTAAATAAAAGAAAAAGATAGATCCAAGGGGTAAATCAGTAAGTATAAAGTAAATTTATCTAATATCCAAACATATACTTTTAACAATGAATGTTTTCTTAACCGATCACAAAAACCATAGCATGACACAACCCACAGTATGACTGTACCATCGTATACATCTTAGGTGCTTAATTCAATTCCACTATTCACATATCACAAGTATTTCCAAGATTTCAAAAAAACACACATTCATTCATCATTAAAACTATAGATCAATAGACTTCAATAACTTTAATTCAATGATAATTTAACAAGATAATCTTTAAACCTAGTTTCTTCTAATGACTTTCATCACATAAGAAACTATCATGCTTTAGCACAATCACTGACATTCAGGTGGATTATAACTCATTAACCTTATCAAACAACACAATTCAATGCAAACTCCATATTTCGTAAACCTGCAATTCTATTAACTCTAAAAAGATCCGGTACAATGTATCTCTGCAAAACTCTACAAAATTATATCTCCTAGCACTAGGTAAGCCAATCCAATTCTCAATTAGCTGACCCTTACAATGTGATACCCATCTGGTATTTATAGATATACAAAAGAAGTTCAAACTTCACTTCTATCTTAGGCTTTCCACCTTTTTAGGAGCAATCAACTTTCTTGGAAACTCAGATCAACTTTGATCTTGAGTTCTTACATTATGCATTCAGTTTGATCTAACAATAGAAGATAGAAATAGAAGAAAAGAAGTCATGCGCCCTTAAGACTGTTAGTGCTGCATGCATGCAACATGCAAGGAAGAAGATCATCATTCATGTGACATGCAAGGAAGAAGAACATCATGCATGCAAGATTTTATGCATGTGAAGCTGGATCCACTATGAACTCATCATAACTGGTGAAGACATGTTGTAGCATATCCATATCTGGCCCATCAATCTAGTCATCTTCAAATTTGATATGATCCAACTCAACTGCAGCAAACTCTTTCATACTTTTTACCTTGATCAATTCTTTCCCTACAGCTTTTATTTCTTCTTTGAATTCTACAAGCCGATCTATCACCAAGTCTCCTCCATCATCTTTCTCCTGCAAGCAAACCTCTAATTAGACCTTTAGATAAATCATCATAAAACATGCTTTTAAAAACTACCTATTACACATACATCGGAGTTGGAACCAGACAGAAGCTCAAAACAATCTCTTTTACAAAACTGGTGAACTCGGAGAAAAAACTGATACAGGAACTTCACCTAATAACAAACGGGCTCGGAGTCGGAGTTGGGAAGGTTATCAGAACTGGGATCGGAACAAAAATCGGATTTGGTTTTCTTCGAATTCTCATTTTCATATTCTATTTTCATTCCGCCTCCGCCTCCGATTTGATCATCGTTACTTTGAAGAAAGACTTTCCATTATATGCGGAGCCGGACCCGGGATGAAAACGAAATTTATAACCTTCGCAAACAAAATTCTTAAGTTCAAGATCAGTTTTGATCCCGCCTCCGCTAGTTATCACATACTTCAAGGAAACCTTTTAAAACTGGAAATCGGAAACGGGATAAAAACGGAATTGATAACCTTCGCAAACAAAATTCTTAAGTCCATAATCCATTCCAATCCCGCCTCCACCTATGCTAATCATGAAATCATCAAATTTATTCATTTTCAACATAACTTCATGATTAAAACCTAGGTCGCTATACAATGGCAAAGGAGCTTTAAAAATACCATACTCATATGACCATGGAGAATCAATGGCACTTCTAAGATATCATCTTTTTAATCATTTAAAGTAATTTGTAGAGACCAACGAAACCCTAATCTAACAAGCCTAATAAAACTAGAGCACGGGTTTAAAACCCTACCATTCTACCAAATGACGAAACCCTAATTTAAACAATAAATCATATCTACCCTAACTCACTGTAAAATCTCTAATCTACCTCATTGTAGATTCTTAATCTAACTCACGTCATTAAAAACCTTTAATCTAATCTAATCTACTGCAAATCAAAAATGACACGACGCAATCACGATTAAGATGTGAAAGCAACAATGCCCAAAAATAGAAAGAAACAACACAATAAAATAAGACAACAAAGATTAAAGCAAAACAAACAAGTCAAAACAAGAACCTGCTCATTCAATCACATCGATGATCATAAAATTGGTTTAAAACACAATGATTGAACACACGAGCAAATATAAAGCAAAAGCACAACGAACACAACCGCAAATAAACAAATAAACAACAAAGATAAAAGACCTACCTCAAACTCAAACAAAGCCACGCTAACTTTCTGAATCAATTCGCACACAATATCCCTTCTCTATCTCGATCAATTTGCTCAAACGAACTCTGCTATTGCTCTTCGCCCTCTCAGACTTGTAATAATAACAATAATGATCGGATTTAACCCTTAATAAAGGAAAATATGTGAATTTCTACCTACACCGGCAACCACCATTAATGCATTAAAACATCGTAAAGGTGGAGTCACAACTGTAAGAGAACGAACATTGGTCTGCAGTGTGCTTCAGTCAAAAAGTCAACGACCAAAAATTGGCGGGGGCGGGACTAAAATGGAAACAGGATCTTACATTTATAAAATTTCCAAACCTTATTCCCATTCCGGCTCCACGTACGACAACTAAAAACAAAACAAAAACAAAAACAAAAAGTTAAGTAAAAAGACCAACCTAATAAAACAAAATACAAAAATCGAGACAAAACAAACATAAAAGAAGTAGCAGAGGCGGGATCGGAATTGAATTTGATTTTGCAAATTTTGATAACAACCATCCCAATTCCCACTCTGGCTCCGCTTCCGCCAAAGACCCAAAAAAAAGGCAAAGAAAAGACTGTCGGGATAGAACCAAAACAAGCCTCAAAAGAACTTTCAGAACCCAATTCATCTCCGGTTTCGATCCCGACAGAGAAACCAAAGAAAAACAAAGTATTGGCAAAACTAGACTCCAAACTTTGTTTCAAAAACAACTAAGTACAAAAACACAAAGGGGCACCCATTTTGACCAAGGCAAAAAATGGGGTGGTTATGCAAGGCATAACACCCCCCACTTGAAAAAAATATTCCTCCTTTGCACATTCATATTCTTTCCCCTTTTGCACAATTAAACTTTGTTTTAACTTGCAAAATATCTATTTTTCCTCACATGTGAGGATATTCTAAGGAATTTTTTTTTCTAAAAAACTTACTTAACTTCATGTGCAAGTTAACTTGTGACATCTAGTGCAAGTTAAAAGTGTGTTTATTTGGATTAAATGTAAGCCCTTGATTAAATATCAACTTTCATTTTTAACCCTTGATGAGAATCCATGATCCATGCCTCCATCTTTTAACATCAAACTTATGTTGTTAAAATCATTTACACTTGCACTCACATTTAACATCATTTTTTATTTATTTACTTGTATATTAGCTTAGCTTCCATTAATAGCTTCCATGATAACATAGATGCATACATTTGGCTTATTTATTAATTAGGATTTTAATCTTTTTAATCTTGCATACATTTAGAATAGATTTGCATACACCCATATCAATCATCTTAGCATAAATCATGTTAAAATAACTTGCATCATATTCATTTAACTTTAAATCATGTTTTCATATACATCTATCAATGGTTTCATCAATTTTCTTCAATAAAATTGATTTAAACAAGCTCACTATCCAAGGGATTAGGAAAGGGTCACCATTGCACATCAATGTGACACCACTCCCCCAATAGGATAAGCTTCAATGTCTTAGATTAGAGGTTTTTTAAACTTTCATGATTTAGAATGTTGGTTTTAATGGCTTCTTTGTCTTTGTTTACAGTGAATGATATTATTGGGATTGATGTTTAGTGGGTTAAATATGCCTTGAATCTGTATGGATCAGGTGTAGTTAGTCTTCACTAATGTCATTGGTCACATTCTGGCACTAGAAGAAAGGCGAACTTTAATTTTTTGGATTTATTTATTTATTTTGGGTTTAATCTTTTAAATACATGATTTTCCTTAATTTTTAATGAATTCTACATGACTAATCTTGTAGAAAGGTTGTTGGGTTTTGAAGATCTCATGTCTAGCTTTCCAAAATATTTTACGTTTTTAAAATTGATCAAGATTTGAGGAATTTGTCATTATCTCAAGTTTTTGTCCATGATTAATTTTATTAAAAAAAATAAAATGGGTTTAATCTCTTAAATGCATGATTTTCTTTAATTTTTAATGAATTCTAAATGACTAATCTTGCAGAAAGGTTGTTGGGTTTTGAAGATCTCGTGTCTAGCTTTCCAAAATATTTTACGATTTCAAAATTGATCAAGATTTGAGGAAGTTGTCATTATCTCAAGTTGTTGTCTATGATTAATTTTTCCATTTTTTATTATTTAAAATTGGGTTTAATCTCTTAAATGCATGATTTTTTGTTAATTTTTAATGAATTCTACATGACTAATCTTGCAGAAAGCTTGTTGGGTTTTGAAGATCCTATGTTTATCTTTCCAAAACATTTTAGAATTTTAAAATCGATCAAGATTTGAGAAAGTTTTCATTATCTCAAGTTGTTATCCATGATTAATTTTGTTGTTTTTATTTAATTTGGGTTTAATCTCTTAAATGCATGATTTTTCTTCATTTTTAATGAATTCTACATGACTAATATTGCAGAAAGGTTGTTGGGTTTTGAAGATCTCATGTTTAGCTTTACAAAAAAACTTACGATTTTAAAATTGATCAATATTTGAGAAAATTTGTCATTATCTCAAGTTGATGTTGTGTTGTTAGAATATGTGAACTAATTATAAAGTAAACTAACACACCAATGAAACATTAAATTGAAAGAAACTAATTAAAAAGACAAAACAAACTCTAAATAACAACAACTCCTACAAATGCATTCCATTGTCCTCTATCTCCAAGGATTTGATTAAAGTTATTGACTCTCAGTTGGTGTAAGCAATAGCTTGTTGAAATGACAACTTAGGAGAACGAGATTTATGCAACATGCATGTCTATTGCTATGTGATTTAAGCCATTAAATGAACTTGAAATTGCTATACTATGAACTTGAAAATATTATGTTAAGATGCTGATTTGAATGCAACTATAATGATTATGCTAAATTCACAAAATCTAAGAACCTTTTCAACTCACAAAAGGGTTGTATTTATAGATTTTTGAAGGCAAGAATCTAGTTGGCCAAAATCAACGGTTGAGTTCAAACCTGTCAAGATGAATGATGAGAGATTGAGAAGTTGAGAAAAAGATGGAAGGTTGAGAGAATAAAGGGAGATGTTTCCTCATATACAACTTTTTCCATTCAAAAATGGAGGAAAGTTGCCATTTGTGCACTTCTTTTATGAGAAGTTAATTGATAGTTTGAGAAAAAATCCATAATTAAATAAATAAAGTTATTTAATTACATGTGACAAAGAATTAGAAGCTTCCATAATTTAAATAAATTATGTGTGAGAGATGATAAAAGCGCTTTAATTAAATATATAAAATACTTAATTAAATATAAAAAGAAAAAAATTTCTAATTAAATATTATAGAATATTTAATTATAGTGAAGAGAAAAAAGTTTCTAATTAAATATTTTAGAATATTTAATTAAGTGGAGAGAAAAAAGCTTCTAATTAAATATTTTTATAATATTTAATTAAATGGAGAGAAGAAAGCTTCTAATTAAATATTTTTAGAATATTTAATTAAGTGGAGAGAAAAAAGCTTCTAATTAAATCTTTTAGAATATTTAATTAAATGAAGAGAAGAAAGTTTCTAATTAAATATTTTAGAATATTTAATTAAATGTAGAAAATGAATTTAGAAGAATATTTCATTATTTGAAAATTCAAACTTAGAATAATATGATAATTAATATAAATAAATTATGGAATTTATTTAATTTAATTAAGAAGAAGATCATGATAATTAAATAAACTTATTTATTTAATTAAGCTAGAAGAATTAGAAAGGTGAATGATATAAATAAATAATTGAATTTTATTTATATGTAGATGACTTTAGAACATTAATTAAATAATTCATATTTAATTAATTAACAGGCTTGATTTATAATGACTATTTTTATATGTGTACATTTTGCCCCTCTTTGAAGTGATGTGTTTTACGCATTGCTTCAAAGAAAAATTCAGATAATGAAAATTTTGCCCCTGACTTTGAAAATTTGACCGATGATGCTATATGTCCCTCAGGCGATGAATTGGATAAAATTTTGAATGTTTCAGATTTATATTTTGAGTTTTTTTTTTTTTGGAAATTTTTG
The DNA here is from genome assembly GCA_007115665.2 of Sequoiadendron giganteum. NCBI lineage: Eukaryota > Viridiplantae > Streptophyta > Pinopsida > Cupressales > Cupressaceae > Sequoiadendron > Sequoiadendron giganteum. The sequence goes on from CM021107.1 coordinate 9,720,874, forward strand.
ATGATTTTGAAAATGTGCAGTGATTTACTGTCCAATTCATCGGCCGATAAAGATGATTTGATGAAAACCACTATTGAAAGATTGATATAAAATGAAGATGATGATGATGATGATGATGATGATGATGATGTTTTTCAATTGATTCATCATGTGATAGTGAATTTATGATGATTGATTGATGATGACTGATATGAATGATATGATAGATTGATAAATTTGTTTTCATGATCGATGAAAAACAAATAGTAAGATTGATAAATTTGCTTTCATGATTGAAAAATAAATAGTAAGATTGATAAATTTGCTTTCATGATTGAAAAACAAATAGTAATATTGATAAATTTTCTTTCATGATTGATGAAAAACAAATAGTAATATTGATAAATTTGTTTTCATGATTAAAAAACAAATAGTAAGAGTGATAAATTTGCTTTCATGATTGATGAAAAACAAATAGTAAGAGTGATAAATTTGCTTTCATGATTGATGAAAAACAAATAGTAAGATTGATAAATTTGCTTTGATGATTGAAAAACAAATAGTAAGATTGATAAATTTGCTTTCATGATTGAAAAACAAATAGTAAGATTGATAAATTTGCTTTCATGATTGAAAAACAAATAGTAAGATTGATAAATTTTCTTTCATGATTGATGAAAAATAAATAGTAAGATTGATAAATTTTCTTTCATGATTGAAAAACAAATAGTAAGATTGATAAATTTTCTTTCATGATTGATGAAAAACAAATAGTAAGAGTGATCAATGTGTATTCATGATTGAAAAACAAATAGTAAGAGTGATATATTTGTTTTCATGATTGAAAAATAAATAGTAAGAGTGATAAATTTGCTTTCATGATTGATGAAAAACAAATAGTAAGAGTGATAAATTTGCTTTCATGATTGATGAAAAACAAATAGTAAGATTGATAAAAAAAATTTCATGATTGATGAAAAACTAATAGTAATATTGATAAATTTGCTTTCATGATTGATGAAAAACAAAGAGTAAGAGTGATTTGATTGATTGGATTGATTTGATCAAAGAGGGTTGATACAATAATTTGATGAAGATGAGTGAAGGGTTGAATGATTAAATGATTGGATTGAGATGAGGAAGATGATGCAAATGATGGATGAGAGAGGATGATAAGCAATAGGAGATTGGTAAGAGAAAATGAGAAGAAACAAAGAACAAATGGATTCAAAAATAATTATGATGTTGTCCCAGGAAAACTACAAGCCAAGATGGATTGATGATGATGAGGATAGTGTTATTGATAAGGGAAGGATACATCCCGATAATGATGATGATGATCAAGGTTTGCAATAAGGCTAGGAACAAGACCAAAGGTATGATTGAATGATTTGTGCTAGATTAAGTGGATTGATTAGATGAGATTGGAAGAAAGGATTGGATGTATTGATTGAGATGAGATTGGAAGAAATGATTGGATGGATTGATTGAGATAATGCAGATGAGATGTGACGGATATGATAATGCTCATGCATAAACTAAGATGGATGCAACCTATCTAATATAAAAACTAAAATGCAAAGTTGTCATTTTGTGAGCTACTTTATGCTTTACATTTCATCATTGAGCTTTTTTGAAATGTTGAAAGTTAGTACAAGCATCAAAGGGGATATTAGCACCAATGATGACCTGAGTACTACTTCCATGATGTTTGATATAGCAAGTTAATACAAGCATCGAGGTATAATTGAACCAAGATGACCTGAGTATTGTTTGCATAAATAGACAAAAGTTAACCATTTTCCTATGCAAATTCTGAAATGTCATCAATGATACATTATAGAGCATGTCCCATGACAAATTTGCACAATACTAGTGATTAGCCTACAAACAGCAAGCAAAGAAAAATCATACTCCTTCCTTGTGATTCTAGTTCAGTACATCATCGAACCACTCCAAAGATATGATGTTAGCAAAAAACAACAATTCAACTTATGCCTTAAGTTTGTCATTTAATTTATTTAGATTAAGATCATCCATTTTGTTTTAGTTTTTTGTCAAACCATTGTTGGGACTCAGTTTTGAATGGACAATTTGTTCTTTTTGATATTCCAAATGCACCAAGGCAACTTAACATTTCATCATTATATTTTGGGTCTAAAATTGAACAAGGCAACTTAACATTTCGTTTGGTGCATAAAATGAATTCATCTTAGTTTTAGGGGTTAAAATTTATGTGTATTCATTGTGTTTTGATTTACAACATTTTTATTGGATGTGTATGCAATTCTCTCGCACCACTTGACGATCTTGAGAAACATAAACATTCCTTAAAGGCTTTGCAAAATCACCTACATCTTTCATTTTGAATTAAAAATGAACCCCTTGCTAGTGTAGGGAAAAGGCGTGGTGTGTGTTATCTTCCTATTTCATGTGAACAGGGATGATCAAACTAAAAATGTACTTCCTTGCTATTGTTTATCTTTAGAGGGCTTGCCTCCCCACTTACAAAGGAGGGAATGACCCAAGTGGTAACGAGCTAAATCCAAGCTCTTCTGAACCACTATATAAATGTGTGGTTGCAATAAAAATTGTGATCAATGGGAAGTGGTACATGATAGCTATCCCCTAGTATCTTTATGATGTGAATAGCCCTTATTCTAAGGGTTGGGAGACCTCTCAAGGGAGTTTATCATAGTATTCCCTGAACCAAAAGCCCTTATTACGAACAATTATTTAGAATCCAAAATCCTTAATACTTTTTGGTGCAAGAATGATCATTCTAAAGCCACCTCATATTTGTACTATTCATTGTTGAAACATAAAAATCCTTAGAATCTTAGGATCTTCAAGATTTTGAGATTTGGTGGTCCCAAAAAGTGTGTCATGGAGGGGAGCCAGTGTCACCAAATCTCTAACTGTTCGCAATGTCTTAGTGCTTGGAGAAATCCGAGTGGGGACTCAACAAGTATGGCCATTTCAAGCCTAGTATTGTAAATGATTTTGAGTCAGTTGAATACATTGTTTCCTTCCAAAACATTACAAAAACAATCATTCACTATGTTCCTCAAAATTTTAAACACTTTGACTCAAATATGGATACCTCTTGAATTAGCCTTGATATTACTGCTTGTCCTAAGGATTTCTATCCTTAGAGATTTGTAAATATCTTGACTAATATCTCAATCCATATTTTCCAAATACAACATAGGTAATTATGACTTCAACCTCATGATTTTCATGAAATAGATATTGTGAAAGTTATGATGTTTTGGACATAAACATTTTAGTTTGAAAACTTAATCAAGACAAGTGTCTGTGGTAAAATCAATTCACTTAAGCAAGATAACTTGACAAATTGAACCTCGCATGACCATTTCGAGATCGATCACTCTCATTGAAAAACCAAACCTTACGCCTGCTATCATATATGGAAAACACTACAAACATTGAGTCCAAAATCATTGAGTTCTATGGTCAAAATCATTGAGTTCCATTACCCAAAGTCATTGAATTCTATTGTCAAAATCATTGGGTCCTACTGAGTCCTATTTTACCAAAATCATTGAGTCCTTAGGGTTTGATCACTTTAGAGGTATAAAAATTTTCTCACTACCTTGGTCTTGAAAAAACAAAGGTACATTCTAAGTAAACATTGGGTCAAACATTTCATTCACCCCTTCATCAAAATTTCATCCTTCACTTCACCAAAATTTCCAAAACTTTGAAATACACCAACACTTTTTGACTTCAACATCTATCAAACCCAAACCTTAACTTAGCTACTTTGTATGTGAATTGTATCCTTTTCCATGCACTTAGTTAAGTTATTTATCATCCTTGAACTAGTTTATCTTGAAGGTCATGAGTCTACCCTTAATATTCCCAAGTTCATCAACATATTTTATCCTAACATCAAAACATCAAAATCAAGTCAAAAGTGTTGTCCCAAAATGTTTGCAAAGATCACTCTCCACTTCATCCACCTTTTCATCCCCCATTATCATCATTAATCCCAAAATACTTAGAGCATCCCTTTTACCTAGATTTGAGTCAACTAGAGAGTTCAAAAATTATAAATCTCAACTCAACACTCCCATAGGTGACCCAAAATTTATGGTAACAACAAGATCACAACACAAGAGAATCATGGAAGAAACCAAAGTCCCATTCACCTCAAGTGATCCCAATCTTCAAGAATTTGATCCGAGAAGTCAAGTCACCCCGTCACAACAACCCTCATCTCCATCAGAACCATATGAGATAGAGGAAATCATGAACAACCCATTTGGACTTACTAGGGAAGAAATCATGGAACATCAAGCCTTAGAAAACATGGCTCCAATTTCCCCATATTTTTTTGCACAATCATTAAAACAAGGATTGAATTCATCTATGATTCAACCAGCTCCATCCTTTGTGTTGATTCAACCCTTAACATCTAGTCTTGCAACTAGGCTAGGAACCAACCTTGGTCTCACTTCATGTCTAGGAACAAACACAACTGTGGGTATTCACAACACAACCATTCCATTAACCACCAACCTTCCCCAAACCACAAGTTGGACACCAACCTTTGCCAAACCACTTACATTTCATGGTACCACAATAACCTTGACATTTTGAGTGCAACCATTTTCATCCATCATCACAAATACCCCAAGTATGCCTAATGTTACACAAAGTAATGTGAGCCAAGTACCTCAATTAGGACAACAAGGGTAAGATAACACCCTCATGCAAGGGAAAACCTTAGAAAGTGGTTCCAAAAACCCCATAAACACATTGAAATAAGTGGTTACCCAAGCTACTCAAGTCAATATACCATCCACATCAAACCCATCTATCATCGACCCAAATCAAAACAACACCGTGGTTACAAACCCCATCAACCAAGGAAATCCCCAAGCATAGATCAAGGGAATCATTTCAATCAATGGACTCAAGGTCCTAATGTGCCCTTGACATCACAATATCTAATGACACCATCATCATCTTTTCCCATGATCCCTCTCACCATGCAAAATAAAATGGGACCTCAAACTTACATTCCTCCATCTCAATCCACCATCTTACAAGGAATGTTAAACCAAGGGAATCCACATCCTCTCATCAACAAATCACAATCCACACAAAACATCAACACCTAAAACCCATCACAAATATCCCAACAACCAACTGATCCTAAATTGCAAGCTCATGCCTTAGCTTTGCAACATGCATAATAGAATTATCAACAAGTCATTAAACAACAACAACAACAACAAGAAGCAACCTTAGCAGCACATCAAGCAACCTTAGTATCACAACAATAGAAACAACAAGAAGTAACCTTATCAACACATCAAGTCATCTTAGCAGCGCAACAACAACAAGTCCAACAAGTCGTCTTAGCCACACAACAACAAGTCTAACAACAAGCATTATTTTCTTAGCAATATTCCCAACAACACAAAATACTCACACAACATCAACAACAAGGTTTATACTATAACCCTCAACAAAACATTGTCAATCCAAATATGTTGAGAATATATATATATCAACACCACAATCACCTACACATAATATCACACCGCCATACACCCCATATAACACCTTATCATATCAAAATCTCACATACAACTCATCTGTCATCCCAACATATGTTCTTCCACCAAGTCCACAAGATGATCTATCATCACAATTTAAGGTGTTATCATGAGAAAAGCTGGATTTTCAGATGGGCAAGACAAAGAAGCCTCATACACATAACTTATGCCCATATCCATTCGATCAAAACATCACAATGGTATTGTTCCCTCACGGTTTTGAAATCCCCAAATTTGAAAAATACAAAGGGAGAGGATGTCCTATGGACCACATCAAGGATTTTAACGTCATGTGTATGGAGGTCACCTACAATGAATCCTATTTAATGCACCTCTTTCCATGAAGTTTAACAGGTCTTGCCATAGATTGGTTTTCAAAGTTACCTCCAGAAATAAAAAATTTCCAAGAAATAATTGAAAAATTCATAGATCACTTCTTCTTTAATATTGACATGGGCGTAAGCTTAGAAGTGTTGTATACTCTCAAACAAAATAAAGGAGAATCTTTCACCAATTTCTTGCAATGATCAAGGCAAAGAGCTAGTAAAATAAAGTGGCCACTTCTCAATGAATAAGAAGTGAGAATTATCATAGAAAATGTTGATCTAGATCTATCCTTCCACTTGAAGATGCAATGCATTACCTCTTACGATGAGCTTGTACCTAGAGCCCTTAACATCGAGCAAGCCCTAATCTCACAAGGAAACACACAAGTATATAGAGACAACCACCCATCCACTAGTTTTAACAACAAGCCGCACTATTGGGCCAAGAACAATAATGTTACTAGTGATGGTATTGTTGATGTAAGGGTGGTCTTAACCACTCCTAGGCAAAAAACACCCAAACCATGAATACACAACATTTAGACATGTCACTATCAAATAATCAACCAACGATCAATGCTACAAACACTCAACATGGACAAAAAGAAACAAACACTGCTCCTAAATGATAATTCACTTCCTTAGGGGAACCTATGGAGGATGTGTTGAAGAGATTGATACAGTCTAATCTTATCACACTCCCATATTTCTCAAACTATCAAGAGCTACAAGTTAAATCTTGCAGCTATAGAGAGGATCATTTTTGTGAATTTCATCGATACAAAGGTCATAACACAAAAAATTGTTTTAGACTCAAACATATAATAGAAGATATTATTGAACAAGGAGAAATTCATGTCAATCAAAGATCTGGGAATGAAAATATAAAAATTTACACAAACCCTATTCTTGATCATACAAAATCAAAAGATTTAGGAAAGGTATCAACCTCAAAAAACATAGACAATACTCGTGATACCACGGTGGGACATATTTATTTATCACAACATGAGGAATCAAAACATGTATCAAGATACTATTTTAAAACAAAGTTCAAAACCATCAATAGTGTTTAGTACTATTGTATACTGTAATGACATCAAGTGGATATCAGATTGTGATATCTCTCCCACATATGAATCAATGATTGGGCATGTTGAAGAAGTTCCAAATGATCCAAAAATATCCCTTATTGCACCCATACCCACAAATTGTTGCGAAGAGTATTTTACTAATGATATATCATCTACCCAAGGATCATATCAAGAGGAGGCTCTTGAGGATAATGAAAGTTACTCCGAATCAAGTCAAGATCAAGAACCCCTATCCCTAGAGTTTCACCAAGAGCTAAGGTAAATATTCCAAACCATTTTAAAATCCAAAGATGTCCCCAATATCATCCCTGAGATGTTTCTTTCTGATGGAAATATAGATGTTCTTCATCCAAAAAAAGAGTCTCCCACTCTTGATATTCTAGGGTATGTGCAGGATCATGATGGGCCAAAAAGTGGCGATATCTAAGTGATATGATGACCCATGTGGCTGACAACTTTTTTTTTAACCAAAATTGATGAAATGAAAAGGGTTTTTAAAGGATATTCCCAAATTTCCACCAATATAAATTATGTTTTACTTTGAATTTAATAAATAATTATTATTCATTTTCTATTTGAATTACAACTAAATTCCTGATTGATAGGTTGATTGAAAAACATCTATAACTTTCAACCGGTGTCAAATTTTTTGAATCCAAAATATGTGTCAAATTCTATGCTTCGCATACTATAGGATTATAAATAAATAAAAAATCATGAAATTTTGACCAAGTTAAGGTGGTTAGACATACGAATTTTTATATTTTTTAATATTTAAACTAAAAAAATCATAATTAATTATTTACTTGGAAAAAAAAATACAAAAAAATATGCATCACATCTAGACATGAGTCCCCTACTTATATCTAAAATATTATAGAAAAATATTATCATTTTATTGTGGTTAGGGTGGTCAGATAGACACTTACTATTTATTTTTCCTTGAAATTTAAGTACTATTGCATTGAAATTTCAAAATTTCACCAAATAGATTTAAAATAAAATAAAATAAACCTAGTAGTTTAGAAACTACATTTAATTTTCTACAAGTTCTATTCTTACATATTTTTAAAATAATATAGATAACTTATTCAAATTTTTATGTCAAGTTGCCTAACTCTAATTTTCTGAATTTTATTTCCACTTAAGGACCTATTTTTTCCATGATGATCCTGCACATACCCTCCAACACAAGAGAAAGCAATGGTCGAGATTCTTGATTCTTACAGTGATTGTGCATCATCGACATCTTTTGAATCAACACCAACATCCTTTGAAGAAGTATTGAAAGATAAAGATTTCATAGAATCAGAGCAAATAGTTCATGTTCTTGAACATGATTGTGCATCATCGACATCATTTGAAGCGGTATCAACAGATAACAATGTTGTAGAACCAGAGAAAACCATTTATATTCTTGAATAGTAGGAACCCATAGCAATATAATGTGTTCATGATAAGTCATATTCAATGGCTATGGATTAGAGGATACATTATTAGACCAAAGGATTAGGTGTCGATAATACCTTCACAACATAGGGGGAAATCTTGTCTACAACAAACATCAACATATGGGGCATGAAGAATCCTTATGATGAAAATGCAGTCAATGCTACAACTATTTGTATCATGAGCTGGCATTCACCCATCATCTCATACAAAAATTGGGACCAACATAATAAGAAGAATTAATATTAGAGCAAGGTGAAGATCATCAAAGAAAATGAAGCAGTAAAGAAAAAAGGACACATCAAGTACAAATAGATACCAAATAAATATAAAGAAAATCATCCCTCAAAAACTCCATTAGTCAAAGAAACTATGGGGAAAAATAAAAAAGGGAAATGTATCCATCAAAAGAGTCCTCAAATGCAAAAGTGGGCTTCTAAAGCAAGGAACAAGGTATATCTAGTGGTTGGTCCTAATTCCACAAAAACCTCCATCCCCCCCATCATCGCTCATCTTCCCAAGTTTGGAGAATCAAAGGTTCCAAACCAACAACCAATCCATTTCATATTTCTTCTTGCATGACACCATACACTCCATTCACAATATCTAATTCTCGCATTGACCATGTGTTGGCAGCTACCCTTCATCATAAGGATTCTGAAGGTACCTTATCGTGATGTGTGCACATAGACAAGGTTAATTTTGATACTAGAAAGGAAAATCAAAGTTCTTCAAGGTTGCATTCAAGTGATCATATCTTAGCAAAGAAGCTTCTTCAATAAGGATACTACTAGCTTGTTATGATAGTGGCCTCTACATCAGTTCCACCAGGTGGTTCAACATGAGGGTAAAATCTTCAAAAACTCAAGAAAATCAAGAAAATAGTAAAAATAAAAATTGTCGTCTAGTGAAAACCACTACAGTGGCGCTTTGGGAAAGTACCATGATAAAAAACCTGGCAAATAGGCGTCATGAGTAGAATCGAGCATCTATATGGTCCTTCTCAGACATAAGCATCTCATCCTTGTCATGATAAATCCCATGTTCCCTCCATCCATTCAATATAGATTCATCTAGATATTCCACTTTATCTTGATCTTGACAAAGATTCGGCATATACTTCAACTCTACTCATGGAAAACTTTTGACATGCTCTTTACCACTATATCTCATGAAATCCCATAGCCCATATCCACCATGATAAAACTCTATTGAACTCTTCGCATATACATTACCTATCTTGGTTATCCATTGCATTATGAAGAATTGCTAGACACTGGGGGCAGGTTCTTGCATTCTTGTTTTCAAATAACTCTTGATCCATGTCTTATATGTCACAATGTGGCATCAACATGATGATCTAGGCATCGTTTACCTCAAAATCTCATCAAAAATCCAAAAACATTCGTAAAACATCCATCAGAAAATCCAAAACATCCAAATCACATCAAAATCCCTAAAAAGGTCAAACATCAAAAATCAAAAAATAGTGCCTTGTCGAACTACGTCATCTCTGAGCTTGAATTTAGGCAAGTCCATCATTGATGTGCCCCCGAGACACCCTAGGTCGGTCCTTTAGGAGTCTATCATAATAAACTAATATTTTCATCAATTGTTCTTATCTCATCTTCCAATAAGTCAAGTCAGTTGAACTACATCGTATCTGAGCTTAAATGTAGGAAAGGCCATCATTTATGTGCCCTTGAGACACCCTAGGTCAATCTTTAGGAGTCTATCATAATAAACCAACATCCCTTCATCTGTTAATATGCCATCTGTTAGTAAATCAAGTTAGTCAAACTATGTGGTCTCTGTGTATATAATATAGGCAAGGCTTACTTTGATCAGCCCCCAAGGCCCCTAGGATAGGTCTTTTAGGTTAGGTTCTTGGTCGAAACTAGAAAATCCCTAGACATTTGCAAAATCTCCAAAACATCCAAATTTTGAAAAATTCTTAAAACATTCAAAAATTGAAAATCCAAAAACATTGGAAAACATTCAAAAGAATTAAACAACCTCAAATAATTGAAAACCTAAACATCCATAAACTTTCAAAAAGACCAAAAATAACCTCAAAACATTTTTGAAATACCAAAAACATTGAAATAATCCAAGAAAAAACCCAAAACCATCCATCCCATCTCGCTTTCACCCACAATAAACCTCCACCCATAATAAATCAAGCATCACCTTCAACCTTTGGTGAGGCAAGTAGAATGCAAGTGTAGCAACTCGTATAGTGAGAACCTAAGTGTCAAAATCTAAAATCTAGATCATAGATAAATGCGTCAATGAAGTTTCTATCAGTGGATTACCATAAAGCTCATCATCATCCTAACATCAAACAACCCTTTGATCAAAATGTCCTAGGATATATCCTTCTTGCAATGGACATCAATATTAGAAATCAACTTAGCTATATTTAATCCGGCAAGAGATATAGATAACACTAACTATCTATCTTTGATCTTTTCTTGTGATCTATCTTAATGAACCATTTTGAGGACCTCTCGATGATGTCTATCAAAATGATTTAGAGAGAAAGGAATGGGGAATCAACCATTATCTTTCATTTTCTATGCTTGTGGGTATTCTTGTAAAATAATCTTGGCGCATACTTGCTTAGTTGTGTGTAGGAAGGTTGTTTGGAGTACGTTGTTGACTACTGCGTATTATTTGGTTCAATGTATTCTAAGCTTCTAACTTACATTCCAATGAGGTTTTTGTATGTCAAGGTGTGAATAAGAACTATCCTATCTGTTTGTAGATTCAAAGTCCATTACACTAGATACAATGCCATCCTATTTATCAATACCTTGATGCATCATGTCTATGTGTTATATCAAACAATAAGGAATGACGGAAAATCCTAATCCCAAGATATGAGAAAATCATCATCATCATTATCATCATCATGCATTTCTCATCACTCTCTCTAATGAAGTCTCGATGGATCATAGGCTTATTGGACTCCTATATCAATCTCAAATCAATGGTTAATCAATATCCATTTCATTCTTCCATCCACCTTATTCTTCTTATTCTTCTATCTTTACTAACATTTCTATCCAAGCATCAAATCTATGTGATCCACATCGAAATATACATGAGGCTACCCATATCCGATGACTGTCTATACATCATGAAATCCATCTACATCAATACTTGAGCTACAACAACAACAACCCCTCTTCTACTAGGGCATAGTGGGGCATCTATATCATCTTCAACTCAATAATCTGAAAAGTTACAACTGCTTGATCTAAAAGCAACTTGAAATCTCAGCATCTCAAGAATAAGTCTGATCTTACCAATCGTGAGCCTAATCGGAATACTTTATTCCCCAATCGATCTCTTGAGGGGGAAACCAGCCATCTTTCAATCATATCGATATCAAATCATCTAATAGACTTTGTTCCTAGCCTTGATAGAAAATCTTGATCAAATCTATCAAATCAACCATCATTGGGATATATCATTCCCTATCAATCCTTATGTTATTCAACACAATCCTTGCATTGTTGTGAATCCTCAACAATTTTATCAATCAAACAATCAAATCAATCAACTTTAGCATGCTATCAACATCTCAAAGAGATCATCGATATATGTTTCTACATTAAAATCAACACCAGTCTTTAAACCAATGCAACGAGTGCATTGCTTCAAAGAGGGGAAAAATATAGACACCTAAAAATATATCAATAGATCACATTGGCCAACTAACATCATTTCTTCCTCAAACCCATCATCTTTTTGCTTGTTTAATTAAATAAGCCTAATTATTTAATTAAATGCCTCATTTTCACCTATTAATCTAATTGACTTAATTAGGTTAATTCACCCCCTCTCACAATCACATTTCATCTGATTTAATTAAATAATGAAAATTATTTAATTTTAACCTAAGTCCTCTCATTTAATTAAATAACTTAAACTATTTAATTAAATATCATATTTGCATCTCCTTTTCATTAAATAAAAAATAATTTAATGAATATCCTCGCATTCCTCATCTTGCACATTCAAATTTAGTTTTAATTAACTAAATTGCTAATTTCCCTCTCATCAAATTGCATAGGGAATATTCTCCTATTTTCCTCCAAAAGAAGGTAATGATTACTCCAAACAAACTTTGAAACAAATTTTTAAAGTTATTGCAAAGTGTGTTTGTTTGCATGATTGTAAGCCCTTGATCTTTTCTTGATCCATGTGATCTTTGATGGGAATACTTGATCCATGTTTCATCCTCCTTTCATTTGTGACCATTGATAGATCAAATCAATCTCATCCATTTATTTTTCATTTGATCTCCATTAAATCAATTATTTAATGAATATCATATAGTTCTCCTAATTTTCATAATTAAAACTTTATTTTAATTATCAAATTACTAATCCCCCCTGACTTGCAAAGGAATATTCCAAGAGAATATTCCTCCTTTGCACATTCTTCCAAAAGGGGAATATTCCCATGGCATATGCCTTCCCATTTTGCACAATTAAACTTTGTTTTAATTTTCAAAATATCTATTTTTCCTCACCCATGAGGATATTCTAAGGAATATTGTTTTTCTAACAAACTTACTTAACTTCATGTGCAAGTTAACTTGTGACCTCTTGTGCAAGTTAAAAGTGTGTCTGTTTGGATTAAATGTAATCCCTTGATTAAATATCAGCAAGCATTTTCAATCCTTGATGAGAATCCACCTCCATCTTCTTTTGTTTTTGACCATTGATTAGATTTTTCAATCCTAGCCATTTTTTTTTCATTTGCTCTCCTATAAATAAAGCACTATTTGGAGACAAATGGATCCATCTTTTAACATCAAACTTATGCTGTTAAAATCATTTACACTTTCACTCACATTTAACATCATTTTAGCTTTATTTACTTACATAGTAGCTTAGCTTCCATTAATGGTTTCCATGATAACATAGATGCACACATTTAGCTTATTTGTTATTTAGGATTTTAATCTTTTTAATCTTGCATACATTTAGAGTAGATTTGCATACACCCATATCAATCATCTTAGCATAAATCATGTTAAAATAGCTTGCATCATATTCATTTAGCTTTAAATCATGTTTTCATACACATCTATCAATGGTTTCATCAATTTTCTTCAATAAAACTGATTTGAAAAAGATCATTATCTAAGGGATTGGGAAAGGGTCACCATTCCACATCAATGCAACACCACTCCCCCAATAGGATAATTTTCAATGTCTTAGATTAGATTTTTTTCAACCTTCATGATTTAGAATGTTAGTTTTAATGGTCTCTTTGTCTGTGTTTGCATTTAATGATCTTATTGGGATTGATTCTTAGTGGGTTAAATATGCCTCAAATTCAATTGGATTGGGTGTAGTTAGCCTTCACTAATGTCATTGGTCACAGTTTCTAACCACTTCTCCATTCTCATTCAACTTATATCTGAATACCCACTTTGATGTTTTTATCTATTGGTCTTGGGACCAATTCTCAAGTTCGATTCTTCTCAATCTACAAAATTTATTCTTTCATTGCTTCCTTCCAAAGTTCATCTTTACAAGATTCACTTACTGTCTTTGGTTCTATCTCAGAAAGTAAACATAAATTCACTTCACCAACAACTCTACTTCTAGTTAACACCCCTTTTGTCTTATCTCCAATAATTTGACTTTCTGAATGATTCTTCTATACATATCTAGGTGTACTAGGGGACATCATCAAAGCATATTTTTCTCTTTCATTCTATTCATCTCGCTTCTCTTGCTCATCTCTTTATTTTTATTCCACAATTTATTATATTCTTGCACAATCATGCTCATCAGATACATATCCATCAGTGTTAATAGAATTATTCTTTTTCTCATCAACCTTCACATTCTAGATTTCTACAATATTTCTCAGTCTTTTATTGAAACATTTGTATGCCTTGGTTTTAGTAGAATATCCAAGAAAAATTCCTTCATCACTTCTTGCATCAAACTTTCCTAGAGTTTCTTCATCTCTTCTGATATAGCATTTGCTTCCGAATACCTTGAATTATTTAACTATAGGAATTCTTCCATGCCATAGCTCATAGCGAGTCTTTGTAGTATTTTCTCTTGCTTGAACTCTATTGAACATGTAAACTACAGTATGAATAGCTTCTTTCTAGTAAACTTTTGGTAAACCAACCTCAATAATCATTGACCTAGAAGCTTCTTGAACTGTTCTATTTTTATTTTCAACAACTCCATTTTGCTGAGGAGTTCTCAGAGTAGATAACTGTCTCTTTATTCCATGCACTTCACAAAACATATTAAACTCATGGAAGGTGAATTCTCCACCTCTGTTAGATCTTAAGAATTTTATCTTCAAATTCAATTCATTTTCAACCATTTCTTTAAATGTCTTGAATCTATTTAATGTATCTGATTTCTCTCTAAGAAATGTAACCCATGTATATCTAGAATAATCATCAATTAAAAGAATAAACTATCTTTCACCAAGTAGACTTTTCACTCGTATAGGACCACATAGACCTGTATGAACTAAATCTAGTAGTTTGGTAGTATATTGTTCCTTTGATCTGTAATGATTTCTTGCTTGCTTTCCAAACTGACAATTCCTACAAATAGCATTAAAAAGATTTGTAATTCTTGGTAAATATCTCATGATCCGAACAACACTAGTCCTTGCCAAGTTATAAAAACTCATGTGACACATTCTCCTATACCATAACTGACTATCATTTATTTGAGTCATAAAGCATTTTCCATCAACACCCTGAAGTTGATAGACATTCCCTTCAAATTTCTTTCCTATAGAAATCAGTGTTCTGAATCCTTTTCACATCTAACATTTCTCATCCTTAAACACAATATCATATCCTTTTCTACCCATCTAACCAATGCTCAATAGATTATAACTTAATCCCTTAACATAGTAAACATCATCAGTATGATGCTTTCCATGAAAAATTATTGAACTTGTCCCACAAATTTTAGCACCAGTATCATCTCCAAACATAACCAATCCTCCATCATATTTCTCAAGCTTACCAAAATTAATTTTATCACTAGTCATGTGATGTGAACAACTAGTATCTATTGGAGTGAAATTACACTTAGAGGGGTGGGGGGATGAATCAGTGTTATTAACTTCTTTACCAAATTTAACTGAAACTAAAAAGAACCAGATATATGCTCTCATTTATCAATGATAGAATCATTCATGTATTTGAATGCAATTAAATAAACATAAATAAGAATAGTGTAACATAGCAGTTTAAAGAAATAAAGAACTTGAACCAAATGAATCACAAAAACTCAAATAGACACAAGATATGTCGAGTGGAAAACCCTCCTGGGGTAGAAAAACCACTCCTGAACCTGCTGCCTTTTTAAGGCTTTCATTTCAATAATTATTTTGACAATGTCTCATTGCCTAATTTCTGAGCACCAACTCAAGGAGCACCAACCCCTCTATTTAGAGACACCAATCTCAAGGAGCACCAACCCCTCTGTTTAGAGACACCAATCTCAAGGAGCACCAAACCCTCTATTTAGAGACACCAATCCCAAGGAGCACCAACCCATTTTGTGTTTTTCAATAGGACATACAATGGTCAAGAGGATCTCTCAGTTTCTCTGATTTCTGTCAAGTGCCTATTGACAGACAATGCATAGAATTCTCAAGAGTCAAGAATGACTCTTCAAAGTTCCATTCATTATCAAGCTTTAAGGTAGCTTGAGGAAAATCTAGTTACAGTGTCAATACAAATTCTCATCAAATTGTATTACAGTGATATGATTTTTCCTTTTTCTCACACTCTGATTTTCAATCTTCCATGATACAAAATACAAAAAAGACAACACACTGTGTTTTCCAATTTTTCAGTATTGAAGATAATTACCCTATATTCGCACTTAATAGAACTGCCCTTTTTACTTTTTAGATTTTTCAGAGATGATTGAGCCCTAATCTCTCTATTTTCAACAATTTATAGATTACATCATAATTTAAAACATTCGGTTATAGCTAAGACTCTTTTTACCAAACAAAGGAAGAGGTGATCTTATTCACTGTGTTTTCATCTTTGACAAGTTACTATTCAGGTAATACATAGTTTGTTGTTGCAGAATATTTTCTCTAGGCATGACAATAAAAAGTAGTATGTACAAATAGAAGTGACATAACCCTATCCTATCGAGCAACCTGCAAGGGCAGAGCTTGACCAAACAGTATCAAGACATGCATGAGAGCATGAATAACAACCACTGAAAAGCAACTGCTAGAAGTAACTGAAAGGTTATTTTGAGCAATTGAAACCTCATAAAGAATGTACTCAAAGAGAAGTTACCCACAAACCTAGATGAAGCTGAGAAGACATTCCTAAAACAATACTCATTATAATAGCTACAATTTTTAAGTAATTGAAATAATAATTCTCAAAAATAAAAATCATTATGATATGAAACTGAAACAATTAAGAATGGTTACCAACAAATCCAAGTGTGAAATTGGAAGATTCTTTAGGCTTCACTAATACCCACTACCAAAAAATTGCCATTCCTTAAATCTGATATGGTAACTCTATTGAAGTGATTCTAGGCATGTAAAATTCATAATAGTTCTGACTAAGAGAGGAATAAACCAAATCTTCAAATTTCATGTAGAAACAAACACTTATCCCTTATTAATCTTGATTGTAAGGGTAATGGTTCTGCAAGGATAAACAAATGAGTACTTGTGAAAACCAAAAATGCATTTCCCATGAGAGATTTACCAGATCTGCGAAGTGACTGAGCAACCTGATCTCTTTCCCTATTCGAGATTCCATTTGATGGTAGGAGACCGACAGGTGAAATGACCATTGTCATGGTCTTCCTATCTTCCTTATACGCTATCAAATATCGGTAACCCAGATGATTTATCAGTGAAACGACTGAGAGAAAAATACCATGATGGTGGCTAGAGTAGGGTTCCAAACCCTTCGAGTGAGAGAAACAATGTTTTGATGTAAACTTCCAAACCAAAAAAATTATAATCCTTTGCAATTGTTAATAATCATTTGGATTCTGAGAGGACAGTCATCGATAAGAAAAAAGTCCATAATACCCTTTGAAATCCGTGGGTAGATCAAAGATAATCATGCTGACAAAAAATAATCTCATAATACCTTTTGAAATCCGGGGAAGATCAATGACTTGCATGTCGACATGCATTATAACATTTGAATGATTTAGACAGTGTGAAAATATCAACCAAGAAAACCTTTGAAGAGTATTGATATGACCACATTACTCATCACATGCCGAATTCCCAATGAACAAGGTTCGGTCACATCCAATATGACTTTAACATATTAACCCATGCCTTTACCTGTTGTCGGCCTTTAGTCCCAACTAAATGTCAAACAATAGACCTAATACAAATGCTATTCAGAGATCAAACTTTAAACCTTTAACCAAAGCCAATTTTCCATTACATTAAAATCCAATGCCATAAAGTGTGCCAAGGATAATGACCAATGCCTTGAGAAGTGATAAGGGCTAAAACAAGTTGAGTTATCAAAGCCATACTCCCATGCCAATTACCATACACGACATGAAAAAGAATGAACAAAGTGTATCTCAAAGCCCATAAGCACAATAATGATCAAAGCCCTATAATATGCCAAAATCTGAATACCGGGATCTCAAAATATTAAAAAATATTCCTTATACCAATGCCACTAACTGAGAATAGAGAAATACACCTTTGAAGAATATCAAGAACATTTTTCAATTCCAAGATGCTTGTAAGTAATCAAGCCATAATTAATCAACCTGTAGAAAAAACTAAACATGCCAAACACATGTAATCAAGTGAAACATTGAAGCACAAATTATCAAATCAGAAACATGTCATTTGATCAATGGAACAAAGAACCTATAACCAAAATGCCTCAAATGAGATCTGCACATGGAGTCAAGCTATCAGTACCACCATATATAGTATCAAAAGTGAAGTAGAAATGCCAATCATAAAAGCAGATCAACTGAGTGAGTAACCATCAAGATGCTAGAGTAACATATATTGTCATCAAGGACAAATTAGCACAAGAGAGATTAAACAAACTCCCCCTTTGTCCTCGATGGAAAAAACTGAGCCACCAAGCCAAGATGAAGTATAGGAACCGAATTCTCATAATTCTCCCCCCTTTTTTCACAAGGATAAAGGGAAGTCAACACAGATAAACCAGAATCAACTGTGAAATTCCAACAAACTATAGATGTAACCTTTGAGCAGCTAAGTATGAGCTATAGGAAGAGCTAACAAGTTCCGTCTATCACCAAGATAGACTGTTTAAGATAACAAAGATTGAGAGACAACTCCCAATCTAGACTGAAGTCTTTCAAAAATATCTTTAGCCAATGGTTTTGTAAAGATGTTAGCAACCTATGCTTGTGTAGGAACATATTGAACAAATACCTCGTTAGCTAGCACCTTTTCATGAAGAAAATGAAACTTAATAGCTATGTGTTTAGTTCGAGAATGCATAACATGATTTTTTGAGATATTGATTGCACTAGTATTATCACATAGAATAGTAATAGGTTTTGGGATTTCACTACCCATGTCTGATAATGTCTATGACATCCAAATTACTTGAGTGCAACAAGAAGTGGCAGCTATATATTCCGCTTCAGCAGTAGAGAGTGAAACAAAATCTTTTTTTTGTTGTGCCAAGCCACTAAACGATCACCAAGAAAGAAAGCAGCACCATTGGTGCTTTTTCTATCATCTAGACAACTTGCCCAGTCAGAATCAGTATATGCCACTAATGAGAAATCATTTCTTTTGGGATACCAGAGCCCATAATCAATTGTGCCTTGTACATATTTAAGAATCCTTCTAGCAACATTATTTTTGGATTCCTTAGGAGATGCCTAAAATCGAGCAACCATGCAAACAACTTGCATTATGTCAGGTCTTGAGGCTGTTAGATATAATAGGCTGCCTATCATTGACCTATAGTCAATTGGGTTGACAACAGGAGAATCATCGACCTTGCTAAGTTTACAGCCTGTAGCCATTGGAGTGCTAACTGGATGACATTCATCCATTTGAAACTTTTTTAGCATTTCTCTTGCATATCTTGTTTGAGATAGAAAGATACCAAATTCAAGTTATGAAATTTGAAGACCTAAGAAGAAGGAAAGTTCTCCCAACATAGACATTTCAAATTCAGATTCCATAATCTGTGAGAATTTTTGACTCAAGGCAATATTATTGCAACCAAAAATGGTGTCATCAACATAAATTTCAACAACAAGAATATCAGACCCTTCAATTTTAACATACAGATTACTATCTACTACTCCTCTAATGAAACCTTTTGACAGTAAGTGGCTGTCCAATCTAGAGTACCAAGCTCTAGGAGCTTGTTTTAGGCCATATAAAAACCTTTTTCAGCTTGTAGACATGATTGGGTTTGTTTTTACAGGTAAACCCTTCAGGCTGTTTTATGTAAACTTCTTCTAAGTACCCATTCAGAAAGGAATTTTTTACATCCATTTGATATATAGTAAACATTTTGAAAATAGAATATGCCAAGAAAATTCTAATTGATTCAAGCCTAGCAACTGGTGCAAAGGTTTCACTGAAGTCAATACCTTCTTGCTAAGCATATCCTCTGCAGACATATCTAGCCTTGTTGTGAACAACATGGCCACTTTCATCATGTTTGTTTCTAAAAGTTCATTTACCACCTATGAATTTTTTTTCATCTGGTCTTGTGACAAGCTCCCAAGTCTGGTTTTTCTCAATTTGATTGATTTCATCCTACATTGCATTAAGCCAACATTCATCAATTAGAGCTTCATCAAAAATTTTGGGCTTAAACTAAGAGATTAAACAAAAAGAAGTGAACTTAGCTATGTGAGATTTTTCATCATAGTTAACTGTTCTTTTCCTTGTTTGAACTCTTGCAGATTTATCTCCTATAATCAAATCTTTAGGATGATTCTTAGCAAGAGATTTTGAAGGAGTTTTAGTTTCACATTTTTCAGAGCTGGTTTTAGCATCTCCAAATTTTTCTCTAGCTAGTTTAAGAATTGCTGATTTTGTTTCAGGCTTTGCAGTTTCAAAGCCTTCATAAATTATATCAAGTTTAAATTCTTCCTCTTCATCATCTTGCATAGGTTCAGCATCTAAAAGCAGATTTTCATCAGATTTGACATTTACAGTTTCAACAATCTTATTCAGTCTATTGTTAAAGAATTTAAAAGCTTTGTTGTGAGTAGAGTATCCTAAGAAGATACACCTTCATCTGTCTTAGATTGAAAACTGCCTAAGTTATCATCATCTCTCTTGATAAAACATTTGCAGCCAAATATTCTAAAATATTTAATTGAGGCAGATTTACCATACCATAGTTCGTATGGAGTGAAATTTGATTTCACTTTGATCTGGAATCTATTCAAAATGTAGGCTACTGTATGAACAACTTCTTTCCAGTACATGTTTGGCAATTTTGCTTCATTCAACATAGTTCTTGCCATTTCTTTTATAGTCCTATTCTTTCTCTCAACTAGCCCGTTCTGTTGGGGTGTTCTGGCAGCAACATACTATCTTTTTATGCCATGTTTGTCACAGTAGTCTATGAATTCTTGTGAGGTGAATTCACCACCTTTTTCAGATCTTAAACATTTTAATTTTAAATCTGACTCCCTTTCTACCATTTTTTTAATAACTTTAAAACATTCAAAAGCTTCTGATTTATTCTTGAGAAAGGTAACCCATACCATATGAGAGTAGTCATCAAAAAATAGCATGAAATATTTCTCACCATTGATAGATCTAGTCCTTGTAGGACCACATAAGTCAATATGAACAATTTGTAGAGGTTTAGTAGAGGAATGTTCCTTGGATTTAAATCTTACCTTAATTTTCTTTCCTTTGAGACATTCTTTGCATACGGCATTATCAATATTTTTCAAAATAGGCAAACCTCTTACATTCTAATTTTTACTAATTCTAACCATATTGTCAAAATTAATATGACCTAGTCTCTTGTGCCACAACCAACTTTCTTCAACATGACTCATTAAGAACATGCCTTGATTTTTTTCGTTTCTAGAAGTGTCAAGTAAATTGTAGACATTTCCCTTAGTCCTTCCAGCAACAATAGCTTTTCCAATCTTGTTTTTGATTTCACACCCCTGTGAAGTGAATAGGACTTGATAGCCACTGTCACAAATTTGACTGACACTCAAAAGGTTATGTTGTAATCCATCTGCATAGTATACATTGTAAATAGGAGTGTCTTCATTTAGAAAAAAGAGAACATCTACCTTTGATTTGAATTCCAAATTTGTCTCCAAACTTTACATATCCACCTACATAATCTTCCAGATTAGTAAATTTTTCTATCACCTATCGTGTGGTTTGAACAACCACTGTCCAGGACCCATGAGTTTTTTTTCTTTGAGTGGAATGTAGTTTGAACTAACATAGTCTATTCTATGTTGTTGACATCTTTGGGTTTCCAGACCTTGATTGTTTTTAGCTATTTATTCTGCTGATCAGCATTACATTGCTTTGTAGAATGACCCAAAGACTTGCATGTGAAACATCTAATCTGTCTTGCAAAAACATGATTCTGCCTAAAGCCAAATCTAGGAGTTCTAGATTTCATAAATCTGCAAGAGTTCACTTTGTGACCAAATTTATTGCAGAAGTAACAATACCCATAAGAGAAAGGGTAGGAGTTATAAGCCATTATGTTGCTCCTAAAAGGATGAACATGATCCTTGTCAAAATCAAGATGTTTGAGTTTAGGAATTTTGTTTTCAATAACAACATTGTCCTTTGTACTGTTATTTGAACATTCACCTTTCATAAAACCAATACCTATTTTATCATTGTTCAATTTTTATTTATTGAGCATGTCATTCAGTTTAAGAGTGCTCTCATATTTCTCAATGGTCTTTTTGAGATCTACAATCTCATGCTCAAGTTTTTGAATCTCTTGATCTTTAATGCTTATGCCAATACGAAGACAGTCTTCAACTCTATTAGATTCTTCAAGTTGAGTTTTTAATGAGACTATCTCAAGATTTATGAGCTGCTCTTGTGAAGTATCTTGAGCAGTATTTTGTTCTTGAGCATGCATTTGTTTTTTAAGTTTCCTTAGCTCTTTTAGAGCACATTTTATTTCTCCTTCATAATCCACTTTGCCATCTTCAGCATCATTATTTTTAGTTTCATCTTGCTGAACGATTTCAGCCATGAAGATATTTTCATCCTCTTCATCTAAAGAATCTTCAGATTCAGAGTCTGTTTCATTTTTGTTGAACAAAATTTTCTTCTTTTTGAAATTGAATTTTTGTTTGGGTCTATAAGCCTTTTTCTTGGCAAGTTTTTTAGATTTTTCGTTATCACTGTTTGTGTCACCATAGGGGCACTTTGCAGCAAAGTGGCCTATTTTTCCATAGTTAAAGAATTTGAAGGGAAGTTTTCCCTTATACTTTCCAGAACCCTTTTTGAGTTTCCTCACAAAGTGGGATTCTTTATAATCATAAAATTTTGATTCAGTGAGCTCATCCCTTTCTTTCCTTTCAGCATTAAATGCTATTTCTTTTGCAGAGGTGTTTTTACTAATCCTCATTTCATAGGCAATCAGAGTGCCTTGTAGGCTGTCAAGGGTAAGCTGGGTAAAGTGCTTCTTCTCTTCTAGAGTAGCTACCTTAGCTTCAAATTTTGTTGGTAAGGTTTTGATGACCTTGGTTACAACATCAAATTCCTTGACTTCTTCTCCCAGACCCTTCATGGCATTGACTATTTCATCAAATCTCAAAAAGTAGTCAGCTAATTTTTCATCGTCCCTCATTTTTAAATCATCAAACTGGTGTTTTAAAGTGAGGACTTTAGACTATTTTACCTTTTCATTTCCTTGATAGATAGTTTCAAGTTTAGTCTAGATTTCCCTAGCAGAACTGCAGTGCATGACTTTGATGAAGATATCTTTAGTCAAAGCAAATAGAAGAGCATGTTTTTCTCTTGCATTGGTTTCATATCTTTTCTTTTCATCAAAAGTAGTAGGCAAAGTAGCTGGTATAGTGTACCCAGACAATACTATACTCTAGACATCGAGGTCAATAGAAGTTAAATAAGTCTCCATTCTGATTTTCCAGAATACATAATCAGTTCCATCAAATAATGGAGCTCTAGTCATGGAAGTACCTTCATGAGCTTGAGACATTTTGAATAGACTCCAAGTCCAAAATAAATCCTAGGTTGGAAAGACCTATCAGGGGACCCTAGGCTCTGATACCAATTGTTGGAGTGAAAGTACACTGAGAGGGGGGGGGGAGTGAATCAGTTTTATTAACTTCTTTACCAAATTTATTTGAAATTGAAAAGAGCCAGATATATATTCTCATTTATCAATGATAGAATCATTCATGTATTTGAATGCAATCACATAAATTGAAATGAGAATAGTGTAACATAGAAGTTTAAAGCAATAAAGCACTTGAACCAAATGAATCACAAAAACTCAAATAGACACAAGATATTCTGAGTGGAAAACCCTCCTGGGGTAGAAAAACCACTACTAAACCTGCTGCCTTTTTCAGTCTTTCATTTCAATAATTATTTTGGCAATGCCTCATTGGCTGATTTCTGAGCACCAACTCAAGGAGCACCAACCCCTCTATTTAGAGACACCAATCTCAAGGAGCACCAAACCATTTTGTGTTTTTCAATAGGACATACAATGATATAGAGGATCTCTTTTTTTCTCTGATTTATGTCAAGTGCCTCTTGATAGACAATGCATAGAATTCTCAAGAGTCAAGAATGACTCTTCAAAGTTCCATTCATTATCAAGCCCTAAGGCAACTTGAGGAAAATCTAGTTATAGTGTCAATACAACTTCTCATCAAAATATATTATAGCGATATTTTTTTTCCTTTTTCTCACACTCTGATTTTCAATCTTTCATGATAAAAAATACAAAAAAGACAACACACTGTGTTTTCCAATTTTTTAGTATTGAAGATAATTACCCTATCTCCACACTTAATAGAATTGCCCTTTTTAATTTTTAGGTTTTTCAAAAATGATTAAGTCCTAATCTCTCTGTTTTCAACAATTTACAGATTACATCATAATTTACAACATTCGATTACAGCTGAGAGTCTTTTTACCAGACAAAGGAAGAGGTGATCTTATTCACTATGTTTTCATCTTTGACAAGTTATTGTTCAGGTAATACAAAGTTCATTGTTGCAGAATCTTTTCTCCTGACATGACAAGAAAAAGTAGTATGTACAAATAGAAGTGAGAGAACCCTATCTTGCCAAGCAGCCTGCAAAGGCAGAGCTTGACCAAATAGTATCAAGACATGCATGAGAGCATGAATAACAACCACTGAAAAGCAACTGCTAGAAGTAATTGAAAGTTTATTTTGAGCAATTAAAACCTCATAAATAATGTACCCAAAGAGAAGTTACCCACGAACCCAGATGAAGCTGAGAAGACATTCCTAGAACAATACTCATTATAATAGCTACAATTTTTAAGTAACTGAAACAATAATGCTCAATAAACGGAATCATTATGATATGAAACTAAAATCATAAAATGAAACAATTAAGAATGGTTACCAATGAATCCAAGTGTGAAAATGGAAGATTCTTTATGCTTCACTAATACCCACTACCAAAAATTGCCATTCTTTAAATCTAATATGGTAACTCTATTGAAATGTGATTCTAGGCATGCAAAATTCATAATAGTTCTGACTGAGAGAGGAATAAAACAAATCTTCAAATTTCATGCAGAAAAAAACACTTATCCCTTATTAATCTTGACTGTAAGGGTAACGGTTCTGCAAGGATAAAGAAATGAATACCTGTGAAAACCAAAAATGCATTTCCCATGAGAGATTTACCAGATCTGCGAAGTGACTAAGCAGCCCGAGCTCTTTCCTCATTCGACCTTCCATCTGATGGAAGGAGACCGACAGGTGAAATGACCATTGTCATGGTCTTCCTATCTTCCTTATACATTGTCCAAGATTAGTAACCCAGATGATTTATCAGTCAAACGACTGAGAGAAAAATACCATGATGGCGGCTAGAGTAGGGTTCCAAACCCTTCGAGCGAGAGAAACAATGTTTTGACCTTAAATTCCAAACCAAACAAATTGTAATCCTTTGCAACTGTTAATAATCATTTGGAGACCGAGAGGACTGTCATCGATAAGACAAAAACAAATAATACCCTTTGAAATCCGCGGGAAGATCAAAGATAATCATGCCGACAAAAACCAATCTCATAAACCTTTTCAAATCCAGGGAAGATAAATGACTTGCATGCCGACATGCATTATAACATTTGAATGATTTAGACAGTGTGAAAATATTGACCAAGAAAACCTTTGAAGAGTATTGATATGACCACATTACTCATCACATGCTGAATTCCCAATGAACAAGGTTCGGTCACATCCAATATGACTTTAACATATTAACCCATGCCTTTACCTGTTGTCGGCCTTTAGTCCCAACTAAATGTCAAACAATAGACCTAATACAAATGCTATTCAGAGATCGAACTTTAAACCTTTAACCAAAGCCAATTTTCCATTACATTAAAATCCAATGCCATAAAGTGTGCCAAGGATAATGATCAATGCCTTAAGAAGCGATAAGGGCTAAAACAAGCTGAGTTATCAAAGCCATACTCCCATGCCAATTACCATACATGACATGAAAAAGAATGAACAAAGTGTATCTCAAAGCCCATAAGCACAATAATGATCAAAGCCCTATAATATGCCAAAATCTGAATACCGGGATCTCAAAATATTAAAAAATATTCCTTATACCAATGCCACTGACTGAGAATAGAGAAATACACCTTTGAAGAATATCAAGAACATTTTTCAATTTCAAGATGCTTGTAACTAATCAAGCAATAATTAATCAACCTGTAGAAAAAAATAAACATGCCAAACACATGTAATCAAGTGAAAAATTGAAGCACAAATTATCAAATCAAAAACATGTCATTTGATCAATGGAACAAAGAACCTATAACCAAAATGCCTCAAATGAGATCTGCACATGGAGTCAAGTTATTAGTACCACCATATATAGTATCAAAAGTGAAGTAGAAATTCCAATCATAAAAGCAGATCAACTGAGTGAGTAACCATCAAGATGCCAGAGTAACATATATTGTCATCAAGGACAAATTAGCACAAGCGAGATTAAACAAACTCCCCCTTTGTCCTGGATGGAAAAAACTGAGCCACCAAGCCAAGATGAAGTACAGGAACTGAATTATCATAATTCTCCCCCTTTTTGTCACAAGGATAAAGGAAAGTCAACACAGATAAACCAAAATCAACTATGAAATTCCAACAAACTGCAGATGTAACCTTTGAGCAGCAAAGTATGAGCTGCAGGAAGAGCTAACCAGCTCCCCCTATCACCAAGATAGACTGTTTAAGATAACAGAGATTGAGAGACAACTCCCAATCTAGACCAAAGTCTTTCAAAAATATCTTTAGCCAACGGTTTTGTAAAGATGTCAGCAACCTATGTTTGTGTAGGAACATTTTAGATACATTGTTAGCTAGCACCTTTTCACGAAGAAAATGAAACTTTATAGCTATGTGTTTAGTTCGAGAGTGCATAACTAGATTTTTTGAGATATTGATTGCACTAGTATTATCACATAGAATAGTAATAGGTTTTGGAATTTCAATACCCATGTTTGATAATTTCTATGACATCCAAATTACCTGAGTGCAGCAAGAAGTGGCAACTATATATTCTGCTTCAATAGTAGAGAGTGAAACAAATTCTTGTTTTTTGTTGTGCCAAGCCACTAAACGGTCACCAAGAAAGAAAGCAGCACCACTGGTGCTTTTTCTATCATCTAGACAACCTGCCCAGTCAGAATCAGTATATGCCACTAATGAGAAATCATTGCTTTTGGGATACCAGAGCCCATGATCAATTATGCCTTGTACATATTTATGTATCCTTCTAACAACATTAATATGAGATTCCTTAGGAGATGCTTGAAATCGAGCAACCATGCAAACGGCTTGCATTATGTCAATTCTTGAGGCTATTAGATATAATAGGTTGCCTATCATTGACCTATAGTTAGTGGTGTTGACAACAGGAGAATCATCAACCTTGCTAAGTTTATAGCCTGTAGCCATTGGAGTGCTAACTGAATGGCATTCATCCATTTGAAACTTTTTTAGCATTTCTCTTGCATATATTGTTTGAGATAGAAAGATACCAGATTCAAGTTATGAAATTTGAAGACCTAAGAAGAAGGATAGTTCTCCCAACATAGACATTTTGAATTCATATTCCATAATCTATGAGAATTTTTGACTCAAGGCAATATTATTGCAACCAAAAATGGTGTCATCAACATAATTAACAACAAGAATATCAAACCCTTCAATTTTAACATACAGATTACTATCTACTACTCCTCTAATGAAACCTTTTGACAATAAGTGACTGTCCAATCTGGAGTACCAAGCTCTAGGAGCTTGTTTCAAGCCATATGGAGCCTTTTTCAGCCTTTAGACATGATTGGGTTTGTTTTTACAGGTAAGCCCTTCAGGTTGTTCTATGTAAACTTATACTTCTAAGTACCCATTCAGAAAGGAATATTTTACATCCATTTGATATATAGTAAATTTTTTGAAAATAGAATATGCCAAGAAAATTCTAATTGATTCAAGCCTAGCAACTGGTGCAAAGGTTTCACATGAATGCAGGAAATTAAAATGAGACTAATCTAACTATGAAATGTAAATGAAAGCAAATACAAGCTAAGCTAAGTGACCTAGATGTATGCAATCTGAAAATAAACTGGAAAATGTAGAGATGGTGCACCTGGGAAATGAAACTTGTAGAAGAGGAGCCCCAGAATATTCTGAAATCTATCTGAAATCTGCAAAGGGACACTTACTCCAGAATGGGTGACCTAGTCCTTCTATTGGGAAACTCTTTGAGACTGGGTTTCCGTGAAAAGGGTATCTAGAAATGTCGAAACCCTTTCTCAAGCTCGATATAGGGAAAAGGTCACCATTGATGGTGACCTAGTCCTCTTGGTACTTTTGGGAGCCTAAAGGTTTGATTATGTGGGTCCCCACTTGCACTTTCCCTTTCTGTAGATGCATGTGTCCAATTCTCCAAAAACTAGTCTGCAAGTTGTCCTTTTGCTCCACCTAGGATTTGATGACTTGAGTTGATTTAAATGGAATGATTGTACCCTCTTCAACACTTTGTATCTTTCCAAATCTGCATACAACCTATAAAACACATGCAAAGACAAAGCAAATGTTGGGGTTAGGGAATAGGGGTTTGCCTAAGTCAAACCCCTTTGATAGTAACTTAAACCCAAATGAGAAACAATGAAAGGAAAGATGATGGAATGATAGAACAATGTGAACACTCACCAAATCCTTTGTTTTTGAAGTATTCAATATGCAAGAACCAACTCCAATGGAGGTTTCTTGAGATGCCTTATGCTTGATTGCTTTCTTGGGAAGCTTGAGTGCAAGAGTGATTGTGAAGATAAAAAAAATGATCTTAGGGGGGGGCAAATGAAGGTGAAACCCCTTATTTATACAAGATATGCCCTAATTTCTTGAAAATGTCACATGATTGGACAACACTAGGGTTTTGCAGGAAAATTATTGTTAGGTTTTTTATTTAATTTTGAATTTTATGCCTAAAGGGACTAGGTCTCCCAAGGTGGTGACCTAGTCCACTTGGACAAATTCAAGTGGTGGTCAAGAATAAAAAGGTGTTTAATGATGTTTGTTAGACTTGCCTCCTGAAAGACACTTAAGTCGGGCCTAAAAGTATATTGAGGGACCAATTTAACATTAAAAAGGGCTAATTTATTGATGACAAGCCTAGGAAAGTGTAAAAATGCATTACAACACTTTGGCACAAGGCTTGAAAAGGGGTAAAAAGGGGTTATTTAAGTGATTTATGTTGGAAGGGTCTTAGAAAAGTGGGAAGGTGTGTTTCAACATTTCACGATACCTTTGTAAAACACCATTAGATTATTGTTGATTTGCAAGAATTCAAGACTAAATCAAGGAAAAACGAGGCCAAAATCCAAGGGAAAAATCCAAATGAGTGAAAAAGTGTCAAAGGCTACACTTTTTGGTGACACATTTAGCCCCCACTTTAGTGAGAGGATGAACTTGCTTCAAACTCACAATCAGCCTCCTACAATTATTTAACAACTAAGCCCTTACAACTGTGATTCAGAGATTAAAAATCTAAACTGAATAGCTATTTCAATCATCATGAAGGTGCATTTAACTTGTCAACCCAAGGATGTGAACATGAAATGGGCTAGCATAGTATGTGCACTAGGAATCCAAAGTATCCATATTCATCCTACAGCTAATAAAGACACAATCCTGAAAGTAAATTTCTTGGAAGGAAATAACATAAGTGTCAAGCATCAACCAATAACTAAACCAAGTTGAAATGCATGATAGAAATGAAAATCTGAGCGAGCAAACATGAAACAACTCTGTCTTCTTTGGCTGTAGGAACATTCATAGAATAGAATTTTAGTGGCTACAGGAATAGACAATGCCAAATTCTTAACTAATTACTTAACAAAAAATAATTGGCTAAATAACTAAAGGATGAAATACTCACCAAGTGTGCCCCCTTGGATGAGTATCCCCTAAAACAAATGTAAACTCAGATGCACGAACTTATAACTTCATTTCATTCATTAGAAAATATGAGTACAATCGATCAACAAGACTATATGACTAAAAAAATAAGAGTATGAGTACATCATCAGATTAAGCAACCTCTTTAGAAGGAGCATCTGAGTCTTATTTATAGAAGCTACTAACTAAGCACTTATCAAGGTGGTCAACTCCGTCAGAATAGGAGGATGCCACATTAGGGAAAGCATAAAAAGTGGAGAGGCAATTACACATGCGTGAAATCTGGTCAGGCATGTTTGCCTCGACGCAGATCTAGCACAACAGTAATGCCTATATCCACTCAACACTAAATTAAGACCATTACAAGGTGGTTAAAACTTTGATCTAAATGAGAAATCTTTCCACCATTAAGAGTCTTCCCTCATTGAATGACCACCTTGTTGACTGATATGGCGGATGACCAGCTAGCAGAATCTCCCTTAATTGCAAGCCTCTAATTATATCTACATGACAATATTATTACGCACAAAAACTACATGTATGTAACTATCTCAAAGTGACATTCATTAATCACATGTAAAATTAACACAAAAATTTCATAAAGTATGTCAGTGCCATTTAAAAGTTATGAAAATAAGTCCATGTCCAAAGTCTATGGTTTTAAGGAAATATCATAAAAAGGTCAACATCCAAGCATCAAAGTCTATAACAATTGTAACAAATGGAAAAAAAACTCTATCAATAATTGGATCATAAACTAGACTCATCACTCCCCCCAACCTAAGGTCTTGTTGGTCCTCCAATAGAGGAAGAGTTGTTCTTTTTCTTGGTCAATGCCTTGAAATTTGCAACTGCTAGCTGTCGGATATCAGTTTCTGATGTGTCTAAATTAGGATCCCAATAGAACCCTTATTTTCTATCCAACTTGCTCCAATTTTGTCTCTCTTTAGCTATGTCATATTGGTAGTACCTGAAGTTTGGCATAGGCCACAGTACGATAGGTGGCTGAAAAGTCAATGCAAGCCAAAATTGTCCCTTTGTCCTTCCAATCTGTATATATCTATCAAATCTCTTAAGTGTTTCAGCATAGTTCTATGTGGAATGAGGCTCAACTTGTTTCAAATCATCAGTTAGGTTGTTCCACCTTTGTGACAGGTATCCCATTACAGATTCCCTTGTGGTTTTTGCTATCTCATATTCTTTATAAACTGCTTCTCTCTTAGGAAGGAACTTATTGACATAGCTTGGTTGGTAAATAATTATGTGCCAATACTTGAAAATGTCTCCTGGATTTCTAGATTCAGCCCTAATGGGTAGAGGAGTGTTGGATTCAATTTGCGTATAAGTCCTGAACTACTTTCCCCAACTAACTTCGTTCTGTATCCATGACATAAATGCCCTTAATTGGACATCTCCAACATACAACAGTGGATTCCAATCATGGTCTTTGGTCACAACATAATTATGTAAATAGAATTTGCACAACAAATTCTTCATTTCAGGAGGAGCAATTTGATAAGTATTGAAAAATTCAAGAGGGGTCTCAATGGAAGGATTCAAACCTGAAACAATCCTTGCTAGCTTAAAAGAAATATTTTTTTACTTCAAATACAAAGAATATACCCTTGGAGGAGTCATGCACTCTAAGATCTAAGTTACTAAGGCTACCATATTATCCACCTTTTTCTTTAAAGCAACAATTTCTTCATTCTTATCCTCAATCTCTTCATCTCTCTTTTGAATTTCCATATTTAGCTTGTGTTTCTTTGCTTTCCATTATTCTTCCCTCCTCTGCACTTCTTTCCATAAGTTCATGGCTACCATGTGCATTAAAGAATCATAGGGCCTATGTATTCCTACCAAAACAATTCCTGTAACTTTTGCTTGCTCTTCATAGAGTGCCAGATGTAGGGATTCTATTTGTTCAACCAATTTTGGCTATAGGGGTACTGACTGTTCTCCCAATTCTAGCTACAGGGCCTCAAGTTCCTATTCTTTCTCTTGTTGTAGGATCTCTTGCTTCTACTCTTGTTGTAGGAGCTCCTAATTTTCTTCATGCACTTTTCTTTCAACTTGTTCTACAATATCAACAAGATCTGCGAGCGTTATGTTTACTGCTTCCTCAAATATGGCCTTTTCCTAGACATTCACCTACCCCATTGGAGCTTCAGTATCCTCCTGTGATGTTTCTCTAGGTTTAGGGCTTCCCTAGGGATATACACCAAAGGCTGGCTCAACTTGTCTTGATTTTCTAGGAGGGTTTCTATGCTTTTTTTTTGCTACAGGAAGAACAATGTCAATCTTTCATTTCTTAAATCTTGGCACTTCTTTTTATGTCATTTTATTTTTAGCTTTTTCCTTTCTTATTTATGCCTTCTTCTTTTGTGACCTAGTTCTCATTAGGGTGCTAAGAGGAACATCATCATTAGAATCTGGAGAGGGACTTTCTTTGTCTAAATGTTCAACCTTAGAAGAACTAATCTCCATGGTTTGCTTGGCTGGAAGAGGGTTTACACTAGGGCTTGTCTCAGAAGTTGAGGCTCTAGGAGTGGCCCAAACATTTCTCACTCTCTTACTAACCCCATGAGGTTGAGGAAAAACCCTAGGTTGTAAATTCTCTAGTCTAATTTGATCAATATTCAATAATTCTTCCCAAGTTATATCAGGCACATCATGCAAATACTTCTCAACTAATAATTTGATCAGAAAATGGTGGGAAACGAAATTGTCCCTACCTTTTTGGGTGTCGACTGCCATGATTGAAAGAAGGTGGTAAAGAAAATTTGGCACATTCATTCTTCTCCTGTGCCTCATGTGGTTCAGGAGTTTGAAATGCACATAATGTAGATTCGACTAACGACCTCCGCAAGTAATATACTTCACCACATAAATTTCTACTTGCCTCCATGGCTTGGGTAGAGAAATTCTCTTCGCACCTTGTTTGTCCACACTCAATGGAGGGTCACCAAGTTCTATAAATTTGGCCCTAGTTGACCTAGTGTCACTAGTAGTAGGGTAATGTTCACCGTCGGCAGGCAACCCTGTAAGAAATAATCTAACCATTCAATGTTTGGGCCAATTCCAATGCAAGGTCTTCATCAAAACTATTCACCTTTAAGAAATAATCTAACCATCCACAATTTTTGAACTCAGCTAGGCAAGGTGAATCTTGTAGTAATACATCATGAACCGTGGGTTCATTTTGAATTAACCCACCTCCCATTGTTTAGTTATCTGCAATCAAACAATCGCTCTGTAAATATTTCCTTCTTGTAATCTTCATCTAAAATCCAACCTTCTCCTTCTTACAATGCTGCCGAATTTCCAACGCCAGTATCATCTGAATTTTACCTTTTGGCTTAAGATTATGATAGGAGAAATAAAGGAAGTAAAGGAGTAATAAATGAAGGCTACGATCAAGGAAAATGGTGGCGGTTGATGTTGTTCACACATGAGACCCATAATCTCACTCATAATTCAAATTGGCTCAATAAATTAAACTCTTTTGATGTGAACCAGTATGGACAGGAACATGGACATGGTATTCACGCTCCCCCCCAACCTAAATTTTCACATGTCTCCTCACATACGAGGTGGAATGACGATTTGATAGGGGTAGGGAATAATTACATACTATGGTGAACATCCATATTAATTTACAACAATTAAATGAATATACTAAAAGATAATTAAGATATAAACAATTGAAGCACACATACTTGAATTCATGGAAGATTTATTGCGAAGACTATGGAGAAAGTTCTAGTCACTTTTCAAGAAATTAGTTGAGCAATTAATGAAAGTGGCGAAGAATAAGGTGGAATGGAATGAAGTGAAATGATGGTGATGTGATGGCAGAGAGAGAAAGGTGGAATGGATGGGTGGATGGCTAAAGAAGTGGATCCCCACAAAAGTGGAAGTCTTTATTTTGAAAAGTTACATACCTTAGTTAGCCACAAGGAGGGACACTAGGTCCTCTTCCTTCGGCTGCAAGAAGTTTGGGTACTGCATGTTGAGTGAATTACTGTAAGAAATCCTCCTTGGAAATTGGCTTGCGATACAACCTGAGGCGATGACCATTGACGAGCAACCTAAACCTGACATGGTCAATGGTGGTGAGCTAAACAAATCCATTGGAAAAAACTTCAGCAACCTCATACAGTCCTAGCCACCTTGTTTGCAATTTTTCTAAATTGTCTTGATATCTTGAGTAATAGAGTAGTGCCCAGTCATCTGGCTGGAATTTCTTACCCTTGATGAATTTGTCATTCCACCTTATTATCTAATTTTTCACTACCTCTATGTGATGAAAAGTTGTCTTCCTCATCTCATCCAAAGCATTCAGCTACATGATTCTATCCCTTTGTGCCTCAGAGATATCCATCCCCAAGTCTATTATAGTCTTAAGAGTCTTATGCTCAAATTCAATGAGCATCATAGTTTTCTTTCCATACAGTAGCTCAAATGGAGTGAATCTTGTAGTTATTTTCCAGGTAGTTCTATAGGCCCAAACAACTTCTAGTAGTCTACTTGCCCAATCCTTTCTATGGATAGCCATTGTTTTGGTCAAAATGGCTTTAATTTCTCTATTGGTCACCTCAACTTGGCCATTGGCCTGAGGGTGATAATGAGTAGACTTCCTGTGCCTAATGTTGTATTCATTGACCAGTATTGTAACAAGGGTTGAAGTGAATTGGGCCCCTTGATCAATTACTATCTCTCTTGGAACCCCATACCATGTGAAAATTTGCTCATAAAGAAATTATGCAACCTTATTATCTCTTGCATGCTTCATGGTTGTAACTTCTACTCAATTGGTTACATATTCAGTGCATACCAAGATATAGGATTTACCATTTGATGGAGGATCCATGGGTCCTACAAAGTCCAATCCCCACTCATCAAATGGAGTGATTACTACCTGGGGGTAAAGTGGCATCTCATCAGATTTGGTTGGCTGGCCTATCCTCTGGAACTTATCACACTTCCTTGTATATCTCCCTGCATACTTGTGGAGTGTGGCCCAGTAATATCCTATGTTCAAAATCTTCATTTTTGTCCTCTTAGCTACAAAATACCCTCCATAGGGTTCGTTGTAACATGCATGCAAAATTTCATATGTCTCATATTCTCTCACACATCTCCTCATGACATGATCTTGTCCAGTGTAGAACAAACATCCAACAATCCATGAGAAAGGAAAATATTTTTCAATAAGCACCCTCTTCTCTCCCTATGACCAGATAATTAGCTATGTCTGTTGGAGTGAAAATACACGGAGAGGGGGGGGGTAAATCAGTGTTTATAGCTTCTTTGAAAAATTTAATTGAAACTAAAAAGAACCATTCATATGTTCTCATTTATCAATGATAGTATCATTCATGAATTCGAATGCAATCATATAAATTGAAATGAGTAGTGTAACATTGTATTTTAAAGCAGTAAAGTACTGAAGCAAATGAATCATAGAGACACAAATAGACACAAGATATGCCAGGTGGAAAACCCTCCTGGGGTAGAAAAACCATTCCTTAACCTACTGCCTTTTTCAGGCTTTCATTTCAATAATTTATTTTAACAAAGCCTCAATGGCTGATTTTTGAGCACTGACTCAAGGAGCACCAACCCCTCTGTTTAGAGACACCAATCTCAAGGAGCACCAAACCCTTTCCTAATATCCAATAGAACATACAATAGTACAGAGGATCTCTCTATTTCACTTGATTTATGTCAAGTGCCTCTTGACAGACAATGTGTAGAATGCTCAAAAGTCAAGAATGACTCTTCAGTGTTCCACCCATTATCAAGCCTTAAGATAGCTTGAGGAAAATCTTATCAGAATCACAATACAATCTCATCAAACTGTATTACAATGATACATCTTTTCTTTCTTTTCTCACAGTTTGATTTTTAACCTTTTTCCATACATACTACAAACCTGACTACACACTGTGTTTTCCAATTTTCAGCATCAAAAAATAGAATAGTCTTTCACATATCTTAATAGTAATGCCCTTGTTTCAAGTTTTATTTTTCTGTTATTATAGAGCCCTAATCTCTCTATTTTTGACTTTTTTTTACAGAAAAAACATCATTTCATTTTGAAAGTATTACATCTATATCTCGAATTTCACTTTCTAGAAATTATACAAGGTTGTTTTCAGGTTACAGAACAACTGTCAAGTAATAGTCCTGATGTTGTAGTGATTGTAAGAGAAGGATTCTTTCTTTCTATCAAGGATAGAACAATAGTGTCCAAAAATAGAAGTGTGACAAAAATTATCTTCACTAGAGGCCTGCAGATGTAGTGCTTACTCAAAAAAATGGTGAGAACACATCCTTTTAAAAAATAGAATAATAAACATTTTACCCTAGTAGAAAAACATCAATGTAACTAAAATAAGCAATCATCCGGTTTATAACCAGTTACCAACTAATCCAGGTAAGAAACCTAAGAATTTTGAAGCTTTCAAGCTAACCCATAAACTCAAACATTCGTTTCACCAAAAGGATGAGATAACCTTAAAACAATAAATGCTATCAAGAACCGTTATTTGAGGAACCCAGTATAGTAACTGCAATGTTTAAGAGACTGAAACAACAATGCCCAAAAAATTGAAATCATTATGATGTCAAGCTGAAATAGTAAGTTGAATCAAATAAGAATGGTTACCAACGACTTCAAGAGTGAAATGGATAAGATTCTTGAGGTATCACTTATACCCACTATCCAAAACAAAATGAATCACAAAACCTTATGATAACCTTTCCAAAATGCTATCAAAGAATGGAGTAAATGTTTCAGATTTTGCATGAGAAGAAAAAAACATTTTTCATTTTTCAGTTTGCAAAAGAGAGAAAGATTTAGCACGAACTAATCTTGACTGTCCAGAAATGGATCTGCAAACTAGACACAAGAAGAATACCTGACAGACTAATGAGGTTGTTGTCACAAGAAGTTTACTAGTCCTGCAAAGGAGAAAAA
The DNA here is from genome assembly GCA_007115665.2 of Sequoiadendron giganteum. Classification (NCBI taxonomy): domain Eukaryota; kingdom Viridiplantae; phylum Streptophyta; class Pinopsida; order Cupressales; family Cupressaceae; genus Sequoiadendron; species Sequoiadendron giganteum. The sequence continues at coordinate 9,758,013 of CM021107.1, forward strand.
CAGCCACAACATCATCCAAAAATGTGCCTTCACCCAGTGGTTGGAAGCAAACAAATGGAACAACCATGGTGTTGATCCTCTCATCTCCCTCACACGCTATCAAAGAGTAGGAGCCCTACAAATGTCTCAAAGAAATGGCTAAGATACAAACTCAATGATGGCAGCCAAGAGGGTTTTAAGAAAAAAACATGAATATTGTGGATCGTAAAAACTATTTGCCCTAATCTTCCAAAGCAAGTAAAAATGAATTCCTTTGATGAGATGAATAAAATTTTGGAGTTTGAGAGGACAGTTATGATTAAACAAAATATAATTATTCCATGTCAAGTCCATGGACTGTCCAAAAAGGCTAGCAGTCAACAAGCATTATTACCTTTGAATCAAAGACCAACCATTTGAACTGTCGACTAAATAATGCCTTGCATTATTTGCACATAAAATGGTGAATGCTAAGTCACAAAGCCATAAACACAATAATGATCAAACCTTATAATATGCCAAATTCTGAATATCGAGATTTTCAAGAATATTAACAAAGTATTCCTCATACCCATGCCACTGACAGAAAATGGAGAAATATACCTTGACAAATATCAAGATGCTTGTAATAGATCAAGCATAAGTAATCAACCTGCAAAAGAACTGATCATGCCAGTCACTTTTAAATCAAGTGAAGTACTGAAACACAAATGTTAAACCAAAAATATATCACCTGATCAATGGAGAAAATAACCTGTAATCAGAATACCTCAACCGAGATCTGCACATGGACCCAAGATATCAAAGCCACCAAGATAATATAAATAATGAAGTAAATGTGTCAGTCATAAAATTAGATCAACTTAGAAGATAACAATCAAGATGCTAGAGAATCACAAAGTGACATCAAGGACAAAATAACACAAGAGGGATTCAACAAACTCCCCCTTTGTCCTTGATGGAAAAACTGAGCCACCAAACCAAAGATAATGAACTGTAACTGAATGCTCAAAATTCTCCCCCTTTTTGACATAAGGATAAAGGGAGACCAACAAAGATAAATCAGAAACAACTGTGAATTTCCATCAAACTATAGATTTAACCTTTAAGCAACGTGTATGAGCTGTAGGAAAAGCTAAAAAGCTCCCCCTATCACTGAGATGAACTATTTAAGATAACATAGATTGAGAGACAACTCCCAATCGAGACCTAAGTCTTTCAAAGATATCTTTAGCCAACGGTTTTGTGAAAATTTCAGCAACCTGTGCTTGTGTAGGAACATATTGCATAGATACCTCGTTAGCCAACACCTTTTCATGAAGAAAATGAAAATTTATAGTTATGTTTTTAGTTCGAAAGTGCATAACTAGATTTTTTGAGATATTGATTGCACTAGTATTATCACACATAATAGTAATAGGTTTTGGAATATCAATACCCATATCTGATAATGTCTGTGACATCCAAATTACCTAAATGCAGCAGGAAGTGGCAGCTATATATTTCACTTCAGCAGTAGAGAGGGAAACATATTCTTGCTTTTTGTTGTGCCAAGCCACTAAACGATCACCAAGAAAGAAAGCAACACCACTGGTGCTTTTCCTGTCATCTAGACATCCTGCCTAGTCAGAATCAGTATATGCTACTAAAGAGAAATCATTTCTTCTGGGATACCAGAGCCCATAATCAATAGTGCCTTGAACATATTTAAGAATCCTTCTCACAACATTGATGTGAGATTTCTTAGGAGATGATTGAAAATGACCAACCATGCAAACAACTTGCATTATGTCAGGTCTTGAGGCTGTTAGATATAGTAGGCTGCCTATCATTGACCTATAGTTAGTTGGGTTGACAATAGGAGAGTCATCAACCTTGCTAAGTTTATAGCCAGTAGCCATTGGGGTGCTTAAAATGATGACTTTCATCCATTTGAAACCTTTTTAACATTTCTTTTGCATATATTGCTTGAGATAAAAAGATGCCAAATTCAAGTTGTGAAATTTGAAGACCTAAGAAAAATGAAAGTTCTCCCAACATAGACATTTCAAATTCAGATTCCATGATTTGTCAGAATTTTTTACTCAAGGCAATATTGTTGTAACCAAAAATGGTGTCATCAATATAAATTTCAACAACAAGAATATCAAATCCTTCAATTTTAACATATAGATTGTTGTCAACTCCTCCTCTAATGAAACCTTTTGACAGTAAGTGACTGTCCAATCTAGAGTACCAAGCTCTAGGAGCTTGTTTTAGGCCATATAGAGCCTTTTTTAGCCTGTAGACATGATTGGGTTTATTTTTACAGATAAACCCTTCAGGTTGTTCTATGTAAACTTCTTCTTCTAAGTATCCATTTAGAAAGGCAATTTTTACATCCATTTGATATATAGTGAATTTTTTGAAAATAGAATATGCTAAGAAAATTCTAATGGATTCAAGCCTAGCAACAGGAGCAAAGGTTTCACCGAAATCAATACCTTCTTGCTGAGCATATCCTTTGCAGACATATCTAGCCTGGTTCCGGACAACATGACCATGTTCATCATGTTTATTTCTAAAGATCCACTTGCCTCCTATGAAATTTTTGTCATCTGGTCTTGGGACTAGATCCCAAGTTTGATTTTTTTGAATTTGATCAATTTCTTCCTACATTGCATTAAGCCAACATTCATTAGTTAGAGAATCATCAAAAAATTTGGGCTCAAACTGGGTGATTAAACAAAATGCAGTAAGCTCAACTATGTAAGCTTTTTCATCATAGTTAATAGTTCTTTTCCTTGTTTGAACTCCTGCAGATCTTTAGGATGGTTCCTAGCAAGAGATTTTGAAGGAATTTCAGTTTCACATTTTTCTGAGCTGATTTCAACATCTTCAGGTTGTGCTTCAGCAAGTTTAGGGCTTGTTGGTTTTGTTTCATGCTTTGCAGTTTCAAAGCCTTCAGTAATTATATCAAGTTCAAATTCGTCCTCTTCATCATCCTACATAGGTTCAACATCTAGAAGCAGATTTTCATCAAATTTGACATTTACAGATTCAACAATTTTGTTCAGCCTATTGTTAAAGCATTTATAGGCTCTATTGTGAGTAGAGTATCTTAAAACGATAACTTCATCAGTTTTAGATTGGAAACTGCCTAAGTTTTCATCATCTCTCTTGATAAAACACTTGTAGCCAAATATTCTGAAGTATTTAATTTGGGCAGATTTACCATACCATAGTTCATATGGAGTGAAATTTGATTTCACTCTAATTTGGACTCTATTCAAAATGTAGATAGTTGTATGAACAATTTCTTTCCAGTACATATTTTCCATATTTTCTTCATTCAGCATGGTTCTTGCCATCTCTTTTACAGTCCTATTCTTTCACTCAACTACCCCATTTTGTTGGGGTGTTCTGGCAGTAGCATGCTATCTTTTTATGCCATGTTTGTCACAGTAGTCTATGAATTCTTGTGAGGTGAATTCACCACCTTTTTCAGATCTTAAAAATTTTAGTTTTAAGTCTGACTCTCTTTCAACCAGTTTTCTAAAAACTTTAAAACATTCAAAAGTTTTTGATTTATTCTTGAGAAAATTAACCCATACCATACGAGAGTAGTCATCAACAAACAACATGAAATATTTATCACCATTTATGGACCTAGTCCTTGTAGGACCACATAAGTCAGTATGAACAATTTGTAGAGGCTTAGTAGAGAAATGTTCCTTGGATTTAAAGCTTACCTTGGTTTGCTTTCCTTTGAGACACTCTTTACAAACAACTTTGTTAGGTTTTCTAAGAAGGGGCAGACCTCTTACATTTTGATTTTTGCTAATTCTGACCATATTGTCAAAATTAATATGGCCTAGTCTCTTGTGCCACAGTCAACTTTCCTCAACATGACTCATTAAGCATATACCATGATTGTTTTCTTGTCCAGAGGTGTCAAGTAAGTTGTAGACATTTCCCTTGCTCCTTCTTCCAACAGCAACAACTTTACCTGACTGGTTTTTGATTTCACATCCTTGTGAAGTGAACATGACTTGATAGCCATAGTCACAGATTTGACTAACACTTAGAAGGTTATGCTTTAATCCTTCTACATAATATACATTATAGATTGGAGTGTCTTCATTTAGAAACAAAGAACCTCTACCTTTGATTTGAATTCCAGAGTTGTCTCTGAGTTTTACATATCCACCAACATAGTCTTCTAGATTTGTAAAATTTTCTTTATCACCAATCATGTGGTTTGAACAGCCACTATCCAAGACCCATAGGTCCTTTTTCTTTGAGTGAAAAGCAGTTTGAACAAGCATAGTCTATTCAATGTTGTTAACTACTTTGGGTTTCCAGACTTTGATGGTTTTCAGTTGTTTATTCTACTAATCAGCATTGCATTTCTTAGCAAAATGACCCAAGGACTTACATTTGAAACATCTGATTTGTCTTGCAAAACCATGATTCTACCTAAAGTAAAATCTAGGAGTTCTAGAATTCATAAATCTGCAAGAGTTTACTTTGCAACCAAATTTATTGCAGAAGTAACAGTACCCATAAAAGAGAGGGTAGGAGTTGTAAACCATTTTGTTGCTCCTAAAAGGATGCATATGATCCTTGACAAACTCAAAATGTTTGAGTTCAATATTTTTGTTTCCAGCAACAACATTGTTCTTTCCATTGTCATTTGAGTATTCACCTTTAACAAAGCCAATACTAGTTTTGTCTTTGTTTAATTTCTATTTACTGAGCATGTCATTCAGTTTAAGAGTGCTTTCATATTTCTCAATAGTCTTTCTGAGATCTACAATCTCATGTTCAAGTTTTTGAATTTCTTTGTCTTTAAAACTTATGTCAAAGCAAAAGAAAATCTTTAACTCTTTTGGATTCTTCAAGTTGAGTTTTTAATGAAATTATCTCAAGATTTATGAGTTTCTCTTGTGAACTATCTTGAACAACATTCTATTCTTGAGCACACAACTGTTTCTTAAGTTTTTTCAGCTCTTTTAGAGCACATTTCAGTTCTCTTTCATAGTCCACTTCACCTTCTTCAGCATCATTGTTGTTAGTTTCATCTTGCTGAATGATTTAAGCCATGAAGAGATTTTCATCCTCTTCATCTAGAGAATCATTAGATTCAGAATCTATTTCATTTTTGCTGAACAAACATTTCTTCGTTTTGAAATTAAATTTTTGTTTGGGTCTATAAGCCTTTTTCTTGGCAAATTTCTCATATTTTTTGTTATCACTGTTTGTCTCACCATAGGGACACTTTGCAGCAAATTGGCCAATTTTTCCATAGTTAAAGCATTTGAAGGGAAGTTTTCCCTTATACTTTCTAGAGCCCTTTTTGAGTTTCCTCACAAAATGGGATTCTTTAGAATTAAAAAATTTTGATTCAGAGAGCTCATCCCTTTCTTTCCTTTCAGCATTAAATGTTGATTCTTTTGTAGTGGTGTTGCTTTTACTAATCCTCATTTCATAGGCAGTTAGAGTGCCTTGTAGACTGTCAAGGGTAAGCTGGGTAAAATCTTTCTTCTCTTCTAGAGTAGCTACCTTAGCTTCAAATTTTGTTGGAAAGGTTCTGATGACCTTGGTTACAACATCAAACTCCTTGACTTATTCTCCCAGACCCTTCATGGCATTTACTATTTCATCAACTCTCAAAAAATAGTCAGCAAATTTTTCATCGTCCCTCATTTTTAATTCTTCAAACTGATGTTTTAAAGTGAGGACTTTGGACTATTTTACCTTTTCATTTCCTTGATAGATAGTTTCAAGTTTAGTCCAGATTTCTCTAGCATAACTGCAGTGCATGACTTTGATGAAGACATCTTTAGTTAGAGCACATGGAAGAGAATGATTTTCTCTTGCATTGGTTTCATATCTCTTCTTTTCATCAGAAGTAGTTGGAAAAGTAGCTGGTACAGTGTACCCAAATAATACTATGCTCTAGACATCAAGGTCAATAGAAGTTAAATAAGTCTCCATTCTGACTTTCCAGAATACATAATCAGTTCCATCAAATAATGGAGCTCTAGTCATGGAAGTACCTTCATGAGCTTGAGACATTTTGAATAGACTCCAAGTCCAGAATCAATCCTAGGTTGGAAAGACCTATCAGAGGACCCTAGGCTCTGATACCAATTTTTGGAGTGAAAATGCACTAAGAGGAGGGGGGTGAATCAGTTTTTATAGCTTCTTTGACAAATTTAATTGAAACTGAAAAGAACCATTCATATGTTCTCATTTATCAATGATAGTACCATTCATTAATTCGAATGCAATCATATAAATTGAAATGAGTAGTGTAACATTGCATTTTAAAGTAGTAAAAAACTAAAGCAAATGAATCACAGAGACACAAGATATTCCAAGTGGAAAACCCTCCTGGGGTAGAAAAACCACTCCTTAACCTGTTGCCTTTTTCAGGCTTTCATTTCAATAATTTATTTTGACAATGCCTCAATGGCTGATTTCTGAGCACCAACTCAAGGAGCACCAACCCCTTTCTTGATATTCAATGAAACATATAATAGTATAGAGGATCTCTCTGTTTCACTTTTTTTCTATCAAGTGCCTCTTGAAGGACAATGTGTAGAACGCTCAAAAGTCAAGAATGACTCTTCAATGTTCCACCCATTATCAAGCCTTAAGGCAGCTTAAGGAAAATCTTATCACAGTCACAATACAATCTCATCAAACTATATTACAATGATACATCTTTTCTTTCTTTTCTCATAGTTTTATTTTTAACCTTTTTCCATATAGAAACTACAAATCTGACTACACGTTGTGTTTTCCAATTTTCAGCATCAAAAAACAGAATAGTCTCACATATCTTAATAGTAATGCCCTTGTTTCAAGTTTTGTTTTTCTGTTATTATAGAGCCCTAATCTCTCTATTTTTGACTTTTTTTTATAGAAAAAACATCATTTCATTTTGAAAGTATTACAACTATATCTCGAATTTCACTTTCTAGAAATTATACAAGGTTGTTTTTAGGTTACAGAACAACTATCAAGTAACATTCCTGATGTTGCAGTGATCATAAGAGAAGGATTCTTTCTTTCTGTCAAGGATAGAACAACAATGTCCAAAAATAGAAGTGTGACAAAACTTATCTTCGCTAGAGGCCTGCACATGCAGTGCTTACTCAAAAAAATGGTGAGAACACATCCTTTTAAAAAATAGAATAATAACCATTTTACCCTGGCATAAAAATAGCAATGTAACTGAAACAAGCAATCATCCGATTTATAACCAGTTACCAACTAATCCAGGTAAGAAAACTAAGGATTTTGAAGCTTTCAAGCTAACCCATAAACTCAAACATTCATTTCATCAAAAGGATGAGATAACCTTCAAACAATAAATGCTATCAAGAACCGTTATTTGAGGAACCCAGTATAGTAACTGCAATGTTTAAGAGACTGAAACAACAATGCCCAAAAAATTGAAATCATTATGATGTCAAGCTGAAACAGTAAGTTGAATCAAATAAGAATGGTTACCAATGACTTCAAGAGTGAAACGGATAAGATTCTTGAGGTATCACTTATACCCACTATCCAAAACAAAATGAATCACAAAACCTTATGATAACCTTTCCAAAATGTTGTCAAAGAATGGAGTAAATGTTTTAGATTTTACATGAGAAGAAAAAAACATTTTTCATTTTTCAGTTTACAAAAGAGAGAAAGATTTAGCACGAACTAATCTTGACTATCCAGAAATGGATCTGCAAACCAGACACAAGAAGAATACCTGATAGAGTAATGAGGTTGTTGTCACAAGAAGTTTACCAGTCCTGCAGAGGAGAAAAACGGCCACAACATCATCCAGAAACATGCCTTCACCCAGTGGCTAGAAGAAAACAAATGGAACAACCATGGTGTTGATCCTCTCATCTCCCTCACATGCTTTCAAAGAGTACGAGCCCTGCAAATGTATCAGAGAAATGACTGAGATACAAACTCAATGATGGCGGCCAGGAGGTTTCCAAGAAAAAAATGTGAATAGTGTGATTCAAAAAAATTGTTTGCCCTAATCTTCCAAAGCAAGTAAAAATGAATTCCTTTGCTGAGATGAATAAAATTTTGGAGTCCGAGAGGACAGTTATGATTATACAAAATATCATTATTCCATGTCAAGTCCGCAGACTATCCCAAAAGGCTAGCAGTCAACAAGCATTATTACCTTTGAATCAAAGACCAACCATTTGAACTGTCGACTAAATAATGCCTTGCATTATTTACACATAAAATGGCAAATGCTAAGTCACAAATCCATAAACACAATAATGATCAACCCTTATAGTATGCCAAATTTTGAATACCGAGATTTTCAAGAATATTAACAAAGTATTCCTCATACCCATGCCATTGACAAAAAATGGAGGAATATACCTTGACGAATATCAAGATGCTTGTAACAGATCAAGCATAAGTAAGCAACCTGTAAAAGAACTGATCATTCCAGTCACTTGTAAATCAAGTGACGTACTGAAACACAAATGTTAAACTAGAAATATATCACCTGATCAATGGAGCAAATAACCTATAATCAGAATACCTCAACCGAGATCTGCACATGGACCTAAGATATCAGAGCCACCAAGATAATATAAATAATGAAGTAAATGTGCTAGTCAAAAAAGTAGATCAACAAAGAAGATAACCATCATGATGCCAGAGAATCACAAAGTGACATCAAGGACAAAATAACACAAGAGGGATTCAACAATGTCAGCATACCAAGGTGTCTGCACACTGATGGAAAATAAATGCTCATCAGGGAAATATTCATATACTACTTGATTTTCCTTTGATGTAGTCAACCTTGAAAGAAATTCTACAACATTGGCCTTCCCTAGTTTATCCACAATGGTTATGTCAAACACCTGCATCAACAATAACCATCTTACTAGCCTACCCGACATTAGGGGTTTATTCATGAGGTATATAATGGTTGCATGATCGGTGTGCACAAATATCTGGTAGCCTGTTATGTAGTGCCTAAATTTGTTTAGGGCATAAATCACTGCCAACATTTCTTTTTCTATCACTGTGTAGTTGAATTCAGCTCCTTGCAGATTTTTGTTGACAAAATAAATAGCATTTTCAATAGCTCCTTTTTTCACTAAGACTTCTCCTATATCATATTCTTATGCATCTATATGGATGTGAAAATGAAGCTCTCAATTAGGACCCTTGAGTACAAGAGCATGTGTCAAAGCTACTTTCAAGTCAGAAAATGCCTTGTCACAGTCCTCTCTCCATTGGAATTCAACATCTTTAGTTAGGAGATTATACAATGGTGCTGCCATTTTGTTGAAGTCTTTGATGAACCTCCTATAATAACTTGCATGTCCTAGGAAACTCCTAACATATTTTTGTTTTGCAGTTATAGGCAGATTGGTGATCACCTCAATCTTTGCAAGATCTACTTTAATTCTTTTGTGAGAGATGTAGTGGCCAAGAACTACACCTTCCCGCATCATCATGAAGCACTTTTCACTATTTAAAGATAGATTATGGTCTTAAAATATCTGTAGGACTCTCTTGGTATTTTCCAATGCTTCATTGAAATCAAAACCATAAGTAGTGAAGTCGTCCATATAGATTTCCATGCAATCAAGAGAGATATCTGAAAATATGCTAATGACTACCCTCTAAAAAGTTATAGGTGCATTGCATAAGCCAAATGGAAATACTGAGTAGGAATAGGTCCCCCATGGATAGGAAAAGGTGGTCTTCTCCTGGTCCCTTGGTGCAATTTGGATCTAGTTATAGCCACTGAATCCATCTAGGAAATAAAAGTACTGCTTTCCTGCAAGTGAGGCCAAAACTTGATCTATGAAAGGTAAGGGGAAATGGTCATTTTTGGTGGCAGCATTAAGTTCCCTATAATCAACACAAACTCACCACTTCCCTCCTTTTTTTGGCATAATCATGAATGGGGACTCCCATTGGCTATTTGACATGAGGTAAATTAATCCTTTATCTAGCAATTTTTGTAGTTCCCCTTTTACAATTTCTCTCAATGTAGGGTTAATTCTTCTTTGTGGCTGCCTCACTAGTGTACGATCATTTCTTATGTATATCTTATGAGTACAAATATTAGGGTCCAATTCCTTCATATCATGATATTCCCATGCAAATGCACACTGGTGGGCCCTTAGTAAGTTTTTCAATGATAGCTAATGCTCTTCACTCAGTCAATTGTTAATATTTAGATATTTTCCTTCTGACACCTACATGTGTGTAGTTAACTCTACCATAGATGCCTTAATAATTCTTGGTACCTTGAGTTCATGTGGAAGCAATGTATGAGACATACCTATTGCTGCAACAAATTTAGCTGCAAGAAAGCGTCTACAGGAAGAGCGGGAAGGAGTGTCTTCACTATATCAGAAAAATCATATGCATGAGAGGATGATGCTTCCTCTACCTCATAATGGTTTTGAATTATGCTAGAAAATACTTCATCTTCATCTTGAAGCTGCATGAAAGGACTTTTTCTTAACATCATAGGTTTTTTCACAAAATTAACTTCTTCGGCCTCTTCACCAACATGTGGCCATACTGGTTCATTCCTATCATGGGAGGGCTGAGAAGGAGGGTAGAGAACAAGATTTTTGGTGCTCCTTCCATCATAAATGATCATGTCTCTTGTCTGACATCCAATATAGGTGTCTTTTGTTTCTAACCATGGCCTTCCAAGAATAATGGGGTACCCGCTTAGTGTGGTCTTAGGAGAAAGAATCATAAAATCTGTTGGGTACCCCTAAGAGTCTAGAGTTACCACAAGATCTTCTACTATCCCATTGGGCTTAACAATATAAATATCAAAAATCTACAAGATAGAAGGAGTAGGTCTCATGTTTGCAACATTTAGTTGATGCAGGATGTCCTTACTCATTACATTTATTGCTGCTCCCAAATCAATCAGAGAATTCTTTATCTGGATCCCATTTATAACAACTCCTACCACAGGACTCCCTAGGTCATTATATTTGGGGATAGTCACTTTCCCAAGCATGATGTCATCAAGCTATCCTATCACATGAACAGTAGTGGGGTCTTTCTTCTTCATGTGTGGCTTCTTAAGGCATGCTTCCTTGATTGCTTTTCCATATATGGGAACATCTTTTATGGCCTGAAATAAAGGTATTTGGATGCATATATGCTTCAATTGATCTAAAATGTCAAAATTTGTGTCCTCCTTTTCTTTCTTTTGTTTCATAGTTTCCAACCTCTGGGGAAATGGTGGTTTTGGTTCAGTCTGCTTGACTAGGGCTGGTTCAGGGTTTTTAGGTGCACTTGGTTGAATGGGGACATTCAGAGTCTCCTCCTCTTCCACAAGAACCTCAGCAATAATGGGTGTGGAAGGAGTTGGAAAATTAGTTCTTGAATGCAAGCAGATGTTACTTACACTCACAACATATGCAGGGAATTGAGTTGGATCAGCAGAGTATACTGGCTACTACTATGGTTTATTATTTGGGTTAGGTGTGGGCTGAGCTGGTACCTGAGTAGGTTTAGGTGCATTTGAATTTGAACTAGTAGGAGGAGGCATTATAGTAGGTTGTTGAGGCTAAGAAGGTGGTTTCATGTAATTGGTTGTCTGGTTTAGCCATTGTTGTCCTCCCCTCCATTGGGATGTTTGTTGCTAGTTTCTTGGAGGTGGCTGCCAATTTCCTTAAAACTACTGCCAATTCCCCTGAGCTTGTTTCCACTAGGGTGGAGAGTTTTGGTGGTTGGGCTAGGAATTTTGAGGGTTATTCCAAGGATATGGTGGTTATCCTCCATAATTGGATGGATATGGGGGTTGCCATTGGTTACTAGATGAATAAGAATTGAAATATGGCCCAACAAAAGATAGTGGATCTGGTGGCATGCCTTATCTTGGAGTCTATGGCCTCCATTATGCAACATAGTAGACTTGATATTATTCACCCTGGAATGGCTTGAACTCAGGTGTCATCTACTTGTTGTCAATATTAGATATCATCTTGCATATGTAGTCCTTCTTCTTTTGTTTGCAATGAGGGCAATATTCTGCCAACATTGTTTCTACCACCTCTTGTTTCTTCTTGGCCTGAAGTGTATCCAGCTGAGTAGCTAGATTTTTTATGATGTCTTGCTTGAAGCCTACTAGTAAGTGAGTAATCTCCATCCTTGAAACTCTATTGGGAGATGGCTTACCCATGGAATATTGGTAAGCTCTCCCCTTCATTGAAGCTTCCCTAGAATAGTTTTGACATATTTTTGATGTCCTCCCAAGGAACTTAGGTGATATCTCCTCCTTTCATCATGTCCAAGGCATATGTGCAGCTTTCATTAATTCCTCTTAAGAAAAGAAGCTTTTGTGACTCTTCATTGAGTGTATGGTCTGGATATTTCTGTAGGCAAAACAAAAACCTTCAAATATAGTCTTCCAGGCTCTCATCTTCCTTTTGTTGCATTCTAAAAATGTCACCTCCTCTCATGTCACCGCCCTTATAATACTCCTTGTATTTCTCAAGGAACTTCATCTTCATGTCCTCATAAGTCTCCATAGTATCTTTTCCTAGGCTCATGAACCATCTTAATGCAACTTCTTTCAAGGTGGTAGGGAATAGCTTAATCCTATTGGCATCAGTGGTACTCCTATAGAGTATATCAAAATCGAACAAGAATGTATCAGGATCTTCTATGACAAGTCCATAGAACCTAGGAAGGACTGGAGCGAGGATTTTTTTGAGGTTGTCTACTTCATTCTAATGAGAAATGGGGAAAGGAAACATCGGTTGGTTAGGTTTATTTCTATTTGCATCACTCATGCCTACTTGATGAAGTTCCAAAGCAAGGGAGTTCTCAATCAGATTCTAATCTTCAAAGGAAACTTTAGAACTGGTCAGATATGTAAATGTATCAGCAAAGAGGTGTGGCTCTTCTTCTTCTTTATTTCTTGGCAGGTTTTGATACTCAATTATCTAGAATAGATCAGGATTGTTAAGAAGGAATATCCCACGAGCATCTCTTCTTCTTTCTCTATGCATATGATATCAACTCACTATCAGCCAACTCACACAAAGAATTGGAAAAAAATAGTGGGGTCATTACTTGCCTAAATGAGGGGTATACTAAGAACAACTTCCAAAAATACTACAGTAAGAAAAACTATCAATTACTCCAAAAAACTCCCTAGTTTGACACCATTCTCTGCAACGGCGCCAAAAATGTTGGCCTCCTACAATGATTTAACAACTAAGCTTTTACAGATGTGATTTAGATATTGGACATCTAACCTGAATAGCTATTCCAATCATCATGAAGGTGCATTTAACTTGTCAACCCATGGACGTGAACTTGAAATGGGTCAGCATAGTATGTGCACTAGGAATCCAAAGTAGTCATATTCATCCTACAACTAAGAAAGACACAATCCTGAAATTAAATTTCTTGGAAGAAAATAAAATAAGTGTTGAGCATCAACCAATAACTAAACTAAGATGAAATGCATGAAAAAAATGAAAATTTGAGCAAGCAAATAGGAAACTACTCTATCTGCTTTAGCTGTAGGAACAGTCACATAATGGAATTCTAGTGGCTGTAGGAATAGACAATTCCACATTCTTAACTAATTAGTGAACATGTAAAATAACTAACTAACTAACTAAAGGATTGAATAATCACCAAGTGGCCCCCCTTGGATGAGTATCCCCTAAAAAAAAAGTAAACTCAGATGCACAAACTTATAACTTCATTTCATTCATTGGAAAACATGAGTACAATCGATCAACAAGACTATATGACTAAAAAACTAAGAGTGTGAGTACATCATCAAATTAAGCAACCTCTTGAGAAGGAGCATATGAGTCTTATTTATAGAAGCTACTAACTAAGCACTTAGAAAGGTGGTTAAATCCTTTAGAACAAGAGGATGCCACATTAGGGAAAGCGTAAAAAGTGGAGAGGCAGTTACGCATGCGTGGAATCTAGTCAGGCATCTTTTCCTCATCGCAGATCTAGCACAACAGTGACACCTATATTCTCTCAACACAAAATTAAGACCATTACAAGGCAGTTACAACTTCAATTTGAATGAGGAATCTTTTCATCATCAAGATTCTTCCCTCATTGAATGACCACCTTGTTGACCGGTATGGCAGATGACCAGTTGGTGGAATCTCCCTTAATTGCAAACCTCTAATTATATATGCATGACAATATTAGTACGCACAAAAATTGCATATCTATAACTATCTCAAAGTGACATTCATTAATCACATGTAAAATTAACAAAAAAAGTTCATATAGCATGTCAATGTCATTTAAAAGTTATGAAAATAAGTTCATGTCTAGAATCTATGGTTTTAAGGAAATATCATAAAAAGCTCAACATCCAAGTATCAAAGTCTATGACAACTACAGCAAATGGACAATAAAATCTATCAATAATTGGACCATAAACTAGACTCACCACTCACACTAAAGTAGTTGAATCATGCATGTCGAGCGAGATCCATTGTATTCATGCTAGTAAGGTGAGATGACTATGATCAAGAGGGATGATCAAGCCCCCAGGATCAAGATCTCATGGCAAATTGAACATAAGTGCAAAAGATCGTACAAGGAGTGATGTGAAGGAGTGAAGAGAGAGAAAAAGTCAGAGCAAGCTTTGTTCGTTTGTCCAGCTAGTTGTGGATCAGACCTAGGTTGTTTGCCCAAAAAAAAGGATGTACTCACTCTGGGCCGATGAGACTATTGGTTGTCCATCGAGTGAGAATGTTGACAAGGAGGTGAGATACATACACATGGTTTGTATGCACTCACACACACAAAGTTGGATATGGGGAAAGTCATGCTGCTAGTTGGTCTTCCCGCTCAACCATACCAAAGTTATACCTCCTGATAACTTTGATAAGGCACCATAAAATACAAGGGTGTGGTTCATGAGACAAGCAAAGCCTTGGATGCTTAGAACTCATGAACAAGTGCAAGATGGCACTACAGTCATGCAAGTTGTGTTATGCAAGGTGGCCATGTATGCACAATGCAAGAATGCAATATGTAAAAATGTAAAATGTAAAATGCAAAAATGGATGTTCGAAGGAGTCTTATTTGGTTCATGTGAGATCTTTGACTTGGGAAACATTGTGTCTAATGTCTCCAAGAGAGGACCAATCTAAGAATAGGAAATTCACAACTTAGGGGATGCAGTGTGTCACATCAGGTCACTAGGAGGAATGTAATATGCTAAGATAAGCCACACTTATGTAGGAAATTACACCCAATGTCATCCACCAAATGATAAAACACATCATATGAAGTGATAAGGCTGCATTAGGAACCGAGGAGGAGCAAATGCGAATGCAAAATAAATAATTCCAATATATGCCCCCACTTTAAATGAATTTTTGCACACCGTTTTGTGAGCAATTGCTTTAAATTAGAGAAGGAAAAATGCAAAAAGGAAGAAAAGGACATGAGAGCCTACTTGAAAAGCCCTATGCCAAGTGATAGGTGTCCAAGAAAGGTTGTTTCATGCAAAGGAAGAATAAAAATAAAAGGAAAGGGGTTTCCCCCAAAATGAAAATACCAAACACATAAGGGATCTATAGATTTTGGGTCAGTATGTTCATTACTGCAATGTTTGTGTAGAGAGTGCAAAACTATCATTATTCCCCCAAAAACATAGAACTGGAAGAAGACACAAAGAGATAAAAAACAAATAAAAAGAAAGATTCATTTTGGGTCAACATGGAAGATACATAGTGTCTCTCGATGCTTTGCATTGTCCCCAAAAGGACAACAAAAGAAAAAAGGAAAAGATAAAGAAAAAGAGCCTTTTTGAGTCAACATGAAGGAGACATTGTGGTCTCAATGCCTTGCATCATCCTCAAATGGAAGGAAAAAAGGGAAAAAAAAGGAAAAGAGTCAATTTGGGTCAATATGAAGGATACATTGCAGTCTCAATGCCTTGCATCATCCCCAAATTGAAGGCAAAAAGGAAAAAAAAGAGGAAAAGAGTCCATTTGGGTCAACATGAATGAGACATTGTGGTCTCAATTCCTTGCATCATCCCTAAATGGAAGTCATAAAGGAAAAGAAAAAGCGAAAAGATTGCACAACATAGAGAAGAATGGAGATACATATAGAAGAATGTCACAAAGAGGGGAAACATCAAACATGGAAATACGAGGAACACATGTCACATAAATGCAAAAATAAAATAAAACACTATTAAGAAACATGTGTGTCACTCAACGAGAAATTCATCTGCCTCCCAATCTTGCTCAGTATAGAATTCAGGTGGGCGACTAGCTAGTGGGACAACAACAATTTCCGAACTAGCATCAAGGTCAACACTTGTTCAAGGAGAATTATTGTGGATGCTCATAGAAGAGGAAAATAGTGAATTCAAAGTTTGGTGTACCTATTTGTCTATTCTAGCATTCTCATCATCATCATCATCTAAGTTGATGACAATGGTCGGTCTAATGGCAATATCAGTGGTGGCATGTAGGATTGGTGGTGATGGAGGTATAGGATTAGGTTGTAATGGTGGGGGAGGAAGGTCCTTAGGCACTATGTTAGGTAAATATGGATTAGTATTTTCTATATTGGCTTCATCACATGATTGGCGAGCAAGAGCACGATGGTGACGCCTACGTTCTCTGGCTTCTTTATTCCTTTTTTTCTTTTGTCAAGTGGTATCGGGGAAGGAGAGGACTGGTCCACCATAGGTTGTTTTCATTCCTAAGGGGAGGAACGGGGGGAGCTGTAGGTGGCTCATCCACTTTATCCTTAGCTTTATACACTTGTTTGATGTGAGAGGGTAAGATATAATTGTTGGCATGATCTATAGGTCTCTTGGATGATGTGGAGGAGGTTTCAAGTGTGGGATGGTTAGGCATGTCAAAGTCGGGTTGCAACATAGCTTCATAAAGGATAGGTGAATCTAAGGTAGAAGGGGGTATGTTGTGGAGAGAGATCTCAAAAAATTTCTTTGCTTTAAACTTCTTGTAGGAAATGAAAAATAAATATCATCTAGGGGTGATAGGTTCCATGGGCTCGAGCCAAAAGGCTTCCAAAGAAAATTTGTCTTTGGAGGATAAAGGATTGAAGCCACTACAGTGAACAGTGAATATTTCATTGTCAACAGGAAACATCACACGTTTATGAATAACAGATGGGACCGCTTTCATTGAACAAAGCCATGAGTGGCCTAGTCGCAAATTAAATTGGTTTGATTGTGGAATGATGGAGAATGTCACATCCAATGTCTTAGGACCTATCTGTTTAAGGGGAGAGCGATCGATTTGATCATAGGGCATGCAAAACCATTATGTGTTTTGATCCATGCATTTGGTCGATTAAAAACATCTTGAGCAATATCATGTAATACCAAAAACTCTTCGGTGATCACATTCTCTACACAAGCGGGATCTATGAGTATCCCATTAGTGGGATTATCATAGATTCTATCGGCTATGTAGAGAGTTCCATCAGAAAGGTTTTTAAGTAAATCTTGAGATGTAAAAGTGATATCAAAATATTTTTTGGTTTGTCCCTTATGATGGATGGCGTCTATCACACCCACCATCTCATCCATAGGTGTGGCATGGGTGGAATTTTAAAAAGGATCAAAATTTGCAAGTTGTGTGTCAACATTGTTAGGAAAATCGGGGATCGTCTTAGAATGAAACATCTAAGAACACGAGTGCCTTAGTGAATTTATTTTCTTCAAATCACCTCAAGGACATAAACTAATATTCCATAAAGCGGAAACAAGCACAATGATTTCCCACACTTACCCTTCTGAGAGAAGTACATGCAGACTAAGCCAGATTCAACACCATGTATAGATTCAAAACTATAGAATCATTAAGCATGAAAACAAACATATGAATGCACAAATTTACATGGGGAAAAACCCTTTCACGTAAAAAACCTCACCCTCCAAAATATTGAGCCATTGTATTATTCAGCAAAAAATAGAGTTACAATACAATCTCAGGCTCATGGCCTTTACAGGAGTTACATCTTGTTCATCTGGAGAATACAGGCAACAACATAGATCTGAAACCTTGCACTGTTACAATGTCCTCACATGACATACAATGAAGATCCATTTCATCTCACCACCCCACATGCATAGCCAACCTTTTGGTCGGCACAACCTCACGACCTCTCAGGTTCACATCTTCTTAGTTTTGTGTGTCTCAGTGTTCATGGTTAAAATGCTCTTCGCATATCTCTCGAACAAACACTCTCTGCTCAATCAAATTCCACATCTTGATCAAACTCATCTCTCTTTCCCATCCAACCAAAAACCATCAGGGTATTTAATTACCCCATCGACAACCTTCCACCATTCTCTGGCAATACCGCTCTGCAGCACGCATCGAACTGGCCAACATTGAATTGGATTTGAATTGAATGGGTCAATGAGATTGAGGCACATATTTACAAAAAACATTCATAACATTATTTTTTGAAGTTTCACCAGATTTGACAAAGGAAACATTGTGTTTAGGGATAGGGTTGGTGAAAAATTTTAGATTTTGGTTAGGGGGTGCCACAGACTTATTGATTTTATCATTGGTACTAGCAATGGATAGATGACCCAAGTCAATTAGGTCTTGCACAAGGTGCTTGAGATGCTTGCATTGTTTGGTGTCATGTCCATTATGTCGATGAAAATAGCAATAAGCAGTGGAGTTTTAGGATGGAGGTAATGGTTTATTGGGATCGAGTGCATGGACAAGAGGTAAGGATATCATTTTTTGTTGGATTAATTGATTCATGGTGTTATGGAGGGTATCAGATAAAGGTGTGAAGGTGAATTTAGGATCTCCATAATTGAAGGGCACATTTGATCAGACAACGACCAATTGGTTATTGGCAGGTGGAGAGGTTTGGGAAGGATGATTGAATTGTAAAAACACTTTCTTTGGTTTTCAAAATGGTTGAGAGTTAGATTGGGTTGAAGCGTCGGATTTTTCAACTCTACTAGAAGTGGATTGCATATCACAACTACTAGTTGAGTTGTGATAATCATAGATCAATTGGCACAAGTGCATGAAAGAAGGGAACTTCATGAGGGTGATCTTATCTTGAAGAGGTGATAATAGGTTTTCAGTGAACATATTTTGCAAAAGTGTGTCAAGTATCTTGACATCAATTAAGGAATAAAGTGTTTTATAACAAGAGATAAATTGTGTTATCTTCCCGTTAGTGTCTTGCTTGCATCTCATGAGATCGGCCAAGGTTTTATTAAGGGACATGTGGACTTAGAAGTGGTTGATGAAGGCATCCACTAGTTCATTCAAGGAACTAATGGAATTTTTTGGTAATGATGAAAACCAGTCCAAGGCAGCATCTTTGAGGGTTCTACGAAACAGCTTAGCTAGCAACTTGTCATCAAGAGAAAAGTCACTACATAAGGAAGTATAGGCATTAACGTGATTAGAGGGGTCAATTTTCCCTCCATACTTCTCAAATCTAATAATTTCTATTCCCTGTGGTAGTGGGGTGCATAGGATGTCTAAGGATAATGGATTTCTACGAACGTAGTGAGTAGGTGAACCATGTTGGCTTTGGTTGATAGTGGAGATTTGTTGTTCCATGGAGGTGATGGTGAAAAAGTTGTGTGATAAGGGGATCGATATAAGTGGTATGAGGTGGAAGGGAAAGTGGTGATGGGGTGAAGGTGGTGGAAGGGGAAGTGGAAGGAATGTTAATAGTAGGTATTTTGGAAGAGGTTAAGGGATGTGATGCCACAAGGGAAGTACGAACACTAGTAGGAATGTTGAGGGAAGGTACCACATTACTAATCTATTGCACAGTTTTTCTCACACTAGGAAATGCATAAGTGGGAATAGAAGCTATGGTTGAGGGAGGAGGAGTGGAAGGTCATCCTTGGCTAACAATAGGGTTGGGTGAGTGAGATACCCTAGGTGTGGAAGAGGCATGCTTTTGGTATATTTCCACTATCTTCTTCATAGCACCTAGGCCATCATTGTGGTCAAGAAGGTGGTGAAGGCTCTCTATGGAGGGGATGGTAGTGAAAGATATGTTCTCAAGGATTAGTTCATGTTGAAGGTCAGCTAAATCAGCATGTATGTGGAATATCTTGTCATTTGGGAGGTCATCAATTTTTTTTTACCATGTGTGTCTCCGAGGTGCAAAGAGTTACTAAGGATTGTCTCTATTATTGTCGATACTAGGAGTAGAAGCCTAGGATATCTCAAGATCCACAACAAGAGTGTTTTCATTAGATGCCATGAATCTAGAGCTTTGTCTCACAATGATATCATAAAGAGGACACCAAATGCTCATGCAAAGTTGCCTAAGGGTGGGGTGGATGCTAATGCAATGTAAATAAAAGAGACCAGACTGCTTGTAACTAAAATTTTGGAACAAAAAACAAAAATGCAGAACCAAAGGACTGAAATGCAAGAAATGCTTTAATAATGCCATAAATTATAGAGTGGTTGGTGCAAGGGGACTAGGTCGCCCAATGTGGCGACTTGGTCCTAGTAGTGTTGTTTTTAACAATTTTATGAATTTTTGAGTATGTTTTATGATGTTGACGCAATTTCTAATACAAACAAAAAATGTAAATGCAATTTTTTTGGTACTTTTATAATGAAAAATGCAATGCAAAATGTAAGCTAACATGAATTTAACACTAATGCACTTGTTTATTAACCCTAGGATGAAAACAATGTAAAAATATTAATTCAATCCAAGCTTTTTCCTAAGATGAAATGCAAAATCAAAAGATTAACAAGTGGTCTAACATCGGGTTCACCAAAATGAACCACCAAAAAGATTATATGTCTAACTAGGGAAAGAGGATTCCCCTTACTAGGTTCCTAGGCCTTTTCACCTAAGGAGCACTTGGTTTAGGAATGACACTCTTTCCACTTTGGTGATATGACTCTTTTTGGTGATTGCATTCAAAGCGTATGGGCTGAATAGGGTCGTGTTGTGTGTGAGAAGTGTGGTTGAATGTTGGAAATGAAATGAAACTAATCTAACTATTAAATGCAAATGAAAGAAAATGCAAGCTAAGCTAAGTGACCTAAATGTATGCAATCTGAAAGTAAACTGGAAAATGTAAAGATGGTGCACTTGGGAAAAGAAACTTGTAGAAGAGGAGCCCCAGAATATTCTGAAATCTGTTTAAAATCTGCAAAGGGACACTTACGCTAGAATGGGTGATCTAGTCCTTCTTTTGGGAAACTTTTCTTGACTGGGTTTCAGGGAAAAGGGTATCCAAAAATGTCAAAACCCTTTTTTAGGCCTGGTACAGGGACAAGGTCACCAATGATGGTGACCTAGTCCTCTTGGTACTTTCAAAAGCCAAAAAATCTGATTTTGTTGGTCCCCACTTTCACTTTCCCTTTATGTAGATGTTTGTGTCTGAATTTCTAGAAAACGGTCTCCAAGTTGTCCTTTTGCTCCACCTAGGGTTTGATGACTTGAGTTGACTTGAATGGAATGATTGTAGCCTCTTCAACACTTTTTACCTTGCCAAATCTGAATACAACCTAAAAAACACATGCAAAGACAAAGGAAATGTTCGGGTTAGGGAATAGGGGTTTGCCTAAGTCAAACCCCTTTGATGGTAACTTAAACCCAAATGAGAAAAAATGAAAGGAAAGATGATGGAATGATAGAACAATGTGAACACTCACCAACTCCAATGGAGGTTGCTTGAGATGCCTTATGCTTGATTGCTTGCTTGGGAAGCTTGAGTGCAAGAGTGATTGTGAAGATGAAAAAATGATTGTAGGGGGGAGGGGGGGGCGAAATGAAGGTGAAAACCCTTATTTATACAATACATGCCCTAATTTCCCAAAAATGTCACATGCTAGGCCGACACTAGGGTTTTGGAGGCAAATTCTCATTAGGTTTTTTATTTAATTTTGATTTTTATGCCTAAAGGGACTAGGTTGCTCAAGGGGGCGACCTAGTCCACTTGGACAAATTCAAGTGGTGGTCAGGAATAAAAAGGTGTTTAATGATGTTTGTTAGACTTTCCTCCCGAAACACACTTAATTCGGGCCTAAAAGTAAATTAAGGGACCAACTTAACATTAAAAAGGGTTAATTTATTGATGACAAGCCTAGGAAAGTGTGAAAATACATTACAACACTTTACAACACTTTGGCACAAGGCTTGAAAAGGGGTAAAAAGGGGTTATTTAAGTGAATTTTGTTGAAAGGGTCTTAGAAAAGTGGGATGGTGTGTTACAACACTTCACAAAACCCTTGTAAAACATCATTAGATTATTGTTGATTTGCAAGAATTCAAGACTGGATCAAGGAAAAATGGGGCCAAAATCCAAGGGAAAAGGCCCAAATAAGTGAAAAAGTGTCAAAGGCTACACTTTTTGGTGACACACTAGGGTATACTTCAAGAATCCTTAAAAAAGATTATTTTTCCTTCTTTCGCTAGGCCAATGGATGTTAATGCATTGATAAATCATATTTTTGTGGATTCACGAAATATTGTGTTCCATATGCATAATCTCCCACCTCTTAAAGTACAAAATCAAGTAGATCTTTTGATGATAATAGTTTACATTAATAATAGCAACATTATATGTGCTCTCATTGATACCAATTCAACACTCAATGTTTGTAGTATTGATTTGTTGCCTAAAATTAAAGTTAATTCAACTTCCCTTATTGTCTCTTCCTTGTGTATTCATGGGTTTGATAATGTTGATTGACAAGCCTTACACATAGTAATCTTGCCTTTAAGTTTGGGACTCATTACCATACCCACCCCATTATATGTTATTCCAAGACCATTACCATATAATATTCTATTGGGGAGGTTGTGGATTCATTCTTTGGGAGAATTTACTTCTACTTTGCATCATTTCATGAATTCTTTTTCTAATAATGAGGTGATTACAATCAAGGATGAAACTGATGATGCACACTTCCATGAGATGACAGTTGTTGGTCAAACTTCAGTTGCACCTACCCTTAAAATTTTATCCCTTTATTATCTTCCAATGTGTTGACATCTACTCTAGTAGTGCCTCTCACAAAGGATACTCTTGAGATAGATGTCACTGAATAATATCCTCCTAAAGCAGGAAGTCTTGAGTCTACCCCTTCTATTTCTTCTCCTAAACTGAATGCATGTCTAGGTGATGATTGGGGATCCTTGAACTTCACCGAATCTTATATTTGAGAGTACAAAGTAGATGCGATCCACTTACACATTCTAAAAATATCATTTTCATTAGCTAAGAAGGATGATTATGCTTCTATGATGAAAGGTGATACTTACAATATGGAGTATGATCTTTACACTAATCCTCCTTCTTAGGAATTATAGTCACATTATGAATCAGGATTTAACATCTTCTCTAAATTCGGGCATGATGAACAAGGTATTAAAGTCCCCTTGGAGGCTGATCCATGTTTGTCTGTTAAATTTGGACTTGGATATTGTCCCACAAAATCTAAGGCAAAGCCATGGTTGAATTTCAACATGGTTTCTACTAAATTTCATCCTCATAAACTAATTCATCATAAATACACTGAAAGCAAGGTAAAATCTAATGAAGTTCCTCTAGATGTTTTCTCTTGATATGAATCTCTAGAAGAATTCTTAGGTGTCTATTCCATGAGGCATGCAATGGTTCCATGAGATCCATGTGGTTTATGGTTGATCAAATGCAATACCATGTTAAAAACCTATTTTACTATCTCCCTAGCCTGAGACCACACAAAGCAAAGTCAATAGACTCATTTTCTTCTATAGAGAATATGAACAGCCTAATATATATATAGAATATAATGCAATCATCCCAATATCTCTCTAGCCTAATTTTTTGGATTTGATAGAGGATAGGTGATGCATAAATTATTAAATTTTAAATAATATTGACCTACTTTACATAAAAATAATTAACTAATTTTATCATGGTCAAAAGATATTATTTTATGATGACAATATTGATGTTACAAAGTTATTATATGTTACTCATATTGTCTTAATCAATTGAGGATATGCCCTTTATATATTTTAATGAAACTATAATTATTTTGGTTCACTATTCATAAGGTATAAAATTATAAATCAATATGTGTTGTCAATCCCTATATTTCAATTTATCCAACTGCAACAATCTCCATACTTTACTATAAATGATGTGACTTCCCTTGAGAAAGGATGCAAATTATATTTATCAAAATTATTCATATAAAAATAATTCAAATACCCCATAAGTGTGGGAGATGATAGATACCTATCAAACAAGCTTCATAATACTATGTAGCCTATTAGATTTGATTCCTTCAAATCATTTCGTCAAACAATTACATATTCTTGCATCACCTCTTGCACAAAATTTATATGTTTAAATTTTTCATGTTAAAACATACATATGTGTGGTTGATGTTGGGCACCATTCTAGGACTCCTCTATTAATATATGTTTGGAGTGTGTTGATAAATTTGAACTATTGTTCTCTATGTAAATTTGATTTTGTACACATTCTATGATTTGAGAACTTTTATCCATTACTATTTTTTAAATGTGCAAGACCAAAAATCCTTGAGGAGGTTAGTATTATTAACACCATCTTTGAAGTCATTTTTCACTATTCAAAAAAATTATATGCTATTTTACACAAATTAGTCATGTCATGTAAGGAATTGACTCAAATAGGTGTGACAAAGATAGGACAACTCTCCAAGTAGCTAGAATGACTATTATTCATTGTATTAGGCCAAATACATGAGAATGAGTCAATGTATTTGATGTGGAAGGCCATCTCATAGTTTTCTTGGTGCCCAAATTTCATATCTCATTCAAAGTTATATCAATTTTTAAAGGTGGTGATTGTATAAAACATTCATCTTGCCTCTTCATCTTATGATTTTTTTATTTGGACATAAAGCATTATTAATAACTTTCATACATATTCCATTTGTAAAAATAAATAACTTAATTTAAGTCAATAAAATTGTATTTTTTTTATGTTTTTTTTAAAATCTCAAATCACAAATATTTATGTTTGATTAGAAGATATTTTTAATTTTTAATTTTAATTTATTATGGAAAGTCTAATATCATTGGAAGTTTGTTTAAAAAAATAGTTTAGCTTGTATTATTTTTCTCACACAATTAACTTAACCAACATTATTACTACATGTTGGTACTTAAAGTTTAACTCACAAAAAATAATTAAAATTATGTATAACAAAATACTTATTTCTCTTATGTTACTCCTATCAATTTCATCAACAAAAAATCTAGAAAAATAATCAAAAGATCTCATTAATAGTGTACCTATAAAAAATGGTTAGTATAGCTTAAGTAGGATAAAAATTATCCAGTTGTGCATGTGGTTTTATCCAAGAAAAATTGGGGTACCTAAAGTGTGACTATAAATCAAAATACACCATCAACAATTCAAAGAAAGAGAAAATGAAATAATGAATTTTAAAATAATAGAAAATACACAACAAATATATTGCAAAAATTACCTTGCATGTGTTGATTGATCATAAAGAGGCATCCCATCAAGTTCTACATATATTTTAGTATAACTTGTAAAATTAATTAGTATAGATTAACCTACTATGATACCATGTTAGAAATTAAGATCTTAAGATACTAATAATTATAAATAAAACATGAAATAAATAAAATGAGAATCATACAAGCATAGATTGTACACATTACACAAGATATACATGGAGAAAACCCTTTCAAATAAAAAAACCACATAAAGCATCATTTTATTAAAACACTTACAAATATGATCTATTATAACATAGACCAAACCTGGGAACACTTCTCCATACTTCCACATGGCCAATAATACCTCATGTGTATAGTAATAGAACTCACTATCAATCTCCAAATTCTATATCTCTCAAATGAGAGAGAACCTCCTTAAATATAGGAGGAAGAGTGACATAATACCTTAAAGGGTATTAGTCACACCTATTCAATAACCACCACTCATAAATAATTAATATTTTAATTATTAGACTATAATTATTTAAAATGGAATATTCTTAATAAACATATAATATATAAGGTTTTATAACCTTATATTAGAACTATATAAAAATGTTATAAAGGTATGACCCCTACTAACATTATATTCTAACAAAAATTATATTAAATATTTATGTCCACAAGTCACCTTTATCATAGCTAGTGGAACCCATCACCTCTTATGAATATATTACAAACAATGGTGAGAATTATTATTACAAAATATTTTCTCAATTCACCTTAAGTTCCTAAGGCATTTTTCAAGGATGTTGGAACCATACAATATGACACAGGATTTACAAGGTAGATGTCCCCTTAATTCTAACATTCTCCCACTTGACATTATACATTATAAATACACCCATAGGAATGAAAAAACAAGCTAAAATAACCCTTATCCAAAGATGTACCATCTGAATCTTCACCATTCGCTCATGCTCCAACAAGGTACCTGCAAAAGAAACCATGATAACTACCATCAAGCAAAAGACTCCTAACAACCTCCAACATGCCACCTATGGAAGAAAAATGAATATGCTAAGGTGAAAAATATCAACTATCACTAAAAATGCACCAATCTTTATATGAACACAAGCATCAAATTCAAATAATAATAAAGGCTTTGAGTATACAAAACAAATTGCAACTCTTTCAAGCTAATTATACCTCAAATGAGGATATACAAGCTATGGATAGAACTTCATTCCATCAACATACCAACCCAAAATTTGAAATCAAATCTATATGTATCCATCCTCTTCTCTTAATACAACATAATAATGTAAAAATGACCACAAACAAGGTCAACTAACAAAATATGCATAAATGTTGAAACAATCTCATGGATATAGACAGTCCACATTTGAGTCATCCCATTGCAACAAAATTGGTGGCCTACCCACTTAGTTGCATAACTCATAGATCCTAATCCAATGAAACATGCAAACTCGTCATCACATCAGTAATTAGCAAACCAAAATATCAAATAGGATAACCATACGTATATCTAGATGCTCACACTACATGAGTAATTTAAAATCTGAAAATAGATCAACGCATACCAAGTCTACCTATATTACTTCACATAGAGGATGTGGCTAGTTCATCTATTACATAGTGTCAAGGAAACATACAATGATATGCAACCTACAAACAAATATATTGTAATGAATCTCCCCATTATTTTCCATATCTCTCCAAGTTCTTCACACTCAACCATGTGAATACAAACATTTAGGAAGAAGAACAAGACCAAAGAGAGAACTTGCAAATCAAACCTTATCCTTTTTCCACACTAACATGTACCAAGCTATGTAAAATAAGATATGCTTCACCATTCCCATATTGAAAGGATATCAATATCTAACATTCAAATAAAAATTAAAACATGGAAGAAATATATGTAAACCTCTCATACCAAAGGTAGATCAAACAAACCAATTACTCCCACAGTAAAGGGAATATGCCCAAAGCAACAAACCCTTTCTTGTACCTCTCCAAATAATTCATCAGAATTATGTCTATAGCTCAAGATAAAAACAAGGAGAACAACAAAAAATCCATATAACCATGGATCTTCTTCTTAACAAGTCCTTAGTCTTTAAAATGTTTATATTAAAGACTAACTCATATGACAAGAATATAAGATACAAAATAAATAATGCATCTTATATTCATGCAAGAAATACCTCTTAGATCATTCACCTACTAAGTATACCAAGAGTGAGATACAAGATTGTCCTATGCACACAACACCAAGCAATGAAAATCTTCTCTTTAGGTCCATAATGGATTCACATCCATAACTAGGTGTAGGATCCTCGATATTCCTTCTAAAATCCTTATCAAAGAGTAACCATATCAACATATGATCTCTATAAGTAAGATATATATTAGCCTCACCCAAATCTCCCTAGTATACATGAGTATCCATAATCAATCCATAGCAACTTCAAATACAGTCTTGAAAGATCATGAAGCTCCAAGAAAATGATTAATACTAAAAACCAAAGAGAACAAACAAGACCATTTTCAAAGTTTCAACTATAAAATTAGGAACAAAAAAATGACATCATGATCTAACATCTCCTCCTAGGAGATCATATGCTATGAATGAAAAGATCATTGTCTCAAGAGAACTTGTATCACACCAAAAATCTAATCTAAAATTAAGAGTACATCATGAAATAATACCAATCATACTCTAAACCAAGAAACATCTCCAAACACATGAAGCTAAACATCCATCATCAAATGATGGATCCATGTCACTACCAAATCTCTCATTGAATTGTGTAACCAAGATCTTTAGGAATCATGATAACCATATCCTAACTAAATATCATCCATGGCACCACCTCAATCAAAGAACTCAACACTATGAGCTCCTAAAAGGTAAATTCAAACCACAATCTCCAAACCAAGAAGATACAATAGCCACATATTATTTTTCAATAGAACCAGAGATTTCATAAAACTCTATCTACAATATGAAAGAATAATCCAAGATCTCCTTATGACACCAACAACCATTCAAAACACCATCCATCTTCTAATCAAAAATTATCCATGGCTCACTACACACTGTAACAAAAACTTAGAACCAAAATCTTGAAACAAAGAAGATAGAGCACATTATGTAGCTACATAAATATCCCACAAAAATAATTATCGGGTTATGCATGGTATCATGACCAATATCATTTTCAACACTCTACTGAAAGTGAACAAAGCTTCGCATGCACCATAAACTACTACTATAGATTTAAATGAAAAAATATATCAAGTACTCCTAACAACCTTTTCTCATTGTAATAAACATACCAATGTAATAATGATGACCAAGAATATAGCCTACTAATCAGAATCCACCTTAGGAAATTTGACAAGATCTACACATATGCAACATCTTGAAGGAGAAATACATAATCGGTGATCCAATCTCAAATAACCAAAAAATATATTCAACCCCATATTAGTAACATGTAGAATAGAGATAATCATGTGTAACATGTATATTTCAAAGATTCAAACACCAGGATCAATTGCTAAATCTAATTTTCCAAATAAACCCACATATGTCATAGATCAATAAGAAACCTCCAAACAACCATGCAAACTTGTAACTGTCTTCATCCAAAATACATTAAATACAATCTCATCATAGATCTACATACCACATATTTTGTTAACATGTAAAACCATATTTGTAAATCTACAATCCATTTAAAAATATAGACATTCACATCAAACATGTCATCTAAATAATGGAATAAGCATAGATCTGCAAACCCACAACTAAAATCAAGAGTAAACTACAACCCAATAGGAAAACCAAATTGGCCAAGAGTTTATAATATATTAAACATATCAGCTCCACAATTCGCAAAGAGGTTAGTGGCTTATCTTCCAATGCTTTCATGTAACCAAGGGATAAAACCATAAATCCAACATAAGCACTCCATTTTGTATTCCAAGACAAGGGTATTTCTCCATGTGACATAGATATCTCTATCCATCTAACATGAACACCCTCTCACTACACATGACCACAAGGTAAAAGAAAATAACCACCAAACAATAGGATATACACATATTTTCAAACAAGAGATCCAAGTTACCAAAACATAACCAACTCCATAAAGATCCACAATCACGAGTTTCCAATGCCCAACATAGATCACATTGACAATATCCATGGATTCCAATCTCACAAATCTATAAAAGAAAGTTAAATCATAGAACATTCATTAAAGCCCCACAATCCTTCCAATAAGCCTTCAATTCCTTCTAAAAAATTTGATGCAAGAGCATCCCTAATTGTAAACAAATCCTGTATCAACCAAAAACATTTCTTTTCTTGCATTTCAATTTGTAGTAGTTTATGCATTTCATTGCATTATTTTTTCTCAGCTCACAAAGCAAGATATAGCACCTACACATGGAAATCTATCACATATCCATATCTCAGATTGTTTTTATTTGTTTTTAGAATGTTATCACTCTCAAAATTTCAATGTAATTCACAGTCAAAGAATTTGGGGCCGACCTAGTCTAGATTTCTTAGTGTAGACCTATTCTAGAATGTGTGGATCCTAATGGGACATCATACAAGTATTTTGGGTCCAATGGGATCTATCTTGGAGATTCGTAATTCATTTCCTTTTGCGAAGAGTTATCTTTTTATGTTTTGAGGTTGACCTTCTCATTGATCATTCATCGGGTTTTGTATAGCCTTGTGGCCAATGCAAACCTTTTTGGAGCTGAATAATCATATTTAAGATCATTTTTAATCATTTGGAAGTCATTAGTAAGTCATCAAATTAGAGATAGTTTAGGATTCAATATTTTTGATCTTCCCTATTGAGGGACTATAATAAGGCCTTTGACCAGTTGTAATGTTGAATGCCCTTGTGACGAGCCTATCAGCCCTGGATGTTTTCCCATGAGGCATATGTTGTATGTAAGATTTCCAATTCAATAAATATTCATATTTTCAGATTACTTTCTTCTTTATTTTTATCGTGTTGACTCTAAGCTGCATGGTTTGGATTGTTCTTTCTAAACCTTCCATTTGTGATTGTACCAAGTGGTATCAAAGTTATTTTACAAGCCCTAAAGGCATTCCTTATAGTGAATAGATCACCAACTTGAGGTAGACTACATGTGTTTTCATTCGATCGTCGATTGTGAGGCAGTTGAAACCCTTGCATCCAGATCACCAAATCAAGGCAATTGCACCAGATTCAAGGGGAGAGATGTCATCGAGGAGAGAACCTACTATGGCGAATTTCACTAGAAGAATGGATGAAATGTTGGAAATGATGCATGAAATGCAAGTTTGATTAGATGCAGTAGAAGAAGATCGAAGGAAAGGCCTACACCCTATACATGAGGATGAAAGCAATGATGAAGTAGATGTTGGAATCAGGGAACACTAAGAGGGGGGGTGAATCAATGTTCTAAAAATTTACCTTTATTAATCTTATCTTTAAACCACTTACAGAATTGAACTGAAATAAAGATGCAAACATATAAAGAAATCATCCACAACACCATAACACGAGGATTTTTACATGGAAACCCTATTAGGGGAAAAACCACGGTGGAGGTCAATCCATAATTTGGGTACTCAAATATAAGTTTTACAAAATGGGAATGCACTTGCATTCAGGCACACTTCCTAGAGCTCACTACTCAAAAACAAAAAGGCTCACTACCTTACAATCAGTGTCGAAAGACAACATAAGTGGTGAACTATGAATTAGCATATGCCTAAGAATAGTTTTGGTTAAGCACATTAGTTGATTTCTTGACCTTCTGTCTGATTCTACTCTTTTTCTCTACTTTGCTACAAATCACACCATAAATCTTATATGCGCAAGTGAAATCGCTCAACTATCCTTCTAAATTTTGTATCACACAACAACACACTTTGCATCTATATCAAAATGATATAATCAATCACTTATATATATCTGCAGCTAAAGATTTGATCGCTACCTATCGGCTTCAATAAGACATAAAATATTTTCCAACGGTCAGCTAAATCCACAAATGATTTTCAATGCAAATCATCAAAATTCAGCCATAGCATAGTGATGAACCAAATCAACATGATAGAACACAACAATACTTAAAAAATTTCTTGTCAAATATCTGCAACATATTATATTCACCAAGTCGACTCTTTGCACTGTTAAACATAAAATCAGTCAACCAGATCTCCTAACTCGTACACCACTTGATGTGATGACACAAAACTTGAGAGTAAGATATTCCTAGTGCTCAACGACCTTCCCTGAGATCCACAACATGAACTGATAAACTGGTAATGCAAGTAGGTTCAACTTCAGTCAAATACCCTATTCTTCATTTTTTTTCCCGGTATGAACAAATACAGAGGTGCATACTAGATCACTAACTTAGGTTGTCATCAATGAAAACACTAGAATCCATATGCCAACAATATCCCCCTTTGGTACTGATGACAACACTTAGTAAAAAATGACTAAGTGTTGGAACCAACATACTGCAATCCTTCAAGACTTGAAAAGGTCATGGTTGACACAACTCCCCCTAAATTTGATAAGGCATTTTTCACTGCTCTCTCTCCCCCTTTGACATCAATGAAAAACCAACAAAAAATTTCTTACAGTAATCCCTTTTTGGAGTATAACCAAAAACTTAATAAAAAACTGGTTCAAAATTTGAAGACATACATCCGCTACTTGAGTTAGAATATTATTTGGTATTTTTCCTTCATCTCTGGAAGAAACTTCTTCCATGCTTCTACTGCAATCTCAGTGATTATGATCATGCTATTTTTTTTAGATGTCTAGTTGATAATCTTGATGAGGGATTCTAAAATGGTGATAGATTCTTCTAATATCTCTCCTTTCCTCAGTATCTCAATCAACTGCTCCAGTCTACATTTTGTTAGATTCTCCACTTTCCAAAAGGTGTCAACAATCCTATTTCTAGTTTTTTGAACATTTGTATGCTTTGTCTGTAATTCTTGAATCCTTTTCTTGATTGCACCATCTTGATCCTGAAACATGTTAAAGTTTTGTCCAATACTGTTCAGTTTAATTTCAATTTGTTCCAACTTTTCTTTGTACTTTCTGATTGCATGAGGCCAACGAGGATAGTAGTTGTAGATTCTATTTGTTGTGTTTATGCATTGCCTTAGCTGATTCATGTGCCTTTTTAGCTTGGTGAATGATAATTTGTACTGCTTCTTCAGATGTAACATTACTTCTTCTTCTTCCTTGTTCTGAAACTCAGAGTCCATGATTTCATTGATACATTCAATCATCTAGTCTTCTAGCAATGTATTCTACAAACTCTCTAATTTAATATGGTTGTGCACAAGATGAGAACTTAGTACGTTTAAAATCATATCCTTCTCATATGAAGGTTTGATAGACCACATGTTTGCAATTTTTTGTATTCCATCTTCCTCATGAATAAGCTGCAATAGTTCTTCTTTGGTTAAGTCACCTTCTTCTTCACTTTCTTCTGTCATAGCCTTTTCTTGTTTCGGTTTGGTTGTTTCTAGTTCCTTTCCTTGGGTTTCCTCGATTTCCTTATCAAATTCCTCATCTGGTATATCTACAATCACCTATTATTTTCCTTTCCCTTCAATTCTTGGAGTCTTACATGTTGGAGGAGTACCGACAAAAAAAAATTTTGCTCTTTTCTTCTTCCTCTCCATCTCACCGGAGGAGGAACCAACTTCAAGTGCCCTTATAGGAAGGGAAATATCAATTGAGCCACACTTTCCTAGAAATCCTTTAAAGAAACTTTCATATTTTTTATCACAGTTTGCCAAACTATTAGAGTGTATGTAAATCTGTTTACAAACCAGTTCATTCTCTTTCCATATTACATTGTTGTTCATCGGTAAGAAATTCAGAAAGTACATCACAAGACATATAACCAAAGTAATAAACCTACAAGGGTAATCTGTCATCTTTTTCAATTGTACGTTCTCCATCAGTTGATTTTTCAGTAATCCAAAAAGGTCAAAATCTTGATCTTCCATTAGCATCTTGTGTGAAATGTAAACATCACCTATCAAAGTTGCACCTTTTCTATTTTTGAAAAATATTTTATAGGATACTCCATGCAAAATGTACCTTGTCACTGAATCTCTAATTTTTGAGATTATTAATTCCCTTTGATCTCCAATTACTCTAGTTAGGGTTTTGACTTCTTTATTCTGGATTGACTTATTTCTCGGTACATTCCCATCTTTGTATAATCCAGTTACAGTTTCAATCAATTCTTTTGAGATATGGTAGGGTTTATCCAAATTTAGAATATCATCATTCAATATGCTCAGAATAAACTTAACGATTTCTTCTTTCTTGAAATAGGGAAATTCACTCCAAATATCCAAGCTTTTGTGTTTAGCTTCTTTCAACCATTTCAATTCATCAGGCGACAACAAGTTTTTACATCTCTAATCTTCTCACTGATATACTCATCTAGGTTGATTATCCCTTTGATTTTTTCCATTTTACCTTATGTACTCATGTCTTGTTTCTATTCAAGAATTTATTCAACCGCACACCAAATTAAATGAAATTTTTTGAAGTCCCTGATGGATTAGGGTTTCACCACCGAATTATCTTCACGCTTTCAAAATTTTGTTGCACATGACTCTCCTTCTTTTTCTTTGATATGAAGTAGAAAATGAGGGTTTCAACTTTCTTTTTATTACCCGCACACCTAACCTTTTATTGTAATAAATGTTTTTTCCCTAGGTGATCAGGATACCCTATTTTCTTAGTCCGTGAGAGAAAAATTCTTCTACGCACCTTCAATTGCTTGAATTTATTTATGAGTGTTTTACAAAGCATCTGTAAATCATCAATACAACTGTTGAAAATATTTCGTATTCCAGTACCAACTATGGATAGGGGAAAAAGGATTTTCTTGAAAAACTCCCCCTAGGCCAATGGCCTGAAATGAATTACCAGAAGAAGGTTCTAGTATGGAACCATTGCCTGCATCAGACTCGTTCTTTCTTACCCATGTCTTCTTCATCTGCAGTCACCTTCCCTTTTTCTTTATCATCTTTTTGTCTATTTCTACTTTTGTATGCCGGACCATTTCTATCCATATTTATGTTTCTACAAAATCTTGCAATGTGACCGTATTTGTTGCAATTGTAACACATTTCCTTGTCTAGACTAGTCATTCCATTGATTTATTCTCAATTTGCACTGGTTAGCAATATGACCAAATCTTCCACAGGTATAACATTTAACATTTCTCCATTCAATTGACTTATGACCAAACTTATTGCAATTGAACACTTACTAGAGAATAATGGATCACTCAATTTCATTTTAATTCTACATTGAGAATCCATATGACCAAGTTTATTGCAAGAAAAATAATATCCATTAAACTTTTGAGCATTAGGTTGTCTTACCAGATGCCTTTTTTCTTTGTTCATTTGATATCCAGAACTTTCTCCTTTCTCATATCCAGGACCTCACTTGTCATTTCCATTATTTTTTCCTTGAGTTAGTTCATCAAGCTTAACTGACCTAATCTTGAACTTCTCCTTGTATTCATTTGTAGTAGCAAGTTCATCCCTGAGAATGACAATCTATTTTTCAAGCTCCTCTTCATTTTTTTTTTGATTGTTTTAGTTCAATCTCCAACTAAATGAATTCTCCATTAATTCTTTTACATTCATCAGATATTTCTTTTAAGGAATGAGCAAGATTCTCCTCATTCTTCTTTCTTTCTTTCTTCAATCTCCTTAGTCAGCTTCATCGGCATAGATTCCATCCCATGCTTTAGGGTATTATTGTCTCTAGCAAGCTTTTCACATTGTTCAGTTATTGCCTTCAAGGTTTGATTCAAGTGAACATCATCCATTCTTTTTTTCTCTTTTTGCTTAATCTAATCACAGAGATCCTTTCTCTTTTCCCTGGATTTAACAATCTAATCCTTCAATGTCTGAATGAATTTCTCAGCATCCTTAAGATTCATTTTCAATTCCCGGAGGACTTCTTTGGATTGATCAAGATCATCAAGTGCCACCACAAGTTGTTGTTGAAGACTACCAGAGTCCATTATATTCCAAGATCCACCTCAAGCTATAAAACTACTTCAGAGGAACTAGGCTCTTATACCAATTGTTGGAAGTAGGCAACACTGATAGGGGGGTGAATCAGTGTTCTGCAAATATAGCTTTATTAATTTGATATTTAAACCACTTACAACATTGAACTAAAATAAAGATGAAAACATATAAAGCAATAATCCATGACACCATAACACAAGGATTTTTACGTGGAAACCATGTTAGGGGAAAAACCATGGTGGAGGTCAATCCATAATTTGAGTACTCAAATATAAGTTTTATAAAATGGGAATGCACTTGCATTCAGGCACACTACCTAGAGCTCACTACTCAAAATAGAAAGGATCACTACCTTACAATCAGTGTCAAAAGAAAATAGAAGTGGTGAACTATGAATTAGTATCTGAAAATGCCTGAGAATAGTTTCAGCTAAGCACATTAGTCGATTTCTTGACCTTCTGTCTGATTCTGCTCTTCTGCTCTACTCTGTTATAATTTGCATCACAAATATTATATGCACAAGTGCAATCGCTCAACTATCCTTTTGAATTTTGTATCACACACCAACATACTTCACATCTATATCAAAATGATATAATCAATCACTTACATATATCCACAGCTAAAGATTTGATCACTACCTGTCGGCTTCAATAAGACAAAATATTTTCCAACTGTCGACTAAATCCACAAAGTATTTTCAATGTGCATCATCCAAAGTTGGCCATAGCATAGTGGTGACCCAAACCAACATGATAGAACACAAAAATAATTAAATAATTTCTCCTCGAATATCCACAACATATTATATTCACCAAGTCGGCTCTTTGCATTGTTAAACAAAAAATCAGTCAATCGGATCTCCTAACTCATATACCACTTGATGCAATGACAAAAAACTTGAGAGTAAGATATTCTAGGTGATCAATTACCTTCCCTAAGATCCACAATGTGAACTAATAAAATGGTAATGCAAGTAGGTTCGACTTTAGTCGGATACCCTATTCTTCATTCTATCTCCCAATATGAACAAATATAGAGGTGTGTACCAGATCACTGACTTAGGCTGCCATCAATGACAACACCAGAAGTCATATGCCAATAGTAGATCATATTGAAAATTGAATTGAAGAAGCCCTAGGTGAATAAGAATAATTAGATTAGATAATATGTTGAAAGCAATATCTAAAATTGGTAAGTGACATAGAGTTGAAATTTAAAATTACGTGAGATTTTAAATTCTAAAGAATTGATTGATTGGAATAATAAAATGGAAGAATACTTTGAATATGAATAAATTGAAGATCTAGAAAGAGTGATATTTGTTAAAAAAATTGAAAGTTCATGCTACTTTATGGTGGATAGAAGTTCAAATGGATAGAAATAGAAGAGGAAAAACGAAAATCATCAAATGGGATAGAATGGTGAAAAAAAATGAAGAATTAATTTATACCTACTGATTTATGAACTTGAATTGTTGAAAAGATTGTAGAACCTAAGGAAAAAGGAGAAATCTATGAAGGATTGTATGAAATAATTCTACAAGATGATCATTAGAATTGGACATAGTGAATATAGTAAAGAAAAGGTGGCAAGGTACATCAATGGACTGAGAACAGACATTCAAGAAGAATTGAGTCTAGTAAAGATGACATCAATTGAAGAAGCATATCATTTTGCACTGAAGGTGGAGGAAAATCTGAACAAGAAGTTTGAGCAAAGGCAGAGAAGTGCAAGAGGAAGATTCAAAAGGAGTGGATCACAATTTGAAGAAAGAAGACCTTATGTAGAATGAAAAAAATATGGGAAACCTTACCATAA
Organism: Sequoiadendron giganteum; assembly: GCA_007115665.2. NCBI lineage: Eukaryota > Viridiplantae > Streptophyta > Pinopsida > Cupressales > Cupressaceae > Sequoiadendron > Sequoiadendron giganteum. The sequence goes on from CM021107.1 coordinate 9,795,445, forward strand.
TGAAGAAAAGGATCATAATTCATACCGTAGAGGAAGAGAAGATCAAAATTTCTACCACAATGATAGAGGAGGTCATAATTATTACTGCAATGATGCATACTAAAGAGATGAAGGGAGATCTAAGAGAAGACCATTCAAAGGAACCTATTTCAAGTGTGGAGGTGAAGGACATAGAGGATTTGAATGTCATCAAGGAAGTGTCAAAAATAAACTTGAGCATATCAGAAGAACAAAATATATGGATGAAGAACATGTTGAATCCCCTAATTCAGTTGGGAAACCTAAGAAAGGTGGATCATTAGTGATGAGGAGAGCTTTGATGCATGAAGAAGTGACTAAGGAACCAACACAAAGAAAGAGATTTCACAACCAAATGTAAGTCTAGAGGAAAGGTATGTAAAGTTATCATTGATAGTGGTAGCATTGATAATATAGTTTTAGATGAGATGGTAACCAAATTGAATTTGGAGAGATTGAAACACCCAAACCCTTATAGGATAGCATGGATTCAAGATGAGCAGAAGATATTGGTGAATGAGAAATGTTTGGTGAAATTTTATATTGGATCATGTAAGGATGAAGTATTGTGTGATATATTATGCCTATGGATGCATTCCATTTACTATTAGGAAGACCATGTAAATATGATAAGAAATAAATTCATGATGGAAGAAGAAATACCTATACTGCAACTTCAAATGGTAAAAGAATTAAGTTGATACCTTTAGAGGAAGAGGAGAAGACTAAAGTTTGTGGCATTTCCCAACTATGTTTGGTAGATGGATTGAGGCATGAAAATATGTATTTTGCATTGATTCCAAAGAAGGGTGGTAGTTCAAAGATAACAAAGGGTGAAGATCCACCACAAATTGAAATACAATTTTTTTGACATAGTATGTGTTGATGGTATTTTTTGCACAACAACAACTCAAATAGAGTATAATATCTTATCTTTATTGAAAGATAAATCTCTATCACAAAACCTTAAGAGATAACCCCAAGGTCTCTAATGTCAGGTCTCGACAATGCAAAAACAACCCAGTGATAAATGTGAAAATGATGGTAATCATAGGGGACCTTACAAAAAAAATGTTGGAAACCTCCAATTCATTAGATCTTGCAATTTATTGATGCTTTTAATCTTAATACTAGCCTGTATTTGTAAGAAATAACAAAAGGAAAGTATTTTAGAGAGATTCCTAAGAATTAAAATTACCCTAAGACCAACAATGCATATGATTAAACACCCAAAGTGGACCAATCCTTCAAAACCAATTCCTGCTAAACCCAAAATAATCCTGCAATCTCACAGAAACAGTGTAATCTTCTAAGGAATTAAAATATTTTTAGATCATGAATAATTCGCCCAAATCAACCTTATTTAGAAATTGAAATGAATAAATACCCACAATTGAACTTAGCACATAAATTCAAGGCCCAATCTAACTTTACACAACAACTTACAATCATCAAGCTACTAAAATTATGGACCAAGGATTTCTCAAACACTTCCAACATTAAACCATAAACACCATTGCATCACATTTAAATCTAAAATCTAACATGCAACTACTAATCTCAAAGCAATCCTAAATATTTGGAACAACAGGAACCATGGCAAGTGAAACAACACAAGAAAGAGCACTAAAGAACAATGTCTTTACTTATATTGAATCACCCAAGTTTGTAACAATTCAAGTATTATCAATGTTTCAGCACTTGCTCTCAAAAAATGCTAACTCATATCTCAATTCTAGCTCTGGAAACTATGTCTAACTGATTCTAACCATTACAAATGAATTTGGAGCCTCAATTTATAGAAAACCACATTAGGTCGGCCCAAAATTAGGGTTTACATTATTAGGTCAGCCAGACAGGTCAGCCTGGAGAGTTTTAATAAAATAAAATTTAAAATGCTAAAACATCATCTAGGTTGGCCTAGATCCTTCCAAAGTATTTCCCTTGATTGCACAAAATTTGAGTTCGCCCTCCAATTGTATTATCACATGGTTGGCACCAAATCCTAGGAAGCTGCAAGATGGATATTTTCTCCCTCTTTTTTGTTTGCAACTTATTAGACAACTCTTTGACCTTCTCCAAAATCTCCTTCATATCAGCTAGATCTGGAACTGGAATAAATTTAGCCCTTGTCTTATGATTTTTACATTCTTCTAAATACTGGGGCATCACTTTATTCTACTCAACCTATAACTGATGATATTTATCCAGTTTTGAAATATAGATTGTTGCATCTTCTAAATTATCCTTAGTGATGGGAGCAGTATTAGAAGGAGCAAATATTTCATTCCACCATGACTGCAATCTATTAACATTCATGTTCTTTTGTCCAAATTTCCTTCTCCTAGTCATTATTTCCAGAAAACTGATAAAACTATCATATATTTCCTTCATTTTCCCCTGCAACTTCATGGTTTTCTTCAAAACCTTGGAAAGGATTTCTTTCCTATAGTTCTAGACTTCTATCCACTCCTTCACCTTACCAATTTCATCTGAGGAGAAAATATTCATCTTGGCCAATTCATCCCTGGGAACCTATAGAATTTTCTTCAACTCATTAATAGTTGATTCATCAATCTTTTTGTAATCTACAGAAAATTGGGAGGTGTCTTCAATGAATTCAATAGCCTTGGAATAAATTCCAAAGATCTTCTTAATTGATTCATCACCCCTTTTGCTAACCTCCCGCAACCATTCATGGGTGTTGTGAGTTGTGGATTTTAATCTTTCTATTTTAGAAACTACTTCTTTGGGCAGAAACCCTTCTGAGATTGCAGAACCACCATCGGTACTAGCCTACAGAAACTTCATCAAGTGTTGGAATTATTTATAAACATCATTTAACTTCTTTTGCAGCTTCTCTGTTTCCTCATTTTCTTTGTCCAGTCTCCTTAAAATTTCCTAAGATGATTCCTAAAATTATTTTTTTTCCTGTTCCCTGGTGGTTAGCCCTAAATTGATAGTTTGGACCTTATAATCAGAGGGCCTAACCTCATCCTTGAACTTATCACTTGTAGGCACTACAACATGGATAACCCTATTATTAGATTCATCTCTCAAAATTTTAGAGATAGTCTTGGCTCTTTTCCTCTACTTAGGTTGCCCCCACTATTCTAGCAGTTTGTCTCAGCTAGGATTTTCTACTTGCACAATTATTGGCTTCTTACTAAGCCTTTTCTCAAGCCATTCAGGGATGGAAGATTGATTTGTAGCTACCTCCTTATTTGGACTATCAAGCACATTCTCCCGAACATCCTTTTTTGTCTCTGGTTGGTCTTCTTGTCCATCTTCATGTTGGTGAGGACTGTCAACAACTTCCTCCCTATTCTCTTCTGCCTTCGGATGATCTTCCAATTCCTCAATTACCACCTTCTCTGGAGACTTAGGTGGCCTTTTTTGTACCACCTCAGATTCCAAATTCTTTCTCTCTGCTTCAGAGGTAGATTGGTTCATCTCTTGTACAAATTTCTTCCATTCTCCACTGTCAGGAATAGAAATTTCTTCATCTTTAGCCTCATGGTGTCCAGGATCATTTGATATGTTTCCTTCCTCGTGGGTAGCTTCTTCTAAAATTTCCACATGAGGAGAAAGAGGAGGATAATTGTTTCCTATAGTTGCTCTCTCCTTTACATCATCAATAGGTGCCTCTTTATCCTACACCTTTTCTTCTGCACTTCTCATTTATTTTACAGGAGATTCCCTATGCTTGGGATAGTTTCTCTTGACATAAACTTGGGGATTTTGCCCAGAAATCTCCACATCAACAACATTTTCCAAACAAGGGGCATCAGTGGTGGCCTCACCCTTCCTTGCCTTGGCACCCCTCTACCTTTCCATGACCAACTTTATCTTCTTAGTTGGCTGTGAAGTATCCCCTCCTTCAGTTGTAACACCAACTCTTGGAGCCTTCTTCACCTTGGGAGATTGCTTCCCAGTAGGCTTGGTTTGTGTCTGGCTCCTGTTTCTTCTCTTTATCTTGAGGGGGCTACCCTCCTATTGATTTTCCTCATCTTGGGGCTCAGAAGTGTCATCCTTTTCAATATTTTCCTCCTCTTTAGATTAGGATTCTATATCCCTCATCAAGTCTAGGTGAGCTTGGTCCCATCTGCCTCCACCTCCAATACCTTATGCTTCACCCATAGCCTGGAGTACTTCTTGAATGGCGTAGTAACTTGATCCATGTCTGTTATCTCCTCCTCATACAAGTTGATTGGAGATAAGGTTTTGTTATTGTGTGGCTTGAAATCATGGTGTTGGACCAAGTCTGCATCATCCTCTTGCACTTGATCAAGTACCTCTACAATTTTTTACAATCTGATTGATTTCAATGGAAAGTTAGAGAATCTCCTTATCACTTCAAACTCATCTTGATAGTTAGCCCAGTAGTCTTCAATATGATTTTTTTGCTTGAATGTTCTATTTTCCTGCTTCATAGCCCTTCCATATGGATCAAACCTGCTTTTGTTTGTATGGGAATATAGCTCAAACTATGTCATTTACTTTTCTAAATGATGGGCACTTTGAATAGAAGGACATGCCTCCAAAGTTCCAATTCTCACGGGGAAATCAGCTTCGAACCCCTTTTTTTTTATCTCCTAATGTAGGATCTCCTCAAAGCCCACCATTTGTCTTGTCACTTCCAACATCAAGAGCTTGTTGCTCAGATACCTCAGAAATCTGAGTGGAACAATAGGGGATCTGTGTATCTAGATGTATGTGAATCTCTGAAATTGAATGAACCATTGACCATATTGCTTGATCAGGTCCATGGCCTTGGATGAAATCTTGATGTGAAGAGCATCCTGCAATAGCCTGAGAATATACATGAAAAATGCATCATTGTCTCTTCTGCAGTTGCTTATTTTATGCTATAATTGTCGGTATATTTCCCATATTTTTATCTTTTCTAATAGTCCCTTTGCAACTAAGACCCCTATGATGAGACAAAATAATGACTCATCTTTTAGCCATGTAAAAATGTATATTTTGCCTAATTATGAAGTTATCAAGACTGAGCATGATGATGAAAGTAAGATATTTTTAGTTGCAGTAGTCAAAGATTTCATGATATCTTGAAAATTACGATCTGCATTCTAGAGATTTTTGGTCTGAAATTCAAAGACAATATGGTGACAAAACCCATTAAATTTCACGAAAACCCAATTTTTGGTTTGAGAGAAAAATTCACTAGAATATGTTGCTCCAAAATTTGTGGAGAGGTGCTATGAAACTTGGGGGACAACACTTGAAGTTGTTCCAAAATTTGTGGGTTCCTCTGGAACATTTCCAGAATTTGTAAAAGCAGCAATTTTGAGCATTAAAATAGATTGGGGTGACCTGGACAGAGGTTGAGAGCATCTAGGAGGCAGTTCCAAGAGTTAAGGAAAGTTGTTGGATTGTGCAAACAAATGGAGAATATCTAGGAGACAATTTTGGGTAGTTTGAACCATTTTGCAAGCATCTAGGAGTTGTTTTATGAACTTTAATGATACACAATGGGAAGGCATGACTTTTTCAGCAGTCAAATACCTTTTTGGAGGTTGTTTAAGGGCTGCAAAATAGGCATATTTGTTTGGACGACCAAAGAAGATTGACTCAACAAGATGAAGAAAGATCTATCTTTTTCTCTTAACACATGTTCATATCTTCTAGCAAGTGGTTCCACAATCATAAAGCTTATCTTTCAGATCTGTTGAAGACAAGAATTCTATAAATTTATTGTAATCAAGAAATCAAATGGGGCAAGAGTTTATAAAATAATATAGTTCAGTATTTTAGTAGCAATCTCTTTGTTTGTAGTTTTATTTCTTAGTAGTCATTTCATTTCTTAGTAGTCATTTCATTTCTAACTCTTTACATTTTCAGTATTCCTTTTTACAAGTTTCTTAAGATAGATTTGATTCAAGCATTTCATTTACAAGCTCTTAGATTATATTTGATTCTAGCAATTTCTTTCATGCATTGCCTTTCAATTATGTTTGTAGAAAAAAACATGTCATGCAAATGATTTCTTCTCCCTATTGCATATAGCCATGGACACCGCCTTGGATTGACATTTATAGTTAAATGATGAGGATTGTAGTGACACTCACCACCCTATACTTAGTTTTGTGTTCCAACATATAAACAAGATATGAAGTCATAGTAAACCTATTGGTTTCCTATACACTTCTCAACTGGGCATCTAAGTTATTGCTTATGATTCTAGCCCAATGATAATGCTTGTTATCCACTATTTACATGATAGGGTAAAACATCCATGTATGAAAGATATGGGCCTCTTCAACTCCCATGACCCTACCCAAATGAGTTATAATATCATGTTATTCTTGCTTGAAATCACTCATGTGCAACTGTTTAGGAAACTTTGAATAGTGGGGCTTAGGCTTCAGTATCCAAGAGTTGTTCATTATCTCCAAAGCCCTATTGGGCTCTTGGTCATAAAACCTTATTGCTTCCCCAATGTTAATTTCCTCAATAATCTTGTGATGTGAGGAAATATTGAACACCTCAACAATGGATTCTTCAGTAATATTTTCCATAACTCTTCCTTGTGGGCCAATTATAATTATTGTTCTGGAATCATAGTGCTTTGTACATTCCAGGACCAACTCTAGAAACAGTTGTGTTGGTGGGAATCCTGCTACTTGAGCTAATCCAGTATGGGTGATGGTTTGTGCTAACTGAGTTGGTGCATCTCCAAACATCCTCTGCTGAGAGTCATCATAATCTATGTGTCCGATATTTGTCTCCGCGATCTTTGACCAAGTAGAACCAATCTTGGACTCCGGTCATATGCCCTTGAAGTCATACTTCATCCTTTTTTATATTTTCTTAGCCTCCTCTTGCACCAAAGAATCTTTTAACTTAGATGCCTTGTCGGGACTCATCTCTGCCTACATCTATTAGAAAGGACCAAGATCACCAAGATGAAACAACAATATAATGCATTATTCCAATTCCATGAAGCATCAATGTGAGCAATAATATTGTTTATAAAATAAAAATGATAATCATTTAAGTCACAATGACAACATAATGCAAGAAATTCATTTTGATAGATCTCATTAACATATTATGCATAAAATTCACTCAAACCAATCAATATCCCATGCAAAGATCCTAGAACCTCATTAGGCAAACCCACTTATGATTATTATTGAAATTTTGAGACCTAATTAAAGAATTCGGGTAATCCGAGCATGCTCAGAATCCTTTGATGGATTAGACCTCAAGTAATCCAAGCAAGCTCAAATTCCCTGGAAGTCATAACACTGGTCTCATTTGGACTTGTGATTACTTTGAATCTTAGATAGATGAGGCCCATGGACACAATTAAATATCTCTCAGCAATAATCATCTCAAAAACACTCCACAAACTACCTTCATTCAAAGATCGATTCTCTTTATGGATTGGAGTATGAGGTTGAGAAATATCAGATAATTCAAGGATTGTTAGATTACCCAAGTGAACTAACATTTGGGTAATCCGAGGAGGGTCAGAATCACCGGACAAGATCAGAAATTCACTAAGTGCTCACCCTTTGAGTTCGGGTTTCTTTTTGCTGGTTAAAAGATTCGGATAATCTGAGGGGGTTCAGATTCTCTGAGCGGATTAGAGCTCAAAAAATCTGAGCTACCTCAGAATTACTGAGATTTAGCTTAGGTGCCCAAAATGCGTTAAGTGTCAAGATTACTTCATGCAAGGATGATAAATGAGACAATTTCACCCTCCTAAGATCAAATCATTGCTAATCTAAGATGAAATCCAAATGACTCACATAGGGACACAAACAATTTGTTTCAAAATCCTCACACCACTCATCCTTTATTAGATTCATTAGCACAAAACTAGGGTTCCAAGTTAAAGGTTCAAAACAGGTTATTACCTCAAGATCTTGACATCAATCGCAAAGCAGAGTGAATGGGGTAGGTTTTATAGATATTCAAATAGATTAAGATGCCTCACCTGCTTAAACCTATACCCACTTAGAATTCAAAGGAAGGCCCTTTTGAAAGAACAAAACCCCTAAATGGCACAACAATCCCAAAACCCAAACTCAAAAAATGACTCATCAATCAAATATTTATCAATAAAGCCCAAAATAAATCAAAATCACTCAAGAAAAAGCTAAAGGCATACCTCAAAATGGTGCACAATGAAAGAGAAATAAAATGAAAGACCCGCAATGGATGCTCTCAAACCCTAGGATGATCACCTAAAGGAGATAAACCTTATGGTGGAGCTCAAAACTGAATGCAAGATGATGGAGACTTCTTAGCTTCAAGCACACACGAATGCAAAATTACCAAATGACCCTTCAATCCTCGTTATATTTCCAATTTTACCTTTCAAAACTCATTAATGCGAGCAATAAATTCTCATGCGCACATCCAAAAAAACTCAGACTTCCAATGGGAGCTCGGACTCGGGTAATCCAAGGTAGCTCATATTACCAGGCCAGATTAAGGTTCGGGCAATCCGAGGTACCTCAGAATTACTGAACTTGGCCAAAACTTCACCAATTTTTTACTCCAAGTCAGAATTTAATGCAAGGGTCAGCCTCAAGGAGTTAGGTAATCATCATGAAGTTGCAAAATGACATCTCAAATGTAGATTTTATATTAAGCACATGGGTGAAACAAAACCAAGACTGAGAGACTTATCCCTTAAGGGGATGAAGTCAAGACCCTATGACAACAAACAAGAAAGCAAAGAAAGAAAAGAGGGCCCCTGCTTTCAGCAGGGCGTGTGTGCAAAAAATGCACAACAGTATGAAGACATCATATTAGAGAATGTACTAGATGGATTACCTCCAGTCTAGAACATCATTCATCATATAGATCTATACCAAGAGCTAGTTTTCCAAATAGGGCAGCACATAGAATGACACCGACAGAGAATATAAAATTGAACTAGGAGATACAAGAGTTGTTGAAGAAAGGATTGATCAAAGAATGTTTGAGCCCATGTATGGTACCTATTGTACTTGCACCAAAGAAAGATGGAGAATGGAGAATGTGTAAGAGAGATCAATAATATCATTGTCAAATATAGATTCCCATTACCAAGGATGGATGACATTATGGGTTATTTGAATGGAGAAAAATATTTCACAAAGATTGATCTCAAGAGTGGATATTATCATATCAGAATCAGAGAAGGATATGAATGGAAGACTACATTCAAGACTAATGAAGGATTGTATGAGTGGTTAGTAAAGTATTTTGGATTGACCAATACACCAAGAAATTTCATGAGATTGATGAATGAGGTACTAAAGAAATTATTTGGTAAGTTTGTCATTGTTTACTTGGATGATATTCTAATTTTTAGTAAGACTAATGAGAAACATTTGTGGCATTTCTGAGAAGTACTACAGAAGTTGAGAGAAGAGAAGATGTTGATTAATGTCAAGAAGTGTAGCTTTATGAAGATAGAGTTGGTATATTTGGGTTTTGTTATTTCTGTTAAAGGATTGGAGATGGACCCTAAAAAGGTTAGATAAATTTTTGATTGGCCTACACTGGTGAACTTTAGAGAGGTAAGATCATTTCATGGATTAGCTAGTTTCTATTTAAATTCTATCAAGAGCTTTAGTAGCATTTGTGCACCCATGATAGAGAAAATGAGAGGAGACAAGGACTTTAAGTGGACATTTGGAGCACAAATAATCTTTGAGTTGTTGAAGAAAAAGGTGACAGAGTAGTCAGTGTTAACATTATCATATTTTTTCAAGGTATTTCAAGTTGATTGTGATGCAAGTGAAAATGCAATAGGAGCAGTGTTGAGTCTACAAGGGATACCTATAGCTTATTTCAGTGAGAAGTTGACTAATGCTAAAAGAAGATATTCACTTTATGATCAAGAGTTCTATGCCATAATTCAAGCCTTGAAGAAGTGGAGACATTATTTGTTGCCTAAGGAATTTGTGTTTTATATTGATCATCAAGATTTTCATTATTTGTTGCCTAAGGAATTTGTGTTTTATACTGATCATCAAGATTTTCATTATTTGAATAGTCAAGGGAGGTTGAATTAGAGACATATGAGATGGTTTGAGTTCTTACAGAGTTATACATTTGTGTTGAAGCATAGGAGTGGCAAGTCAAACAAAGTTGTAGATGCATTGAGCAAGAGAAGGAATTTCTAATAGAGATGAGGATAGAAGTATCATGTTTTGAATAATTGAAGCACATGTATGAGGATGATCTAGATTTTTCTAAAGCATGGAGATCATGTAAGGAACCAGTAGTGGAAGACCGAAGACAATGGATGCACTATTTCATTCAGGAAGGCATGATGTTCAAAGGAAATCAGTTGCATATTATTAGGAGTTTGATTAGGGACAATTTGATTAAGGAGAAACATAGTGGAGGACTAGCATGACATTTTGGAGTGGATAGGATAGTAGCTTTGGTAAGTGAACACTATTTTTGGCCACAGATATATAAGTATGTCAGGAAGTATGTTTGGAATTGTATAATTTGTCAAGTTGCAAAAGGGAGTAGTCAAAATATTGGATTGTACAAACCTTTGACAGTACTGGACAGACCTTTGGAAGATATTAGCATGGATTTCATATTGGGATTACCAAGAACATAGAGAGGACATGATTCAATAATGGTAGTAGTGGACAGATTTGGCACATTTCATTCCTCGCAAGAAGACTAATGATGTTGTACATGTTGATATATTTTTCAAGGAGATTGTGAGATTGCATGGATTACCTAAGAGCATAGTTTCAGATAGAGACACCAAGTTCATTGGATACTTTTGGAGAACCTTGTGGAAAAAGATGAAGACAAACCTGAAATTCAATTCATCATATCACCCACAAATAGATGGACAAATAAAAGTGGTAAGAAATTTTTTGGGTAACTTATTAAGATGTTTGGTTAGAGATAAGGTAAGAAATTGGGACATAGTTCTAGCACAAGAATAATTTGCATACAATAATTTATTAAATTGGAGCACAGGAAAGACACCATTTGAGATTGTGACAGGAGTACATCCTAGAGGAGTCACAAAACTAAGAGACACTAGTATAGAGAACAAGAGGAGTGTAGAAGCAGAAGATTTTGTAGGATTCATGAAAACATTACATAATGAAGTCTGCAAGAACTTGGAGGATGTGAATGGTAAGACTAAGGAGAAGGCAGATGAGAAAAGGAGAAATAAAGAGTTTGGTATTGGAGATGAAGTGATGGTATATTTGAGGAAGGAGAGATTTCCAATTGGAACATGCAATAAGTTGACGATGAGGAATTTTGGACCATGTAAGATTCTAAGGAAATTTTATTCTAGAACTGCATATGAAGTGGAGTTACTGGAGACATTAGGTATATCACCTATTTCAATGTTTCTAATGTATATGAGTAGCATAAAGGACAGTCAAGTGACAGTAGCAGTGAAGTATATTTGGAGGAGAAATTACCATGTCAAGAACTAGAGGAGATTGAGAAAATTTTGGAAACTAGAACCGAAAGGAGCACTAGGAACAAACCGTACAAGGAATATATGGTGAAGGGGAAAGGTAGAATAGTTGGAGGATTCATCATGGATTTCTCAGGCTAAGGAAGACCACTATGGTTTTCCTCTTAGCCCTGGAAAGTGAGGGACTCACTTTTCTTCCAACCCTAGGTATCTGATGTAAGAGCATCCCTGGTTGTCCAAAAAACATATATCAACCAAAAACATTTATTTTCTTGCATTTCAGTCTATAGCAGTTCCAACATTTCATTCCGCATTTCACCACATTATTGTTTCTCATCTCGTGGATCAGGATATAGCACCTACACATGGACATCTATCACATATCCAAATTTTATCTCATTTGCATTTGTTTTCAAAAATTTATCACTTAGAATTTTACTATAATTCATAGTTAGAGCATTTGGGATCGACCTATTCCAGAATGTGTGAATCCTAATGGGACATCATACAATAATTTTGGGTCCAATGTGATTTATCTTGGATATGCACAATTCATTTCCTTTAGCAAAGAGTTATCTTTTTATGTTTTGAGGTTGACCTTCTCATTGATCACTCATCGGGTTTTGTAAACCCTTGTGGTTGACGTAAACATTTGTTGGAGTTGTAGAATCATATTTAAGATAATTTGTAATCAATTAGAATTCATTAGTAATTCATCAAGTTAGAGATAGTTTAGGATTCAATATTTCTAATCTACCCTATTAAGGGACTATAATAAGGCCTTTGGCCGGTTATAATGTTGAATGGCCTTGTGATAGGCCTGTGAGCCCTGACTATTCACCCATGAGGCATATGTTGCATGTAAGATTTCCAATTCAATAAAGATTCATATTTGCATATTACTTTCTTGTTTTATTTCCGATGTGTTGAATCTAAGTTGAATGATTTAGACTATTCTTTTTTAACCCTCCATCTTTGATTGCACCAAAATTCCCACAAGATTTCTAAGATAAGAAATAAAAATAAAGGAATACCCATAACCTAATTCACCTTTATCTCTAATACCAAATGATGAATAAATCGGCTCTATTAAAAATTGTTGGGGAATTCAATCTCTATCCAAATATGAATTCAATGGATGAGATACAAATATTGGACTAAAAAACATGCAAATATTAAACTTATATGCAAACTTGAAAATTAATTTGCCTTAATATGGAATTACCATGATTAGATTCATCTTCTTTATGATGCTAAAAATCAGCCAACATAACATTGTTATAAACACTACCTTATGTGAACTTATAACAAAAATATATAAAGAATAAAATCACCATAAGATATCAGTAATGAGGCACAAATCAAAAACATAAGAGCATCGCATAACATAGGATCTACATGGAGAAACCCTTGCGAGAAATAAGCTACACCAAGAAAAGAGGAAAAGTATGCATTATATTCAAATAAATGAGATTGCAATACATTCACTTTCATTCTCCTCTTTGCCTCCATCATGATAGAAACTGTGTACCTATGAACAACCTCTTTATGCCTCAACCTATCTTTGCAATGAAACTCTACATTCAAAGATATGATTTTATAGACTAGTGAAGAGGTCTAATACACCATGCATAGTTCCCTAATATGAAACTTCATTCCAAATGTCTCCAAACCTTAGAATAACTCCTTAGAATGTGAAAACACACTGGTTTTCACTCCAATACTTTCCCTCCAATTTGGGCACCCAAACTTGAAAGATAAAAATTACATTAAATGAAATAAAAGATGGAATACCAAGAAACACTTGTTGCCTCTTTCCAAAAACCCACTTGGAGAATACCAATAGTCACTCATTTGTCCTTTTCCTTATCTTTTGTTATCCTATTCTAGGCATCCACATGTGGGTAAAATAATATTAAATATTTATGTCCACAAGTCACCTTTACTGCTGGTAGAGGAACCCATCACTCCTTATGAATATATTACAAACAATGGTGAGAATTAATATTAAAAGATATTTTTCAATTCACCCTAAGTTCCTAGGGACACTTTCCAAGAAATTTGGGATCATGCAATATGACATAATATTTACAAGATAGATAGCACTTTAATCCTAACAATCAAAATTTATAGCCTCCAAAAGTTTATATAAGAAATGTAAAAATTTGTTGGACACATAAAAGACATGTAAAGGGGAGTTATATTTTGTTACCATCTTATAATGTGTATTATGACACATCATAAGGAATATTTGATTGGGGCATACTTTAGGTACCACATTTGGGTGGTTTTAACTCATGGGTTTCTAATTACCATTTGATGGTTTTAATTTTTGTATCTCTTATATATTAGGTGCTTGAGATGGAGGTAGAATGTAGATTTTTGTTGATACTATTAAGCTATAAGAATTTCTCCAGATCTATGATTGGTGATACTATTATAAGGATTTCTCTACACGTGTATTGTAATCGTGGTTTACTGAATAATACATTGATATCATTTGGAGTGTGGGGTTTTTATCTTGAAAGTGTTTTCCACTTGTACATGTTTTTATGATATTAATTGCATATTTTCTTTTTAAATGTGTTTTATCTTTCTACAATTATTAAAATATTGAAATTTGCACACACTCTCCTCAAGATACTAGTGTAGGAAGTGTTTCTACATATCTTTCTTCCTTTTATTTGGTATTAGAGTCTGATCACTTTAGATTCTAGGTGTTGGGTAGAGGGTTTTTTGTACTAATCTTCATTTGAGTGGGAGCATGTATAGAGAGGGTTTTAATCCTATTATAGGAAAATATGGAAAGCACATCAAGGATAGAGATGGAGAATTTCTTAGGCACAAAATTTCAATTTTGGAAGTTCAATATGGAGGATGTGTTTGTAGACTGAGATCTATGGGTGGTAAATTATCTTGATCCAAACCTATAGCTACATCACACGAAGACATTGAAAAGATAGATAGAAAAGAAAGGGGTCTTACTAGAATTAATTTTGTTGATTCAATGTTGAATGTGCATGAAAATACAAACATAATGAATATTTGGATGAAAATTAGAGACATTTATTAGGCTAAATTCTTAGTGAATAATATTTTCTTGAAAAATTGTTCTAGGAGGATCCAAAAAATGGCATCATGTCGAACTACTTGATAAAACAAACTCAATGCAACTTGAATGGAGCCAAAAGAAGTTCAAACAATCAAGATATGTACGGTCAAAGTTGGGGTCAAACTAGGTATAGAGGCCAGTCAGAAAGGAAAAAAAATCATCATCTCCAAATTGGTCAAAATTGGCGTCATGATGAAGAGCTCGTCGCCACGAGTCTAACGTCGTTGGTTTCATCAAAAATAGAGCTCGTAGGACAAAGTTATGCCAAGTCAAAGTTTTAGTCAAAATGGGTTGACCATGCTAACATCAGCATGATGTCAACATTGTGACATTTATGCACAGTCAGCAACCAACAATGATGTGGCATGTATAGTCAGCTAATGATGACATGGACCAATTATATCTTGACGTGTATCATGCAATGGGTAAATCATCGAATGCCACATGGCAGGTCTTTGTCACTCAGTTGAATTAGATTTGTTTGTTCAAAATTATATGGGGAGGCTCAAATCTAAGACCTCCCCATGGCTACACACACTCTCCACCACTAGACCACTGCATTTTCCACTAACTATAAAGGGTGAGTGGTTGGTTTTGATATTTGTTGGTTCAAAATTTTCTTTAAAAATAGAAGGTTGGGAGGTCGAACCTCCGACCTCCCCAGCCCCAAAACCCTCAACTACTGCCATGCCATCATATGGATTCACACATAAAGAGGGCCTAGGTTGGTTTTATTGCATATAATTAAATTGAATCTCCTCTAAATTAAGGATTAACCCCTATTATTAAAAGGTAAATCTCCTAAAATTTTAAAGGGATTTAAATTTAATCTTCTAAAGCCCAGAATATGGAATTTTAAAGGCTTAGGAGAATTTAAGATTGTATCAAAAGATTAAATAAGGGAGATTTATTTATTTTAAATGGGAGATTGTAAAATCATATGGTTATGAACCATATTAGGAAAAATTGGTGTATTTAAGGGGGAGATTTTGCTCTTGTGAGGAAGTAATTTTTCTTTTGGGTAAGGATTTCATGGTGGAGAAATTAGGCATATTGGGAAGGAATTTTGAAGGTGTTGGCAAAATACTATGAGAGACTTTATAATGCAGGTTTTGAGGCTTAAATGATGTAATAAGGCAAATAAGCTTGGTGTCATTAATAAAGTGGTTCCTCATTGAGAAACGGACCCGAAGACGTAGCTCGAACATATGGGTGAACTCTATTATCAAGTTCCTTCTTGTCTCTCTATTCTCTCTCTTCTGTTTATTCTCTCTCATTCTTTCCAGTTTTAATTCCTACTTTGAATGTTAATTATGTCATTTAAGTAAATAGTTTATGCCATTAGGATAAGCAAAGGATTAAGTGAACTCATTTTTTGTAAGTTCAAAGGTTAAAGTACATAGCCACGTAATAATGTTTGCAACCAAGGATAAATTTGTAATTAGGAGTAAATTGAAAATCATTTGTAACCCTTTAATTACAGATCAATTTGTGTATTAGAGTAGTTTAGCAAGAAAAATTGCAAGTGGTGGATGTTAACCAGGTTGAAATTAAAGTGAGGAGAAGGTGAACTTGAAGAGTTTAATCTAGAGATTGGATTGAGGCAAGTTACTCAAAGACAAATCATGAAACAACCAAAAGAAGGAAAATCTCCTAGTCCTAAAATCTTTGAGAATGAAGAACAATTTTGCAAAGCATTCCTAGACATGAAGACGATGGTGGAAGAGTTGTACAAGAAAAAGAAGAAGGAGAAAGGTGAATCCTCTTCAAAAGATGATAAAGGTAAAGGAGTAGGAGGTGGTCGTGACCCTTCCACACCTCCATCTTCACCTTCTTCACCTACTTCATTTTCTTCATCTTCTTCATCTACTAAGTCTACTTAATCTTCAAAGAAGAAACAACCTATGGAACATGAATCTAATGCTCCTTTATTAAAGCTTGATGTTAAATTTTAATTGCCAAATTATAATGGAGAACTGGATGCAGATAAACTTGATAATTGGATAAAACAAATTGAAGTTTATTGCAGTATTCAAAATTTTATTGATACTTCAAAGATCCAATTAGCCACTCTTTGCCTGGGAGGCATAGCCTTAATCTAGTCGAAGAGCATAACTTGGGAAGATCTAAGCCATTATGGTAAAATTATTTCTTCTTGGTTTGATTTTACTGCTGCACTTAAAAAATAGTTTTATCCATTAGGTCACATGCAAAAAGAAGTAATGAATTAGTAATCATTAAGGAAAGATAAAGGACAAAGTGTACAAGAATATACACTTGAATTTTGGAAAAAGGCTTTAATTTTGGGTATTCCTTTATACACACAAGAAAATTTGTTGAATTATATAGGTAGATTACGTGAAAATTTGAGGCATACAATATATTTGTTCAATCCAACTAACCTCTATGAAGTTAATGTGCAAGCCATTCATCTTGAAACAGGCACGAAGAATAGTTAATGGAATCTGGTAAGCATAAAGAAAGCATGAAAGGGAAGAAGGAAATCTAGCGGGAAGCTTCCATGAAGAAAGAGGAAAAGTCTTATTGCTCACAATGCAAAAAGAAAGGGAACGAATATGCAAAGTGTTGAAATTGAATCCTGATCAAAATCCAAAAATTTCAAAGGTCGAAAGGGTAAGAAAAAGACCACAGATATCGTGCAATATCTCGGATTAGTTTCTAATGATGAAACCAAGATAATAGTTGTGGGTATAAAAGGTATCATTCCTATTGCTAGTACTAGTTCCCATGCTTCTTCTATAAAGAATAATGAGATCCCTATTGAAAGTAAAAGGAATGAATTGTTTCATATAAGAACTATTGAAAAATAGAGTAAAATTAATTCACTCATAGATAATGGATCACAAGTAAACTTAATCTTTGAACAAGTTGTTAAGCAATTGGGATTAAAAAAATACCTCATCCTAAACCATATCCATTGGGTTGGGTGCATGATAATGCTTAGTTACATGTCTCAAGGAAATGTAAACTCCGATTTGAAATCACATCCAAGTTTGTAGATGAGGTAGAGTTATATTTAATTCCTCTTGACATCTGTGGGATGGTTTTGGGAAGTCCTTACTTGTATGATAGACAAGCCAGTTTCTAAAGGGAACATAATAGGTATCATTTGTTTAAGGATGGAATTGAATTCATTGTGAAAGCTCATTGCATGAAGAATGATAGATCTATTATAAACACATGGCATTTGAAAATGGTTGTAAATACAAGCAATGCTTTAACCCTCATGTTTGTAACAGCTAATGATATTAAGCATGAAGATGAACCAATTTCTAATCGTGATAAGGTGTCATAGACAACACAGTGTGATGATCAGTTGCAAGCACATTTAAGCCTTAACCTAAGGTGGTAAAAGAGGGTTTGAATGATTCATTTTCTAATGATGTTCATGTTTAGGAGATTTAACAAGTTGATATTTTTCCTTTGCATCAGTATATTTAGTATTCTTGCTTGTCATTCTACTAGTTAGTTCTATGTGGATAGTGGATATGACAATGAGTGTTGATGGGTATTTAGCTGATTGTATCAGTTATGCTATCTCATTCTTCATCTTGTTTGTGATGGTTCAGATGATCAGAATTCCGACAGGGTGGATAGATGATACTAGGCAAGTGAGGTGACAATTCCCTCACTTAATTTCTATGTAAAAATAGACTTTTGGTGGGTCAAAAGTTTCTCAATTGGGAGGAATGATCCAGTAGGATCCAAATAATAACATCATGTTGAAGTACTCGGAAAAAAAAACTCAATGAAACTTGAATGGAGCAAAAGGAGTTCAAATTCTTGAGATATGCCAAGTCAAAGTTTCAGTCAAAATAGGTTTACCATGTTGACTTCAGTGACCATGCTGATGTTAGCATGACGTTAACATGCTAACATTGATGCACAATCAACAACCAATGATGATGTGGCATGTACAGTCAGAAAACGATGGCGTGGACCAGTTATATCTTGACATGTGTCATGCATCGGGAAAATTATCGACTGGATTGGAGCACCTAGAAGGATAATTTCTTCGATCTGCCTATGATCTACTCCCAGTTATTTATGCATTTGGGCATGGCTTTAACCATTCTCTCAAACTAGATGAAGGATCTAGCAATGAAATCCATGAAGTTTGACATTAGCGAATCTACTACCCCTTGATCCATTTTCTTGTGGAAGTGCGGCCTTATTTTATCTGGATTGAGCTTAATGGTTGACATCTCATAGTCAATCATCAACATAAGATAATCTTTTGTGTGGCTTTAACCATTTGCTCGGACTGGATGAAGGCTTTGGTAGTGAAATCCATGATGTCTGACATTAGTGAGTTTGTTGCCCCTTGCTCCATTTTCTTGTGGAAGTGCAGACTTATTTTATCTGGATCAAGCTTAAGGGTTGACATCTCATAGTCATTCATCAACTTAAGATAATATTTGGCGAGGCTTTAACCCTTTTCTTAGACTAGACAAAGGCTCTGGCAGTGAAATCCATGAAGTTCGACATTAGCAAATCTCCTACCCCTTGCTCCATTTTCTTGTGGAAGTGTGGCATTATTTTATCTGGATCGAAATTAAGGGCTGACATCTCATAGTTAGTCATCAACTTAAGATAATCTTTGAAATCTGCCTGATGTTCCTTGGCCCATTCAAGATCGACCTTGTGCAACACTCTTTCGAGTACATCCTTTCTATGATCTAGGCTCATTTTCCATATTTCTACTAGCCATTGATCCTTAGGCAGACTTAACTCCTTTTCCAATGTCTTATCAGGCATTTTGAGAATATCCTCAATCTTAGGATATATAATCCTACATAGCTCAATAAAGAAATGGTAGATTTTCTTAGAGCCCTCTAGTTGCTTCTACACCTCCTAAAATTTTTTAATCATCCTAACAGTGTGGTTTATGCCCATATCACCATTATAGAGTGCCCATTTGAACCAGTCGGCACTATCCTTAGTCCAATTCTTCATCCTTTCCATCCAGGAGAGTTCCTCTTAGGCGATGAGTGAGGGTGTGGAGGATGTAGCTATAGCTTCCTCTTACAAGGATGTCCATTGTTGGATGTAGGTGCTAAGGTCTACCACTTGTGCTTTTAGTTCCTCTTTTGAGGATTGATCTTTGTTCATATGCTCAACAATTGTGGCTACTGATCCCTGGAATTCATCAATTTTCTACTCTCTGGTGGCAGTACCCAAGTTGATGGTTGAAATAGTGTAGCTAACACCAACCTCCTTGTCTATCACCAGGGTGGCAACCTGCACCATTCTTGATCTAGAGGCATCAACTGTAAGATGAGAGTGGACCCTTGACTTCTTCTCTTTCTTTTTCCTCATTTGCGCTTGAGCCAATATGGCCTCGATTCTTTCCTTTGGATCCATGGGATCAGAGATCTTCTTCTGTAGTTTTCTCTCCAATAATTCTGGCATCTGGACTCCCCCTTTCGGTGAGTCTCTATCACTTTCCACTTCTTGGAGTTGTTTTCTTCATTGCTTGGGGGCTCTCGCTCAGTATTTTCTTCTTCATCAAAATCCTCAATTTGTAAATCCTTTTCTTGATCTGTCTCAGTGGACGCTATGTTCTCTTTAGCAATTTCATCTTCCTAAGGGATTCTTTCTTCTTCATGCTTGAGTTCATGGTGCTCATGCTCAAGGCTCTTAGCTGGTGCATCCTCTGACTTATCTTCTTCCTTTTCTATTTCTTTCTCTTCTTAATTCTCCTCAAAAAGTGCTTCTTCTTCTTGAACAAGGCCCTTTTCTTGGCCAATCAGCAAAATCTCTTGGAGCATCTCCACATTTACCTTAGTGTCCTTTTTTCTTTCAAATGGAGGCCTCTCTATTTCAACCTCGCCACCTATGTTTTCAAGTCGCTCAGACAACTCCTCCTCTAATTCCTGATTTGAGGTTCGATTGCATATTTTTCATTGAGAGCCTCAATGTCCTCCTCTAAAGACTATGACCCCTCATCATGACTCACCACTTCATCAAGATTGATGGTCATCCCTCCCTCTAGATATTCAAAGTAAGGGTCTCCAGGCTCCTCCATCACACTCTTGTTAGCTTCTTTTAGGCATCTTTCCATTTCTTCGGAGATTCTCATTGTGGCTTCCATCGTCAATGGCTTTGTTGGAGGTTGAGGAGGAACAAACAAGACAACAACAATTTGGGCCATTAGAGCTTGGATGGTAGGGTTCATGATCACCCCTAAGATTTCAGAAGGAACACCCTATATATATTTAGCGAAGGCTTCCAGTAGGGTGAGCTAGGAAATAGTAGTAGTGGTCACTACATGCACTACAATGGAAAGGATAGGAAGTGGAGGCAACAAAGAAGTCGAAGGCCGAGATGTAGTAGCCGAGGAGGAATCAAGCACAACCACAGGAGACACTAACGGGGTGGAAGAGAGGTGGATTGAGATGTCCACTACGGGCGGAGATGAAATAGGCAACACCAGTGAGGCGGTGGATGGTGGAGTGGCAACAATGGAAATGGTAGTGGCGAGAGTGGAGGTGACTAGTGGGGAGTGGGGCCTTTCAGTTTCTTTTTCTTCTTGTCCCTAATGTTGAGGATCTTCCTCGATAGATGGAATTTTTGTAGTAAATCCCCTTGTCTTCTTTGCCTTCTTAGAGGGTTCTCCCTCTGTGGATTTCTATGAGTAAACTTTATGCTTAGGATGGCATTCGGGTGCATCCTTCCTCTTCTTAGATCTTGTGATTGGAGGGGAATTTGGTTCTTCTTCTACAAAGGTGGAAGTAGTGGCACTATCAGTTTCACTTAAGAGCTCATCTTCGAGCCCGCCATAAGTTAATGTTGCATCTTGTGCCTTGAGCTTCCCAACCTAGGTATCCACCCATTGTTTAGTTCTATCTATGGCTAGTTGTGTAATTGCATCGAGGTCATAGACCTCTCCCTCATTCCACTCTATCAATGGTTGTGGCAAGTTAGCCATGACATCAAATCTTGGATCAAGGATGGTATCATTCTCCTTGACTACAAGATTAGGCACTGGAAACAACTTGATTGACTTGATGAACTGGGTCATCATCCTCATGTAGCATCTCATTTTGACTTCCTTGTCATCTTGACAATTGACCCAAAAATCCTCAAGGTATGACAAATGGGCATACTGATTCCCAACATACTTCTTCAACTTTCCATAAGGATCCATTCTTGGCCTAGTTGTGTGGAGCTCCAAGTTGTACTCCACTATCTTCTTCTCAGAGTAATCTGCACATTGAGCAATGAGACAAGAATACATTCCCTATCCAAATGTGAGAGGATATGGGATGGGTTCTATGTGCTTTTCGCTCAATAAGGCACCAATGTTCCTCAATTGCCTTGTGACCTCAAGCAGAACCATTCGATTATTGGGGTAGCATGGAAACTTGAAGGGCTTATGATATTTCCTCAATTGCCTGATGATATGCCCAAAAAAGCCATCGTTCACCCTTAGATAATCCTTCTTGAAGTTTCAGTACTGCAATTGAGGGTATCTATCATACATTTTGAGGTCTCTATTGGGATTCGGATTATGCACTATGGCAAGGCCTTTGTAGGGGAAGGTGTCAGCAAGCATGTAGACCAAGTATGAAGTCATGTAGAACTCATTAGACTTCTTAACATCCATCAACTGGCTATGGAGGTTGTCATTGATGACCTTGGCCCAGTGGAATTTAGTCTTTCCTTGGATGATCTCATCTATGAAGTAGAACATCCACTCTTGGAAGTAGGAAACAGTAGGGAGGCCCATTACCCTACTGAGTAGAGTAACCAGATCATGATACTCCTCATGGAAATTTCTCTTGAAGAGCTCTTGGGGCACCTTGGTTGCACTTCCCCTCTTTTCTTTCAACCAATGCTGGTTGATTAGCTTCTTGCATGCAAGGGATTCTACCTTACATATATTTTCAGCATCCTTCTATATTTCTTCCATTTTGTCATATATGGGGATGTGGAAAGAATGGCTAATAGACTTGGTAGATAAGTCTACCAACACTTTTCCCTCATGGTCTATAATCTTCCTATTGTTATGATAGCACTCCTTAAAGGACGTTACTAGTTTTGTGGCAATGGGCACATGAGGGAAACCGGCTTCCTTGACAAGGCCACTATTTCTGATCTTTAGAGAAATTTTTGTCCTAGGGCTGACTGTCACCCTCAATCTAAATTCTTCCATATCAACATGCCCAAGGTTGGTGTCGGATATTGTGCCCTAGTCTAAGGTGATCTTGGAAGTGATTTCGACCCCATGGAACTAGTACTTCATTTGATCTTTATCTTCCTTGCCCCTTGGTGCTTTAGTAGGCTTCTTTTCTTTCTCTTTCTCTGTAGATTCTCTCAATGGTCCTGCAATTGATTCCATAAATCCTCCACAAGAGACTACAGTAAGCATATTCATAAAGCATCGGGAAACATTAGCCAAATCCTACAAAACAAGGGTTAGATGAAACATTTCATCATAAAAGATCGTAATATTCATTAAAGTTTATCATTTGATGCTCGTTAGGAGCATTTAGGGCAATGCGGGCCTAGGGATGTAGGTTTCCCTGGGCTGATAGTCATTTGGGGTGACTTGGAGTAGGATGGTGTCGGGAGCATGGCGGCCTGCAGGCGGTCACCCGCAATTGAATTTCTGCAATTGAGGATTGTTCATCATTCAATGCCTAAAGACATAGAGTACATGCAAAAATCACTTAGGAGACCTTTGGAGATGTTTAGTTAGGTTTTTGGGTCGTGCGAGCTCAAGGCATGCAGAGGAAAGAATCACCATGGTCGTTTCAAGCTCTACCATTGAAAAATGGCGGCCAGGAAGCAAAAACCCACAGGCAAAATTTTTCCATGTGGGCCCAACAAAAGGCACAGACTGTTCAAGCTATGTTTCTTAGGGTTCATCCATTAGGGAAGATTGTGGTGATGAGCTACAAGAGATCAATATGTAATAGACATTTCGGCAATGGTGGCCATTAGATGATGGCCCGCAGAGAGGTTTGTTGTTGATTACTTAGCTCATACAGTGCAAGAAGAGGTGGGTTCCACCAAGCAGGAGGATGACACGACATAGCTAATTGAGGCACAATAGTCATGGAATCGTGGGCCATAGACGAAGACCCGCAAGGGTAGGCTCACATTCGACTTGGGACTTAGTCATTTCACATCAGAGGCTCAATGGAGGCGATGGGGTCGGGGCATGCACTACGGGAGGATGAACATGTTAGGTCTCAAAAACACTGGTTTGAATGAACCACGAGAGGTTTCTAAACTCTCACAACGTTATTGGCCAACTAACAAGGCCAACAAATATAGTTGAACCTTCTACTCTTAAGGCTCTGTTAAACCTAGGCGGGTGCACCTATATGAATGACACAAATTTTTAATTATGCTTCCTACTTGACCAAACTATCCACAAATGGCAATTTGATAGTGGAAACATATGATCCTAATTTGGTATAAATTCTATATGCAATATCAAAGTGAAAATTTATATGTTCAATTAAGAGATGTAAATGAAATGGCTAGAACCTAAAAGGATAAATAAGACCAGTGCCTTGTTGGGTAAACGGAGTCAGGTGAAAGATTTAGATAAATGACTTCTATCTAGCAGAGATTCTAATTATTTGGCATATGATATTAGTCTATAACTTGTATAAACATGAAAGAATGTAATTACCAAGCTCTTCTTAGTGATCCAAATGATACTTCCAAATTACTGTGAATGACTTGAGGGATTTAATCTTTACTTGAAAGAACCAACCAATAACACCACACAAATACAACAAATGTGTATTGATAAACTGAGAATATACTTGATATGTCAATTTAAATAAGAAAGAAATATCAACCTTGGAGACAATTTGATAATATTTTCAATTAACTTAACAAAAAATTGATACCAAAAGGGCGCCACAATATCCAATTTCTTTCATTGATCCTTCAAAATTTATATAGGCATCATAGTTCTTTGAAACATTCTGAAAGTAATGTATTTCCTACTAATTGTCTTCTATTTAAATTCGTCCTTTTCTTGCTATGTAAACAATGGATATTTATACATTAGCGGGTGGAAGGATGTGTCCTTTCAAAAAATGTTTTAAGCATAAAACACTAACAAGATTAGCATTAACTAAGCTCTGTTAAGCCACAAGTGAAATCCAAACATGTGCTTTGTGTAGTCTCGGTGCTTGTGTGTATCTGCATCTCCAAATGCATTGCAGATCACGATCTTCATCATCACCATTCGTTTGTTCTGCTCACATGCTTCATCCAACGTTGTATCTTTCACAGTGGTTGTCTTCAACATCTCTTGGAGTATTAATTCACATTCGCTCTTCCACGTAGCCATTTCCTTTAATTCTCCTTCATCATCACAGAACCTAGTCAATCTTTTCTCGGCGGCTTCTATCAATTCTTGTGTATCCTCCTGTAACTCCTCAAAGAATCCTTTGTGTTTATCCATGATACGATTAGTATTTTCAATTCTTGCATTATTAGGAGTATCCTTTTATTTTATTTCCTCAAGTTTTTCTTGGATTCTACCATCCACTCTTCTATGTTCTTTTATTGCATCAACATATTGTGAATTTTTTCCCCAAAGTTTATTTAACCAAGTGGTTAAAATGACCTACCTCCTTTTGATTATTGCAGTAAGTGTGTCCATTTTCCCTTGAGAGTATGCACTTGATCCTTCCCAATGGTCCTTCACCTATGAACTTTCACCTTGGGTGAGCATCTTTGTTGGCCCTGTTTCAGCACCTACCAAGTCTTTTAGATGTTCATTTTCTCTCAGTATTCTCTCACTATTGGTTTTGTACATTTCTCTCTCTCTAATCAATGCTTGTATTTGGGATTTATTTAATTTTTCTATATTGATCCCAATTTCTGCAGTTGCAACTGGATCAACCTCCCCAGCCTTCAAAGTCATGACATGTCCAAATGCCTTCTCAGTGTCAATGACAACTGACTTCTTGTGAGGGGGATATATAGCCCAAATCATCAATGTCTCTTCATCAGGATTGTACTTTGACCCTCTATATAATTCTGCCACCTTTTCTATGCTGACCTTGTGTGTAGCATTGTTGTCTTTCAGGAAACTATCAAAAACAATGCAGAAGTTAGATCTAGCCCTGGGAAAATCATGACACCAAAATTTTCCAACATTTCTCTCCCTTTCTCAGGGATCATTCTTGTCATCTCTTTCTCCACATCATCCCTCAAGTTTTTTAACAACTGCTCCTCATTTCCTAGTGTGACATTGTCAACCAGTCCTCTTATTTCTTTTCCCTTTTGTTTGTATAAAAATGTTTTGAATTCTGAGGTTTTCACAAATTCATCATCTACTATAAAAGATCTATATTCTTCATGTCTTGTATCCATATCCATAGTTTCCTCAATATTTATCTCTTCGGTAGAATAGGTGTAATCTTGAGTTCTTGTCCTCGATACCTTTCTGGATGGACCTTGTGGCCTAATAGCCTCTAATAATTCTTCATTGGAAGACAACAACTTAGCATCTAACAATTCTTGATCATGTTTCTCAATTACCATTCCTGCTTCTTTTGCTTCCAAGTTTCTAATTATGTCATCAAACTGATAGGGCACATGCTGATACCCTCCAAATTTTATCCTCTGCCTAGTAGAATGAATATATCCCTCTGGATCAAAGTTTTTCCTTGATGGTGCTTTCCTCATGTTATAATGCAATAAATTATCAAGAATTAAAGTGTATCCCTCCTTTGCTAACATAGTAAAATCACCAAAACACATTGTACTTGGAATAAAAGATCACTTCACATAAGAGCTTAAGTTCATGACACTAGAGAAATCCATTTGCCTAACAATCTCTAAGTATGCAATCCTATCTGGAACTATCCTAGGCAAAATAAATGGAGTACTTTCAAAACCATAAACCCTAATCATGGTGGCATTTTCTAAACAATACCAATCCCCCTAGTTTTGGTTGATTGGTCCATTAAAATCCTTAGGCCTGAGAAACCTCTTTATTTCATCAGACAAGGAATAGTCACAAGGATGATTATAAAACTTGTACAATGGCTTTACAAAATATTCTTCAAAATGCACAAAACTAGAATTAGCAAACCTATTGTCCCAAACAGTAGTCCATGACTAAATAGGCAATGGCTTGCCTTCTTTATCAATTTGTGAAATTCTCAGCTCCTAGGGAGACAATCTTAATTCTTATCCAAAATATAGCACCAAGTGCATCAACAATGAATAATTCTTGAGGTGCAGGACAGAGGCTCCATTCTTTATTGCCATCAACCCTGTATCAAGCTCTTTAAACACATATGAAGCATAATCAAAAGACCTAGAGTTATGATATTGAACATCCGCAGCAATCACCGTAGGTACAACTGTCATATGCTCTGGGACCTCCATCCCCAGTACCTGTCCCACTAAAAAATAAGTGTACTTTATGTAGGGTTTGAAGAGATCCACATGAAAAGGTGGTCCCTCATTTTCCTCCATTGGAATTGGTTTGCCACCATGTTTGATTCTGTGTAGGGGTAATCTCCAACCCTTATAGATCGTGTTCATTCTTTTGAATTCACACTCAAGCTCTTCACTTACAATTTTCTCATTGCACATTCCTTCTAACTTGAAGACCTCACTTATTGCATTCTCAGACACATGTATTACTGGGTTCCTCGATAAATCACATATGGCCCAGTTTTTCGGATTATAATGACCTACCAATAATTTCACCAATTCGGCATCAACAAAAACATTAGGGCACACCAGTTTTCCCAAATCAAGCCTCCACGGGTTACATACTGGCTCAAAGCGATTTCTCCTATGGTAGTGGAAATTGAACAATTCATATCCTCTAATTGGGGTCCAAACATCTACTATGAGCTTACATTTGTCATCCAATTTATCTACTTCTGCCTTAAGCTGTGTAGAGCACCTAGCTTTAGGTCCTGAACCAGGTAGTTGGTCTATGAGATCTTGATTCAATTTTTGTTCGGTGCCCTTTGGTCGTATTTCAGTTTTTTTCTTTTTTCCTTTTGGTTGACTACCCTCCCCATGTTTTCTTCCTTTTATCTTTTCAAAACTAGTGCCTTCCATTCTTCAAAATTTACAATTTTCAGAGGATGAGGAACTTACCGTATTTCGCCTAAAAATTCAAGTTAGACAAATGCCCCAATTGTTTTGCTCGCTCCACTACTCTCCTTCGTTGCCAATTCTATGAAAAATGATTTCAATTGAGCTCACCTTGATTTGCAAACTATTTTATGCTTTGTGGCACCATTAATGTCTTCACTGAGACATGAATGAAGCAAGTTTTTTGAAATTCTCACTGTCACATCATGTATCATATCAGCAAGACATTTCAAATCTATGGCTGATCCATCTATTCAATGTTCACACATCTCCTAAGACATCTTGTAGTTCCCCCGACATCACAAGTCTCCCCAATAGTTTTCCGTTTTAGTTTTTTATATCACCATGACCTTCACCGAAGCAAACTATCACCTAGACTTAACGAATCGGGCCAAGAATTCTTCATTTCACTCCAAAGGTTCTTTGTCACACCGAGATATTCCTTTCGTTAACTTAAATCACCAAGACTAAGTAATCGTCTTGCCGATAGAATAATACTCGTCGTGACCTCTTTTAGATCTCCCCGCTGAGACTTATCTTATCGATACACGTTTTCTTTGGCAAAACCACATATATTGTCCCTTCGACAATTTTTATCTCCATACGCTCAATCATGTCGGTATAACACGAGGAGTCGGTAAGACCCCCCGAACTCTCCCCAGCATCATTGTCTCACTGAATGAGTTCTTTTTTCTTTCACAGCAAGACCAATGATGGTCTCGGGTTATCTTTTGGAACCTCACTCTGATGACTTTGGTCTAGCCGATACATGTTATTATGCTTAGAGTGGTGGGATAAATATTACCTCGATATGACCTTACACTATCATGTCGATAGCCACTGTCCTGCCGATAGAAACTATGAACCTGTGTATTCCCAACATATGTCCTCATCGGTGTGACACAACTTATTTCTTGTCGATATACTAAAAGAATGTATATTATTATTGGTGAGACCTGCATCAACTTATGCTAATATTTTTCAAATGTTAAATATTTAATGTCAGATGAATTTTATAGGGCTATATGACAAAATTTAACCCAAACCTTGGTGAAAATGCTATGTGAGGAAATTTTATGTCTGTAATATGAACCCCTTTGGGAAATTAATGAGTATAAATGGTCAATGATATTTTTCAAAGTTTTACAATTCTAACAGAACCTCCCTGGCCATTCAGAAACATCAGCAGCAATAGAGTGACCCGCAGACAATGACTCAAAAAGGCCGGCCTGCGGTGGGTCCTTCACTTAGTATTTTTGAGACTGCATCATTTGAAAGGCGAGGAGGATAACAGGGTGGGTAGACGCATGTGCTTCACCATTCTATATGGTCATTGGCATGGCGGTGAAGGGTGGATGGAGGTTTGTGGGAAATGATCCACAAAATACTTTATTGCATGCCCATTTATCTAGACAGTGAAAAGCTCACCAGGGCTGGTAATGTGGGGAGGAAGTGCATGAGGGCCATTGAGAAATAGTGACAGGGTGAGAGCTTTTCACTCATGGTGGCTTGAATATGCGAACCCATGAGGGTCGATGGTCAGACGGAGGATATCGTCTAAGTATTTTTTTAGTTCATTGTTTCATCGGCGATGAGGAGGATGTGAGTTGCTAAGGGCTTGTGGCCTTGATCAAGAATAGTCATGGAAAGGTCAGGTCCCACAAGGGTATTTAGGGGTCGATTCCAACAATTTTTAAGTTTTAAGTTCATGGGTTTCATGCGAAATTTGAAGGAGCCGTTTAGACATTTTAAGAATTTTCCCCTTAAGATTTTTGGCATTTTATAAATTTAACTCAAAATGGTGTGCGGGTTGGGCAGTGGCATACTCACCTAGTAAACCTGATGAAAATGATGAAGAACAATCTTGAATTTCATCCTCAAAGCAATGTGGATGTGAAGGTGGCAACAATAGAGCTGTGACAAATTTCCTAACTGGAAAGAATGGATATGATAGGTCAGTGTTCCTATTTATAGGAAATTTTGCATTAATTACCTGCTTTAAATATTATACGGTGGTCAATAGAGTTAGTGAACATGTATTTCGAAATGATTGAGGGTGGGAAAGGTGGGGTCCGCCGTGTAGATGAAAGTCACAGGATTATCGTTAGAGCTTCAAAAGGGGACATCGATGGAGGACACGGGGCCCGCCTTGCGAGCGGACATCCTGGGTTGGTCATTGTCAGAATGGTGAGCATGAGGCAAAAACTCGCAAGGAGTGGCCCGCAGCTATAGACCCGTAGGAGGCAAAGGATTTCGATTATAAAAACTTAAGGAAAATTACCAGAGGGGTCAATGAAGGAAAAAAATTTGGAAATTTCTAGGGTGGTGAAACTCGGTCAACTTAAGATGATTACTTTTAGGGTCTATGACCACCCTGACACTCAAAAATAGGGGCACACAAAATAATGTGAAGGCAAAAATGACTCGACAAAAGAAAAAAGAGAGGGTCCCCATCTCAAACAAGGCGTCCATGCTATGGGTACAACAAATGGAAATTCCACTAGGAGAACAGTCTTGAGCGTTCTAAGGATAAAGATTCATTCAAAACCTAGAATCTCTGGTTTCATAGACCAGAAGTAGGTTTCCATAGGTGAACTAGGGGATAAAAGGAGGATGAGATCCTAGGTTGAATAAAAGTATAGAAATATCTCAGAAGTGTGTGTGCATAGTGAGTTCATTCTCTTTCCTCAGAGACTGTACAAATAACTATTGATTGGAAAAAGGAAAGCTACATAAGTTGTCTAACCCCAAAAGTAACCTGGACATTGCTCCGTTGTCAGTCAGGTGTCCATAGCACTGATGGAGTTGTTGTTGTGACCCCATAAATATTGCTCTATTTCTAGTCAGGTGTCCATAGACTCAATAGAGTTATCTGCACACATACACAATTGCATATTCTAACCTTTTTTACTTTTCTTGTCTCTATATTTTCCTTTTTTACTCTTTTCTCTTTCTTGCTCAATTGTGTAAGCATTGAAGCTCATAGTGGGTTTGGAATCACAGTGGTCACTAGAGTAGACTTAATATTTTTCACTTGCCCATCCCTCCTAACAACTACTGTATAGCTCCTTGGAAATATTTAAAGTGTTTTTTTGTCTATGATCCAAGATAAGTGCAAAAGGATTCAAACAAGGGTCCCTTCCTAGGTCAGATCAAAGTTCAGATAAGGAAACCAATCTTCATGGAAGGGGTTAGAAACCAATAGTCATGAATGAATGTTTATCCAAAGAAAAAATAAAAGTGGGCAAAAAATTGAACCTTTTGTTAAGCTGAACACAACCACCACAACAGGAACAAAGAAACTATCAACAAGACAAAATAGCTAGGAGATGAGCAAAATAAAAAGTAAAATAGCAAAGAAAAGGAAACCTAAACTAACCAATATAAAATTATATACAAACACTAGCTTTAGAAGCTTAGGCAAGGAAATAATTCTTAAGATGTTTCTCATTGACAAGCAACTAGACATCCTCTCTAGTGAGGATCTTGAGACGAAAATGATTTTCTCCTAAAATTTCTAAAATCTGAAAGGGGCCAAGCTAGAGCTTGTCGAATTTGTCATGTCCCCCTTTCTTCTCATGAGCCTTGTCCCAACAAAGGACCAAATCAACAATTCTAAAGCCCTTTAATTTAGCTTGGTGATCAAACCATCTTTTGACTACACCCTAGTGTTTGGAAAAAATTTCAAGTGCTCTATCACAGACCTCCTCTAAATGGAGTAATTCAGCTAGACGAACTTCACGACCATCTCCCTCCTCATAATAGGTATTGATAAATTAGAGGGTGGGGATCTTTAGGTGTATAGGAAATATAGTCTCTAGCCCATAGACCATATGAAATGGGGAATCACCTAAGGTATCTTTGTGGTGGGTGCGATTTTCCTAGAGGGAAAAATCCAACTAAGTATTCAAGTCTTTGGGGTTCTTGTCAAGTAAATTTTTAATCACGGTGATCAAATTTTTGTTTGTTGACTCAACTAGGTCATTGCCTTGAGGGTAATAGTTAGATTAGAACTTAAGTGCAATGTCATAATCAAAGGCCCAACTAGAAAATTTAAGCAAAGAGAAAGTAGGGCCATTATCACATACAATAGCGTAGGGGCAACCAAAATGATTCAAAATAAAACTCTTTAATAAATTAGTCACCACCTTAGTAGTGCATTGTCTACATGCTATTGCTTTTGTCCATCTAGTACAATAATTAGAAGCGGTTAGAATGTACCTATGGCCTGTAGAGGATGGCAGGCTTACCAGACCCATGAAGTCGAGACCCCATTGAGTGAACAGTCTTACCTACAAAACTGGCTAGAGCGGCAGAGCAACATTCCTTTCTCTAGCAGCAATAGTTTGGTAGACATGACAAGTTTTGACATGTTTATGCAAGTCTTTAAACATCATCGTCCAATAGTACCTAGCTCACAAGATTTGATAAGCAATCAAAGGGCCAGATCCATGGCCAGTGCTGAATTTTTTATGAAACTCTTTCATCACTCACACTGCTTCCTCTTTGTTGAGGCATCTGACATAGATCCCCTCATGGTTTCTCTTGTACAGTATAGAACCTCACAACATATAGTTGTTGCTCTTCAGTCTTAGAGCACGCTTTTGTACTCTTTGCAATCAAGGCAGGCACTTGTGATTTAGCAAATAGTAGACAATATAATCATACCATTCCCTAGGAGAAACGTCCACCAGTTGATATTGTTGCATGGTGAGCTCAGGTCGGACTTCAGGTATTGTTTTGGCTATCGTTCAAGTGAGGGCCTGCCCTCAGACGAGCTTCATGGATTGAATCTCTATGTTATACTCTTGTAATAAAGTGACCCACTTAGCTCTTCTTTCTCCCAACTCATTTTGTATTAGCAAAGTCTTAACCGTTGGGTCAGGCACAATTGCGAACACCTTGTTCTGCAAGATGTAGTGCTTGAATTTCTTGACTCCTCGAACCAAGGCATATGCTTGCTTCTCAATATTGTGGTATCTTAACTCAACATCTTTTAAAGGAGAACTCATGAATTAAATAGGATGCTCATTCCCTTCAACATCCTTTTGAGTTAATATGTTGGCACAAGAGTGATCTAAGGCAAATGAATAAATATAAAATAGTTTCAAGTAATCTGATTTGACTAGCACTGGTGCATCAACAATTGATTTCTTAATTTCTTCAAAATCTTGCTTGGCTTTTGGTTCCCATTCAACTTTGGCATCCTTCTTCAGCATAGCATTTAGTGGCTTTACTATCTCAGCAAAACTTGTAATGAATTTCCTAACAAAGTTTATCTTCCCGAAGAAAGATTTCAATTCCTTCTTATTGCCTCGCAACTATATTTTCATTATAGCTTGGATAAGTTTGGGGTCTATTGATATTCCCTTTTCTGAGAGGACATGCCCCAACAACTTTCCTTCGGTAACTCTGAAAATGTACCTTTTTGGATTCAAGGAAATGCCAAACTCTCTGCACCTCTGGAAGACCTTACATAGATCAGAGAAATGATCTCCTTTGTTCTTTGAAAACACTGTAAGATCATCCATATAAATAATTATGCATTTTCCAATTATGTCCTTGAAGGAAATGTCCATCGCACGCTGGAAGGTGGTGCCAGCGTTGATCAATCGAAACGGCATTATTTTGTATGAAAAAGTTCCCCATTTTGTGGTGAATTTTGTTTTATGCCTATCTTCATACTACACCATTACCTGATTGTATCCTGAATACCCATCCAAAAATGACATCATTTGTGATCCATTAACTATTTGCAATACTTCATCCAGCGAGGGTATTAGATAGTTGTCCTTCTTTGAAGCTCTTTTCAGGTTGCAAAAGTCTACACATAACCTTATTTCTCCATTCTTTTTCTGTACTGAGACCAAATTTTCCACCCAAGTGGAGTGTCTAACTAGGAATATGATCCTAGCAAACAACAGCTTTTGTACTTCTTTGTAAATGATAAGCTCCAGCAATGCATTGATTAGGTGTTGACGCTACCAAAAAGGTCTCACATCCATCTTGAGAGGGATGGTGTGAGTAATAATTAATGTATCATATGTCTTCAAGTCTTCATAACTCCAGGAAACTACATCATGATATGCATGAAGGGTGTCGATGATCCCGTGTTTCTCCTCTGGCGTGCATACTTTTCCAAAGAACACGTTCTTGACTTCTTCCTTCGTACCAAGGTTGTGAGCATCACACTGATTGTTGATGGAATCCTTCTTCATTTGTTGATCCTGACCCCATATCTGATCTAAGTCAAATATCCTTTCTAGCTGCACCATACCTTGGGGTATCGTGTTTTTTTTTAGATTGATCACACCTTCTATGTCTAATTCGACCTCTTCAAGCTCTATCTCATCAATGATTTGGGTTGCAAACACATCGGAGCTTGTTATGAAATACAAGATATATTTTTCATCATTGAATACTTAAAAATTGGTTACATTGTCTAGCACAGACGGGGTGGATGTGAGCTCAACAGTGAACTTCTTTAGACCAGACAAGGAGAGTGGCTGCAAGGTACTAGTCACTTGAGCTAGGGCATCAATAGTATTTTTTTAGGAGTGAGGGATCAGTTGGATGTTAAATGCATCTAGGCCTTCTACGATATCCCATACCCTATGCCTATAATTTTCTAATCTTCTATCATGGCAAGAATATAACTTCCTTACTTTTCTTATGACTAGCTCAGAATCACCAAATACTTGGAGCATCTTAACTTTCTTTCTTAACGCCACTAAGAGACCAAGAACTAATGCCTCATACTCTGCTATATTATTTGTACAATAGAATTGAAGTATGTGGGTAGCAAAGTATGACTTACCTGCAGGGCTAATCAGTTCAAATCCGGCTCCAACTCCTTGCTTGGACTTGGACTCGTCAAAGTGCAACATCCAAAACTTGATAGACTCTTTGATCTTGGAACCCGTAGAGTTCGCTTTTACAACTGGTGATGTATCTTCTTCATCAACTTTAGGAGGTTGCATATGCTTAGCATGGCTTGGATTTGGCTACATCATTTGAAGACCCTCTTTTGGGTTGACCCATCCTTTGATATGTTTGATTGTTTTTTGGCACAAGCAACATTCAAATTCTAAGTGAGTAACATTGTGTTCCCTGCACAAACTATGCAAGAGGAGCTCCTAAAAATTAATTATTTCTCCCAAGATAATTAGATCTTGCACACATTTCTCCATGAAGTCTTGGAAGCCATCCAACAATCCAAGATTACCATCCTCATAGGAGTCTTCATCGTCTGATTCGATAAATATCTCTGTACTTTTAGGCATGTGGGCCAAGCTAGTGGGTAGGCTACATTTCACAAGGAGGACTTCTTCAGTTGTTTCTTCTTGATGTCATTCTTGTTCACCTGGGTAGGCCATAGGGCAATAATTTCCCAACTCAATTTCAGCAAACAACACCTCATTCATGTTGTTGTACTCTGTAATCATGAATTTCAGATGAGGCTCCCTCTCGATACGAATCTGATTTGGTAGCCCTTTCCATGGAAACCATAGGTGGGAATAGTCGATGGCAACATATCCATTCAATGCCTAAGTGAAATCCCTTCCAAAAATGATACCATAAGTGTCAGGGATATCGGCAACTTGAATATCAATTGTTTGTTGCACTCTCAGATTAGCAGTAATTTGCATAGGTATTTTGTTAATTTCCCCAACTATGTTGATCTTTGTTTTGGAAAGTTGTGTCACCTTGCATCGGGAAGGGGTTGGGACTATCCCCAAAGCTTTTCATACTACCAAATGCATGACATTGGCAAAACTCTCGAATCAAGCAAGCAATTATGTAATTTTTTCCCAAAAATTCTAATGGTGGTCAAGAAGGGAGGAGTCTCCAACTTCCCTTGAAACAACCCTCCTGAAATGTCAACTTGGGCTACTTAACCCTTGTCTTTATCATTATTCTTGTTTTGGGTTTGGGCTTGATCTTGTACTTTGGCTATTTGTTTGTTTGTTTGCTGATTTGAAGGTTGATCTGTTTTCTTTTCAAAGATTTGTCGGATGACAGATTCATTATGTGGATCTTCGAAGGAGACCTTAGCGAGTATTTCCTAGGCTAGCTTAAATGAAGGAGTCTCATTGAGCATTATAAAGAAGGGATTCCTAACTGAGGGGACTTTGAGCAACTCGAAGGCAAACAAGCTCAACTTGACCTTCTTAAATTCTTCAGCCACATATTCCCCTATTTGTTCAATTTTGGCTTCAAAGGAGTTATTTTGGGAGGAACTGACAGGTTGATTTTGGGCTTGACCCTATTGCCTATTTTTGTTAAAGTACCGAGTGGGCATGTGAGGATAACTTGGGTTATTACTGGAATTCAGGTTAGGAGGAGTGCTAAAGTTATTAGGCGGAGTAGAAGTGGAGAAAGGGCCACCTACTTGTATATTTCTTAAATCGTATGGGGTTTCCCTTTGATGAAACATTTGGACTTAATCCTCTCTTGGCTCTTCATCATCTATTGGGACATTATCTACTGAATTGAAGAGCTCAGATAAAGGGATTTCATTACTTACCTCTTTTGCTTCATCTTTTGGGATGGCAATCTTCTTCTCATGTACGTTGCTTTAGCCTTTTGGGAAAGGATCTTGATTGACAACCAACACTGAGGAATCATACAGCTCGGATGGGACAATGTCCCGATAGCTCTAACTGTCGATGGCATTTTGGACTTCAATTTGAAATATTTCGGTGGCTATTTGGAACTCTGGACAATTCAACTCAAAATGTCTACTTGTCTTGTGGATGCAACACCAACCGGATAAGGCCACCTCATCCAAGTATACCCCACTTGTGGCCTTTTCAATGTTGCTTAGTTGGTCGAGGGGTGTGGGAACACCACCATTGTTTGGCCTTGTATTCCATGTTCAATTATACCTTTTCAAAGGCCTTCTACCGAAGTTCTACCCTGAATTTTTTCCTCTTTCATAATTTTGTCTAGAAGAGGCACTTTCATCGTGATTGTCATTGTTGTCACAGTTGAGGTTGGCTTCGATGCTTCATTGAGAGGCCTGTAATTGATTATTTTTATTTCTTAAGAGTGCCATCTTCGGCGACATCTTCTTGACTAATTCTGTCAACTCATTTGTCTGATCCTTTTTTGCGTTAGTGGCTGTGAGGTTAAATTCTGTAAGAATATCGGTTGCACCACTGGTTGATTATGTTGAACAGGTGAGAACTCAGAATTTCAAAAAATCTTAAGCACTTGGGGCTGCTTGGAATAACCTTGTTGTTTTTGTGGTTGCAAATATTGAGGCATGGGAGGTGCCTAGTTTAATGGCTTCCCCAAATCAGGCACTATTGAAAGTTATGGAATTTGATTCATCAAGGGTGTTTGATGTGCCAATGCTTGAGTAATCCCTTGAATTTTATTTGGGTGGACAACTAGCCCCAAGGAAGGCAACGGACCAGCAATATGTTGTCCCAAATCTGTGTTGGCTTTAACTATTTCTGCATAGGCTTCCACCAACCTGGTTAGCGGCGGGTTCATCCTTTTCACCAATGTGGAAGTGAGGTTGTCTAGGGTTGCATAGTACACCAATCGGGTGGAAGGGTCATCAACCACATAAGGTGTCTGTAACTTCATATAAGCTTGGTGAAATCTATCATTGAAGGAACTGATCGTTTCATTGACTTCCCTTTGAATGGCCATGAACTACTGGTATAACTCGGAAGGGTTCAGTGGGATCTTGAACTTCTACAAAAAGGTGCCCTTTAATAGGTACCAAGTGGTTATGATTCCTATCGACAGATGGATGTACCAATAGAAGGCCTCATCCCCAATGAATAAGGGAAGATCCGAAAAGACACATCTTCATGTTTGATTTGCATATCTTGTAAGGCAGTTTGAAATATATTAATGTGTTCTTTTATTGTCGTTTGTGGGTCCATGGGATGGAACTTAGTGTAAAAGCCCTTCGGATTCTTTGGCATATCATGGTAAACATTGAAAGATAGAGGAGATGGATTGTTATCCAACCACACCATGGGAGGTAGAGGTGGAGGAGGGTATGCCAGATTGACTTGAGGTTGCAAAGGGGTAGCAATAGCTACTGGGATAGTGTCTAGTAAAGGAGGTGCATTGGGCAGGGAGGCAATGCCTTGGCTATGGGAGATGGAGGCCTGGAAGGCAGTTTGGAGTGGCTAGGAAGAGGAAGGTGCTACCAAGGATGAAGGAGAGGGTTAAGGTGAATGGATGAAAGGAGGAGGTGAGATGGGTTGGTTGGAAGTGTTAGAGGCAGAAGCTTCCCATCTTTTAGCTCTCTTAGCCTTGGTAGGGGGTGGTAGCTCTTGGAACTCCCCTTTGTTTGGTGTAGATCTTAACACTCTATGGAACCTCTCAAGGGAGAATGAATCAATTTGATCCAACTTAGCGAAAGGAATGCCCTCCTTATAGAACAAGTTCTTTTGATGGGTTTTTTTGCACCTTCTCAACATAGGCAACACACAAGTGCACTACCTCTCTTGAAAGATAACTTCCTACAACAAGTTACAAAAAATTATCCCAAGGTCTCTCAGGTGTTAGGTCATGACTTGAAAAAATAACTCAGTTGATTGATGTGATTTGTTGGTAATCACAAAGGGCATTTATGGTTCACTAAGTTGGAAAGAGTTGGATCTTCAAATGGAG
The DNA here is from genome assembly GCA_007115665.2 of Sequoiadendron giganteum. NCBI lineage: Eukaryota > Viridiplantae > Streptophyta > Pinopsida > Cupressales > Cupressaceae > Sequoiadendron > Sequoiadendron giganteum. The sequence continues at coordinate 9,833,775 of CM021107.1, forward strand.
TTTCCTATGATTCAAAAGATGAAATATATTCATTGTAGATTCAAGACAGTGGTCTGAAACTCCACTTTCAGCATCAGATTTAGCCTTTAATGGATGTTGGAATCTTGCTTTAAGTTCTTCGAAGAAAGGTCAAAATGGAAAAGGGATGTTAGAGTTCCTAGACTTGCAACTAATGATGAACAGTGATAATGGAGGATGCTATAGTGGATAGCTTTCCTTTAATTGAATTCCACTTAACCAAAACACACAGTATCATGAAACTAGTGCTATCTTCTAAGGTCTCCAAATTTTTAGCTATTCATTCACCATAAAGCATGAATAAAAAATGAAGTTTATGTGCGGAAAAGATTTAATGTTCATACTAGCTTTACACTGTTGTTCATCATCAATAAATAGCAAAAAGCATCAACATGGAAAGTATCAACACGCTAGCATTCTACAAAATCAATGGACAACATGAACTAAACTACTGAAATTACTTGAAAACACTAAGAACAACAATATAAAAGTAACTAAATCTATCAACTATTAGGAGAAGAATCATGCAACATGCGAGAAACTCAATAATCCACCCAAAAGCAATGAGATTCTATTAAAATTTCAGCAGCATGTCATTACAACAACTCAACTCTCTTTTTGAAAATGAGAGGAGGGACCCCTATTTATAGTTTTCAAAAAGAAAAATGGTTGGCTAGGATTTACTTTCATTGTGTGGCCAAGATTCATTTACATTAGGGTTTCACCTACCCCCAGATATATAGGAATTTAAAATACAACTTTGTCCTTATTCCTCTATTGTCTTTTAGTGCTTCCTTGGTACTGTAGTTGTAGCAGTTTTGTCTTCTAGTGGATTTCCCTTTTCAACTACATTGTCAAAAATTCATCATCAACTGGTTTTCCAACCTTCTTTTGTAGGGTGGCATACTCCACCAATTTCCCAATTAAAGCCTGAAGCTTTCCTCACTCCATTATGTCAGATTGGAGCACCTAGAAGGATAATTTCTTTGATCTGCCTATGATCTACTCCCAGTTCCTTGTGCATTTGGGTGTGGCTTTAACCATTTGCTCAGACTAGACAAATGCTCTGGTAGTGAAATCCATGAAGTCCAATGTTAGCGAATCTGCTACCCCTTACTCCATTTTCTTGTGGAAGTGTGGCCTTATTTTATGTGGTTTGACCTCAAGGGTTGGCATATCATAGTCAGTCATCAACTTAAGATAATCTTGACATTTTCCCAATGTTCCTTGGCCTATTTGAGGTTAAGCTCAACCTCATGTAGCACTCTTTCTAGTACATCCTTTATATGATCCAGGATCATTTTCCATATTTCTACTAGCCATTGATCATCCCTATGCAGACTTAACTCCTTTTCCCATGTCTTGTCGAGCATTTTAAGAATATCCTTGATCTTAGGATATGTAATCCTATATAGCTCAGTAAAGTGATGGAAGATTTTCTTTGTGCCCTCCAGTTGCTTCTGCACCTCCTAGAATTTGTTAATCATCCGTATAGTGAGGTTTATGCCCATATCATCGTTATAGAGTGCCAGTCTGAACCAGTCGACAGTAGCCTTAGTCAAATTCTTATTCCTTTCCATCTAGGAGAGTTCCTCTTGGGAGATGAGCAAGGGCGCGGAATATGTAGCTAGAGCTTTCTCTTCAAGGGATTTCCATTCTTGGATGTAGGCATTGAGGTCTACCACTTTTACTTTCAGATCCTCTTTTAAGGATTGATCTTTGTTCATCTTCTCAACAATTGTGGCTATTGATGCTTGGAATTCATCAATTTTCTGCTCTCTGGTGGCAGTACCCAAGTTGATATTTGAAATAGTGTAGCTGACACTAGCCTCCTTATCTATCATTGGGGTGGCAACCTACAATATTCTTGATCTAGATTCATCAACTGTAAGATGAGAGCGAACCCTCAGCTTCTTCTCTTTCTTTGTCCTCATTTGCGCTCGAGCCAATATGGCCTTAAGTCTTACCTTTGGATCCATGGGAGCAGGAGTCTTCTTCTGTAGCTACCTCTCCAACCATTTTGACATTTGAACTCCCCCTTTTGGTGACTCTCTATCACTTTCCAATTCTTGGAGCTACTTTTCTTTGTGGCTTGGGGGCTCTTAGTCTTTTCTTCTTCATCAAAATCCTCAATTTGTATAGAATTTTCTTTATCTATCTCGGTGGAGGCTATGTTCTCTATAGAAATTTCCTCTTCTTGAGGGATTATTTCTTCTTCATCCTCAATTTCATGGTGCCCATGCTTAGGGCTCTTGGTCGGTGCATCCTCTGATTTATCTTCTTCCTTTTATATTTCTTTCTCTTCTTGTTTCTCCTCGGAAAGCACGTCTTCTTCTTGAGCAAGGCCCTTTTCTTGGCCAATCAATGGAGGCTCTTGGAGAATATCCACATTTACTTTAGTGTCCTCTTTTCTTTCAGTGGGAGGCCTCTCTCATTCAACCTCTTCACCTATTTTTTTGAGCTGCTAGGATGACTCCTCCTCTAATTCCTCATTTGAGATTTCAATTACATATTTTGAGCTAAGAGCTTCAACGTCCTCCTCCGAAGACTATCACACCTCATCATGAGTCACCACTTCATCATGATTGATGGTCAGCCTGCCCTCTAGATGTTCAAAGTAAGGGTCTTCGGGCTCCTCCATCATACTCTTTCCCACTTCTTTCTAGCGTCTTTCCATTTCTTCGGAGATTCTCATTATGGCTTCCATCATCGATGGCTTTGTTGGGGGTAGAGGAGGAACAAGCAAGCTAGGAGAAATTTGGGCCATTAGAGCTTGGATGGTAGGGTTCATGATCACCCCTGAGATTTCAGAAGGAACACCCTACATATATTTAGTGAAGGCTTCCAACAGGGTGAGTTGGGGAATAGTAGCATTGGTCATTGCAAGCACTACAATGGAAAGGATAGGAAGTGGAGGAAATGAAGACTTTGAAGGCACGAATGTAGTAGCCGAGGAGGAATCAAGCACAACCATGAGATTCATTGGTGGGGTCGAAGAGAGGTGGATTGAGATGTCCACCACAGGAGGAGATGAAACAGGAAACGCCAGTGAGGTTGTGGGCGGTGGAGTGGCAGCAATGGCAATGGTAGCAGCGAGAGCGGAGGTGACCAATGGGGAGCACGACCTTTTAGTTTCTTCTTCTTCTTGTCCCTCATGTTGAGGAACTTCCTCAATATTTGGCATTTCTATAGTAAATCCCCTTGTCTTCTTTGCCTTCTTAGAGGGTTCTCCCTCTACAGACTTGCATGAGTAAACTTTATGCTTAGGATGGAATTCGGGTGCATCCTTCCTCCTCTTCGATCTTATGGATGGAGGGGCCTTTGGTGATTCTTCTATAGAGGTGGTAACAATAGAACTATCAGTTTCACTTGAGATATCATCTTTGAGCTCACCATAAGTAAATGTTGCACCTTGGGTCTTGAGTTGTGCAACCTGGGTATCCACCCATTGTTTAGTTCTATCCATGACTGGTTGCATAACTACATAGAGGTCATTGAACTCTCCCTCATTCGATTCTATCAATGGTAGTGAAAATTTAGCCACGACATCAAATCTTGGATGAAGGATGGTATCATCCTCCTCGACTACCTAATCAAACACTAGAAACAACTTGATTGACTTGATGAACTGGGTCATCATCCTCATGTAGCATCTCATTCTAACTTCCTTGTCATCCTGACAATTGGCCCAAAAATATTCAAGGTGTAACAAATGGGCATACTACTTCCCAACATACTTCTTTAGCTTTCCATATGGATCCATTCTTGGACTTTTTGTGTGGAGCTCCAAGTTGTAATCCACTATCTCCCTCTCAAAGTAATTCACACATTGAGTAGCAGGATAGGAATACATTCCTTGTCCAAATGTGAACAATATGGGATGGTTGCTCTATGCTTGTCTCTCAATAATGCATGAGCATTCTTCATTTTCCTTGTGACCTCAAGTAGAACCATTTGATCATTGGGGTACCACGGTAGGTTGTAGGGCTTATCAAAGAAGCCTTTAGTTCTGATGTATGTAAATTTGGAGAACTCTATAAATAGGTACTTGAACCTCTAGATGAAAGCTCTGGCACTTTGTGTAACTCTTCTTTTGAATTCACACCTGAGAAGCCTAATGATATTCCCAATAAAGGCATTTTTCACTCTCAGATAATCTTTCTTGAATTTTTGGTACTGCAGTTGAGGGTATATATCATACATTTTGAGGTCTCTGTTGGGATCTGAATTGTGTGCTACGATGAGTCCTTTGTAGGGGAAGGTGTCAGCAAGGATGTAGACCAAGTATGAGGTCATGTAGAACTAGAGAGACTTCTTAACAACCATCAAATGGATATGGAGGTTGTCACTAATGACCTTGGCCCAGTGGAATTTAGTCTTACCTTAGATGATATCATCTATGAATTAGAACATCCACTCTTGGAAGTAGGCAATAGTAAGGAGGCCCATTACCCTGTTGAGTAGAGTGACCAAATCATGATACTCCTCATGGAAATCGCTCCTGGAGATCTTTTGAGGCACCTTGGCTGCACTACCCCTCTTGTATTTCAACCAATGCTAGTTGATCAACTTCTTGCATGCAAGGGGTTCTAACTTCCACATATTTTTAGCATCCTCCTTCTTTATTTCTTCCATTTTTTCATATGTGGGGATGTGGAAAGCATGGCCAATATACTTGGTAGATAAATTTTCCAACACTCTGCCCTCATGGTATATAATATTCCTATTATTATGATAGCACTCCCTGTAGGCCATTACTATTTTTGGGGCAATGAGTGCGGGAGGGAAACCGGTTGCCTTGGCAAGGCCATTCTTTTCTATCTTTAGAGCATTTTTTGTCCTAGGGCTGACTATCACCCTCTATCTGAATTCATCCATATCGACATGCCCAAGGTTGGTGTCGAATATTGTGCCCTAGTCTGAGGTGATCTTGGAAGTGATTTTGACCCCATGGGTGCTGTAGACACATAAAAATGACCTAGGCTTGCAAGCTCTATTTCTAATCTCTTTCTTCCTAGCATAATTAAGACATTTTAATTATGTCCTTGGTCCACATTCGACTATTAATTAAATAATTCATGATTATTTAATTAATTCATATCTTTTTTATTCTTCATGATTATTAAATAAATAAATTTTATTTATTTATTTAATTACGTCACTAATTGTCTAATGTCTTTCTATAATTAAATAAATTTCCTAATTTATTTAATTATCCTTGTCCATTATGTCTTCTTGATTATTAAATAAATAACTTTATTTATTTAATATGTCTCTAATTTAAAGTCCTCTTGTAATTAAATAAATTCTTTTATTTATTTAATTATGGCCATCTTCACATTCTCCTCATTTTAAATAAAATCTTATTTATTTAAAATAAGTCCCACCACCTAAATTAAATAATTTTATTATTTAATTTCTCCTCTTTTATTGTGCTCATTTTAAATAAATCTTATTTATTTAAAATAAGTCCCTCTTTAAAAATCCCTTCTTTTGTAAATAATTTAATTTAAATTATTTATTGTCACATGACCCCACCCTTTTTGAATTAAAATAGTTTTTAATTTAAAAAGTCAACAACCCCTCTTGAATTAAATAATTTTAAATTATTATTTGATTCCCCAACAATTTCGGTTTGTGTGCCTTGTCACATGCATTGTCAACCCTTGATTTGATTTTTCTTAAAATCAATCTTGTCCATTCATTTTGAATTTGACCTAATGTTGCCCTAACCCTAATTGTGGGTTGTCATATTGAATCTTGTCCATAGATTCTAGGTCATTTATCAGTCTTTAATCTCACCCGTCCATACAAAATTGAATTTTCTATAAAATGTCAATTTTGTCTCATCTCTTATCACTGGCTATCCATTATTATCTCTTGTCATTTTCACATATTTCATCTCTTACATCTCTGGTCCTTGCATTTTTAGATAATCTTGCATTTTCATATTTTATCATCTAACATTGTCTTTTGCAGACTTATTTACTTTGCATGTAGATTTATTCTCTTGCATTTTAGATTAAATCCTTCAACACTTGCTAGGTCATGTCATAAACTTATTTTGCTCACACAAAGGCTGAGGGCATCCATCATATTGCAGCAAGTAGAGGAGGTTCAATAGAAGTGAGCCATGGAGGAGAGAAATGGGTGAGACTGTTCTAGTCTCATTCCTTTTCTCTTCATTCCTCCTTTGCATTTTATTGACTATGATTTGATATCATTTTAGATCATTACAGTACTTCATTTGATCTTTATCTTCCTTGCCCCTTGGTGCTTTAGTAGGCTTCTTTCCTTTCTCTTTTTCCATGGATGCTCTCGATGATCCTGCAGCTGGTTCGATAAATCCTATGCAAGTGACTAAAGTAAGCATAATCATGAAGCATCAGGAAGTGTTAGCCAGATCTTGCAAAACAAGGGTTAGATCAAACATTTCATCATAAAAGATCGTAATATTCATTAAAGTTTATCATTTGATGCTCGTTAGGGGTAGTTAGGGCGATGCGGACCCAGGGATGTGGGTTTCCTTGGGTTGGCGATCATTTGGGGTGACTTGGATTAGGACAACACTGGGAGCACAGCGGCCTATAGGTGGTCACCCATAATTGTATATCTGTAATTGAGGATTGGTCATCATTCAATGCCTAAAGGCATAGAGCACATGCGAAAATCAATTAGGAGCCCTTTGGAGATGTTCATTTAGGTTTTTGGGTCGTACGGGCTCAAGGCATGCGAAGGAAGGAATCACCATAGTCATTTGAAGCTCCACCATTGCAAAATGATGGCCAAGAGGTGAAAACCCACAGGAAAAATTATGCCATGCGAGGCCCACAAAAGGCACGAATAGTTCAGGCTATGTTTCTTAGGGTTTGGTTGTTAGGGAAGATGTAGGCGATGAGCTATGACAAGTCGCTATGTAATAGACATTTCAGCGATGGCGGCCATGAGATAGCAGCCCACACACAGTGGTTCACTTCGTCAGGCTTGTAAAGAGCTTTTTTGATGATTACTTAGCTCAGATGATGTAGGAAGAGGAAGGCTCCACCAAGCGAGAGGATGGCATGGTATAGCCATTCGAGGCATGAGAGTCATGGAACAGTGGGCCACAGACGGTGGCCCGAAAGGGTAGGCTCACATTCAGCTTGGAACTTAGTCATTTTACATCGGAGGCTCGACAAATGTGATAGGGTTGGTGCCTACACTGCAGAAGGATGAACCTCCCAGGCCGTTCAGAAATGGCGGAAACAACAAAGCAGCTCATAGATGATGGCCTACAAAGGTTGCCCCGCAGAGGGTTCTTCACTTAGTATTTTTGATGTTGCATCGTTCGAAAGGTGAGGATAGTGGGGTTTGCAAGGCAGGAAAAAATATGTGCTTCATCATTGTAGATAGTCATTGGCACAGCGATGGAGGGCGAATGGAGGTCTATGGGAAACGGTCCATAAAAGACTTAACTACGTGCCTGTTTATCTCGATAGCAAAGAGCTTGGTGGGGCCCGTAATGAGGGGAGAATGGGCATGAGGTTCGTCAATAAATGATGACAGGTTGAGAGCTTTTTGCTCATGATGTCTCGCATAGGCAAACCCATGAGGGTCGATGTTCGGATGAAGGATATCATCTAAGTGTTTGTTTAGTTAATTGTTTCAACGGTGATGAGGAGGGTGCAGGTTGCTAAGGGCTTGCACCCCTAATGAAAAATAGTTGTAGAAAGGTCAGGTCCTGCAAGGGTATTTAGGGGTCGATTCCAACAATTTTTAAGTTTTAAGTTCACGGGTTTCGCACAGGATCTGAAGGTGTTTCAACCATTTAGACATTTTAAGAATTTTACCCTTAAGATTTTTGTTATTTTAGAAATTTAATTCAAAATGATGTGTGGGTTGGGTGGTGGCGCACTCACCTGGTAAACCCAATGGAAATGATGAGGAACAATCTTGAATTCATCCTCAAAGCAATGTGGATGCAAAGGCAACGAAAACAATAGAGCACTGAAAAATTTCCTAACTGGAAAGAATGAAAATGACAAGTCGGTGGTCCTATTTATAGGAAATTTGGCATTAATTACCCGCATTAAATTTTGTATGGTGTTCGATGAAGCTGGTGAACACGCATTTCAAAATGATCAATGGAGGGAAAGGCAGGGTCTGCCACGTAGACGAAAGTCATAGGATTGACGTCAGACCTTCAAAAGGGGACAGCGATAGGCGATGCGGGACCCACCTTATCAGCGGACGTTCTGAGTCGGTCATTGTTGGAATGACAAGCATGAGGTAGAAACCCACAGGGAGCAGCCCGCAACTGCAGACCCATAGGATCCAAAGGACACTAATTATAAAAACTTAAGGAAAACTACCAAAGGGACTCCACAAAGGAAAAAAACTTGGAAATTTCTAGGATGGTGAAACTCATTCAACTCAATATGATGAATTTTAGGGTCCATGACCACCTTGATGCACAAAAATAGGGGCACGCAAAATGAGGTGAAGGAAAAATTGACCCAACAAATGTGAAAAGAGAGGGTCCCTGTCCCAAATGGGGTGTGTGTGCTATCGGCACAACACTAAGTCTACTTCATCTTCAAAGAAGAATCAACCTGTGTAACCTAAATCTAATGCTCCTTTGTTAAATATTGATGTTAAATTTGAATTGCCAGCTTGTAATGGATAACTGGATGCAGAGAAACTTGATAATTGGATAAAATAAATTGAAGTTTATTGCAGGATTTAGAAGTTTACTAATGATACTTCAAAGATCCAATTAGCCACTCTTCACCTGGGAGGCACAACCTTAATCTGGTGGGAGAGCAAAACTCAGGAATATCTAAGCTGATATGGTAAAATTATTTCTTCTTGGTTTGAGTTTATAGCTGCACTTAAAAAATAGTTTTATCCATTAGGTCACATGCAAAAAGTAGTAATGAATTAGCAATCATTAAGGCAAGAGAAAGGACAAAGTGTACAAGAATATACACTTGAATTTAGGAAAAAAGATTTAATTTTGGGCATTCCTTTATACACGCAAGAAACTTTGTTAAAGTATATAGGTGGATTACATGAAAATTTGAGGCATACAATACTTATGTTCAATCCAGCTAACCTTGATGAATTTTGTGTGCAATCCATTCATATTGAAATAGGCACGAAGAATTATTTCTTAATGGAATATGGTAAGCATAAAGAAAGCAAGAAAGGGAAGAAGGAAATATAGTGGGTAGCTTCCATGAAGAAAGAGGAGGAAAAGCCTTAATGATCACACTGTAAAAATAAAAGGCATGAAGATGAATTGGAAATTGCATCTTGATCAAAAGCCAAAGTGGTTCAAAGATCGGAAGGATAAGCAAAAGACCATAGCTATCGTGCAAGATCTCGAATTAGATTCTGATGATGAAACTGAGATAACAGTTGTGTGTATAAAATATATCATTCTTGTTGCTAGTACTAGTTCCCATGCTTCTTTTGTAAAGAATAATGAGCTCCCTATTGAAAGTAAAAGGAACGAATTGTTTCTTATAAGGACTATTACAAAATAGAGTAAAATTGATACACTCATAGATAGTGGATCACAAGTAAACTTAATCTCTGAACAAGTTGTTAAGCAATTGGGATTAAAAATAATACCTCATCCTAAACCATATCCATTGGGTTGGGTACATGATAATGCTCAATTACATGTGTCAAGGCAATCTAAACTCCAATTTGCAATCACATCCATGTTTGTAGATGAGGTAGAGTTAGATGTAATTTTGATTGACATATGTGGGATGGTTTTGGGAAGTCCTTACTTGTATGATAGAAAGGCCATTTTCTACAGGGAACATAATAGGTATCATTTGTTTAAGGATAGAATTGAACTCATTGTGAAAGCTCATCACATGAAGAATGATTGATCTATTATAAACACAAGGCATTTGAAAATGGTTGTAAATGAAAGCAATTCTTTAACCCTCATTTTTGTAACAACTAATGATATTAAGCATGAAGATGAAACAATATCTAATCCTGATAAGGTGTCATAGACAGCAGAGTGTGAGGATCAATTACAAGCACATTTAATCCTTTAGCCTAAGGTGGTAAAAGGGGGTTTGAATGATTCATTTTATAATGATGTTCTTATTCAAGAGATTCAACAAGTTGATACTTTTTCCTTCACATCAGTATATTCACTATTGTTGCTTGTCATTCTACTAGTTAGTTCTATATGGATAGTAGATGTGGCAATGAGTGTTGATGGGTATTTAGTTGATTGTATCAGTTATGCTTTCTCATTCTTCATCTTGTTTGTAATGGGTTGGATGATTAGAATTCAATTAGGGTGGATAGATGATACTAGGCAAGTGAGGCGACAATGCCCTCACTTAATTTCTATGTAAAAATAGACTTTTGGTGATCCAAAAGCTTCTCAATTGGGAGGAATGATCCACTAGGATCCAAAAAATGACATCATGTCGAAGTACTTGGAAAAAGAAACTCAATGCAACTTGAACAGAGCCAAAAGGAGTTTAAACGCTCGAGATATGCACGGTCAAAGTTGGGGTCAAACCTTGTATAGAGGCCAGTCATAAAGGCAAAAAAAATCATCTCCAAATTGGTCAAAATTGGCGTCATGGTGAAGAGCTCGTTGCCATGAGTCCAACACCATTTGTTTCATAAAAAATGGAGCTCGTAGTACAAAGTTATGCCAAGTAAAAGTTTCAGTCAAAATGGGTTGACCATGCTGACATCGGCATGATGACATGGACACACAGTCAACAACCAATGATGATGTGGCATGTACAGTAAGCAAATGATGATGTGGACCAGTTATATCTTGACACTCTTCATGTGGCAAGAAAATCATTGATTGCCACATGGCAGGTTTTCGTCACTTGGTTCAGCTAGATTTGTTTGTTCAAAATTATATGAGGAGGCTCGAATCTGAGACCTCCCCATGGCTACACACACTCTCCACCACTAGACCACCACATTTTCTGCTAACTATAAAGGGTGAGCGGTTGGTTTTTATATTTGTCGGTTCAAAATTTTCTTTAAAATTAGAAGGCCGAGGGGTCAAACCTTCGAACTCCCCAACCCCAAAACCCTCAACTACCGCCACGCCATCGTATGGATTCACACATAATGCAGCTCTCAGTTCGTTTCATCGCATATAATTAAACCAAATCTCCTCTAAATTAAGGATTAACCCCCTATTATTAAAAGGTAAATCTCCTAAAAAATTAAAGGGATTTAAATTTAATCTTCTAAAGCCCGAAATATGGAATTTTAAAGGCTTAGGAGAATTTAAGATTGTATCAAAAGATTAAATAAGGGACATTTATTTCTTTTAAATGGGAGATTGTAAAATCTATAGTCTCATAAAATTGACCTAGGCCTGCAAACTTTATTTTCTCCATATTTCTTCTCAACATAATTAAAATACATAATTATGTCCTATAGTCCAAATTCAACTATTACTTAAATAATTCTCAATTATTTAATTAATTCACATCTTTTATTCCTCCTTGATATTTAAATAAATAAATTGCACTTATTTAAATACATTGCTAATTTCTTATGTCCCTCCATAATTAAATAAATTCCTAAATTTATTTAATTATTATCTCCCTACTATTTCTTCCTGGTTATTTAAATATACTTCATTTATTTATTTAAATATGTCATTAATTCCTTATGTCTTCTTATAATTAAATAAATTCCTATAATTTATTTAATTATTATCCACCTTGTCTCTTTCTAATTTTAAATAAAATCATTTATTTAAAATTACCTACTTTCTATTTCCCACCAAGTAAATAATTTAAAATCATTATTTACTATCACATGGCCCCACCACTTTTGAATTAAATTATTTTTTAATTTAAAAGGTCAACTCAACCTCTTGAGGGAATTAATTTTAAATTTTTATTTTAATTCTCCACTTGCCTTTTTTTTTTGTGCTCAATATTTCCTTGTCACATGATTTCTTGTCCATTGATTTGATTTTTCTCAGCCCTTCATTTCAAATTTACCCTAATGTTGCCCTAACCCTAATTGCTAGTTGTCACACTTAATTTCAGCCTTTGATCTTAGGTAATTTCTCAACTGACAATCTTGGCCATTCATCCAAAATTGAATTTTCTATAAAAAGGCAATTTCAACCTCATTTTGTCACTTCGTGCTTGAATCTTTTGACTTGGTGATTTCTTGTTGTAGACTTGAGGCTTTAGATTTCTTTCATACTTGCATACTTGCTAGTGTTGAATAGTAAAATCCTTCAATATTTTCTTAGGGCTTTGTCATAGGTTAATGTTGCTCATCAAAATATGAGGGAAAACTTCATATTGCAGCAAATGGAGAAGGGCAATGAAGTTCAATCATGGAGGGCATGAAGGCTACTTGGTGAAAGCTTCCTTTGTTTATGCTATTTTACTCCATTGTTTAGCTAGGGTTTTTTTTATGCATTAGATTTCATGCTAACCTAACTTTTTTCATTAGTTACATTGGTGAACTCGACGCCAAAACCACTTTTTTGAAGATTTTTGTACGACATTTTCATCTTTTTTGTAGGTACAGGTATGGTGCGTTGCAAATGAAACTTTTTGAGCTGCATTTGATACATCAGAATGCATCTGCATTTGGGAATGATACATTCACAGTTGCGAGCCTCATTTGACATCACAAATGGCTCATTTTCCCTATTGAAACGCATCTTCTAGACCGAATGATGCATTTGTTATTGCAACGCATCTGACAAGTAGAATGATGCATTTGCCTATTATAGGTTTGCTCTCAATTTTTGCATCATTTTACAGATTTTCTTCTTTTTGTTTCATTAGGTTAGTGATTTTTGGTTACTGATCTCTTGTTGGTAGCATGTGGCAAGCTAGAAGGAGATACTAACCCCTTGTTTGTTGATGATTTTATAAATCTTTTTCAATATTAAAAGCAAACAAACAATCACAACTACAACTTGCATTCACATTTCATGGCTTAAAATGAACATGCATTCACTCATGGGATCAAAATGAACACAACTTGCATTGAAACTCATCAAGGCTAAAATTTACTTGCATTCTCATAGCATTGGTTTAAAAATAACTTTGCTTGTCTCATAATAAGATTGGGTTTAAAATGAACAAGTGCTTGATATGTCTTGTGGTATAGTGATAACTCCTTAGTGTGTATGCAATTCTTTTGCACATTGTTGCAATCTTGAGAAACAAAAACACTTAGGGGTTGTTACTTTGCCACCTACATATTTCAATTTGGGCATTAAAATGAACAAACTTGTGAGTGTGGGTTGAAATCTTTGTGTATGCAATCTCCTCACACCTTAGTGTGATCTTGGATGACCAAAAAAAAAAAAATTTATTCGCTTTTGTTTAAACCTTAGAGGGGCCTGCCTCAAAAGAGGGAACGACTCCAACCGATTTTTTGCTTGGGCCGGTATATAAAAGGATGAGACTAAACTGTCAATTCCTCATGGTATGTAGGCCTTAGTTGTATAGTGTCATTCAAAATAGGGTACCTACCTTTTCTTTTAAAGGTACAAGAGCCCCTAGTAGAGTGATTAAATCCTTAAGTGGCTTGTTGGATGCTCGCGAGGTGTCATGTCCCCAAGTATTCACTAAAACCTTCTTGTTTAGTTTTCCAAAATCCTTTCTATTCATTGGTGCAACAATGGTCATTGCCAATTCATCCGCTAAGAATAAGTGTGGCTAGAGTAATCCAAGTGGGAATCTAGTGAATATAGTCCTTGCCATCCATAGGGTTGTGCTTGATTTCAATGTGCTTGTTTCAAAAAATTCAAGACAAAACCATATGTTTTCCAAGTTTCTTATGAAACAATAAACACATAAGACACCTTTTATAGATCTGGAAAAATATAGTCAAATTGAAACAACCTCAAAAATCTACCAAAAATTGCAAGAAAACCATACTTTATTCAAAATTGCAATGCATCTGAGACTTTTTAAAATGCATCTGACTGTTTCACAATGCATTTTATGCCCATAAAAATGCATTTGACATAGTGAGTCGTAATTTCCATCTTAAACAATGCATTTTATAAACCTACAATGCAATCGTAATCTGGAACAACGTATTTTCTCTCTGTGATGCAATTGACACTTGAAACGATGCATTTTCCTGTCATTTAGGAAGATCATTGTCACTAACCAAAATTGAAACCAAACATTGTGAATCTATTTTTAAACATTCTTCCTCAGTGGTCTCTGTTCAAAACTAGAATTTTTTTTGCTCAAATCATCTATATTTGCACCTTTTAGTTTGCATTTAGCTTTTACCATAGGTTTACCATTGCAAGTTTAGTTGGATCTTAAACTCCGCAACCTTTTTCAGCATAGACAAACTCTTAGGTCCTCATTTTGCAAAATTTAGAATAGGAAGAATTTCCATACTTTGTGAGACCTTTTCCTTCAAATGTAGATTATCATTGGACTAGACCAAAATCACTCCTTTAGTCTTTGTCCTTTTATGTGAGACATTTCCAGCTCATAAGTCTAGTTTGGAAACCTCACCTTGTCACTTTGTCATTCCACTTAGTCCTACAAACAGTTGATAATCAAAATTGAGACATTGACCAAAATTTTAATGGCTAGCAAACCTTTCACAAAAGTCTACCATAATTGATTACACCTTAGAGTTTCCTTATACCTTGCATTTGTATTGTCATACCTCAAAAATAATTAGTCTTCCACCATTCATTTTAGTCTTTTTTCATTTGACATTCCCTTTAGACAGCATAGTCACTATTGCATTCCTTATTTCAAAAAATCCAAAAACATAGTGTCATATCATTTCCATACATATATTTGGCTATCTTCCTTCCTCCCTCTTTTGAGCAAATCTTATATGGTTGAGACTAGGCTACAAAGAAATAGAATACAAATGGATTCCTTTGGACAAGACAACAACCCTTATAATCTTCCTAATGACATGAACTTAAACACAAATATGGGGACATCTTTCATCAACCCCTTTAGTGAAATGAACATAGCATCTTCCTCACACAACCCCTTTGAACAATTTATACAAAGAGATAAAAATGGACAAGTTCTCATAGATGATATAGAAGCCACTACTCAAAACCCCAAAGTGGCTTCCTTTGTAGAAGAACTGGTCTTACAAGATTCAAAGTGATACTTAGCCATGCATCTACACTAAGGGCTTAAATTTCCATGAGGATTCGATGTCAATACTTTGAGAGCAGCATCTCCCGATCCTACAACACAAACTAGTCAACCACAATCAACACAACATAATGCAAATAATACCTCCATTGGTTCCACAACACAAAATGCCACCAACACCATCAACGCTACTTCTATTGGCACCTCCACTCAAGACACATCTAACACGGTCAATCCAACATCTATTATGGGAACATCAACCATAGCACATGCCATATCACAATCAATCCCACACATATCCACAATTCCATCACAAACTGTTGGGGCTACATTTGGGTCTTCAACCAATACAATGGGGAAAAATTCATCAAACCTTTTATTTGGATCTTCATCTAGTGCTATGGGGATGACATCATCAAACCTTCTATTTGGGTCCTCAACTAATGCCATGGGAACAAACTCATCAAACCTCTTTGGGAGGAACAAAAGATGAGTTACTATTCAAGGCCCTCAACCCAATGTCTATATCCCATCACAAGTCAATACCAACACTCATGTTCCCCAAAGGAAAAATACCAATATCCCACATGTCCACACTCACCAATTTGGACAAGGCAACCAAGTAACACAACACATGATTCCATTTGGTCACCAAAACATTCAAGGGCAGCAAATTCCACAAATACAATCTAACACTGTTGGAGCACACATTCCCACATATGCATCGCATATCCATACCCACCAACACACTCCCACTCAAAACACTCAATACCAATAAATTCTAACCAAAAATGCATAATTATATGGTCCAAACTAATACATCTCAAATCGGAACATACCATCACAAGAAATGGGAAATACAATACCTATTACTAGCATGTATGACGCCACAAACAACCCGATAGTAGATGCACTTATGGCTCAACTTGCTTCCTTGCAAAAAAAAGTGGAGAACATGCAATTTTCCAACAAGAAGACACACACATCATATGATGTATGTCCATACCCATTTGACACAAGCTTACACATGCCACAGTTCCCTCTAGGATATGTGGTACCCAACTTCTCCAAATACAAAGGCAAGACTAATCCCCTCGAGCACATAAGAGACTTTATGAACAATTGTGTGGACATTTCATATGAACATACCTATCTGATGAGGCTCTTCCCTAGAAGTCTCATAGGTCCCACACTTGACTGGTTCGCTTTCTTTCCCAAAGGGATAAAGTTATGGGAAGAACTTGCTAATAAACTTGTAGAAAATTATGCCTATAACATCAACACTGACATTACCATTTCCACTTTATGTAAGACTACCCAAGAATTCACTGGTGATACCTTCATTCCTTTTTTCCAAAGATGGCAAGGTCTTGCAAGTCGATGTCTTGTTGAAATACTAGAAAAGGAGAAATTCGACATGTTTGTTCAAAATCTTGTGGGACCATTGAAATATGTGTTGCAAGTCCATTATTGCACCACTTTCATAGACTTAGTAGAAAAATGAGTCCAACTTGAAAAATCTCTTATTTCCAAAGGCGAACTCAAATATGCCAACAAGAACACAAACCCAAACCCACCTAATGAAAAAAAAAAATATTGGGTCAAGAATAAGAATATCACCAATGATGGCATTGTTGATGATAAAGCAGTAAACATGATAGGTCCTACGATTACGCTTAGAGGATCTCAACCCCAAAATCAACCCTTGACCACACCAACGCCTATAGAAAATTCCATCCAGAACAATCAAGACCAAAGGAAACCAAGACAAACCAAAAAAATTCCCAAAAGATGCACATATAGCCCCTTGGGTGAACCAATTGAAGGTTTTCTCAAGAAGCTCATCCAAAAAAACATCATAACATTACAAGACCCTAAACCATACAACCCGGGGTAGTTCAAACCATCATGGTGGGATGATAATTCCTTTTGTGACTATCATCGAGTAAAAGGGCATAAAAATTCTTCCTATAGACAAGTGAGAAATCTCATACATGACCTGATTGAAAATCGTACCATTGAAATGGACAGTCAAAAAAAATTCTTCGAACTTAGACCATACAATTCACAAAAACATACTATAGGATCATGGTTCAAATAACCCCTCTACATGAGGTCCAAAGACTAATAACAAAAGAGCTAATTACACTCGTGTTGCTTTTGACTATTCTAGTGGATCCATAATTAATCACCTTTGAGTTTCTGATGAACACGTTAATAATATCACCATTAAGAAGAATATGGAGTGTAATGTTACCACCCATCAAGGAAAGGTCACAATAGTTGGTGCTCCAGCTAGACAACCAAAGATAACAATACTCGGTCCCTCTACCAAACAGTCACAACCTAGAGGAAAATTCAATCTTATTGACCAATTGGGTAAAATGCCCGCTCAAATCTCCATACTTGAGCTATTACACATCTCGCTTGCACACAAAGCCATACTTGATAAGGTCTTACAGGAGTCTATTGTACCTAATGACATTGATTTCAACCACTTTGAAGCCATGGTCAGATACTTGACTACTCCCCATCATATCACCTTTTTGGACCAATATTATTCCTCACCTAAACCATCTCACAATGATGCACTACACATTGAAGTCTTCATCCATAAACACAAGGTTAGATGAATCTTAGTAGATGGTAGAGCAGGATTGAATATATGCTCCCTAAAACTGGTTAAATCACTAGGCTTCTTTGATGCATGTGTGGATGCTACCAAAAGCATTTTCATAAAGGTATATGATGATGAGGAACACTCTTCTAGGGGTATTACCACACTCCCCATCCGTGTGGGGCTGGTCATTGTAGATACCACATGTCAGGTCCTAGATTTTGAGCTAATTTACAAAATCTTACTTGGTTGACCTTGGATCCATGCCTTAAAGGCCGTACCATCCACTTACCACCAATGTTTGAATTTTCCTTTCGATGGCACCGAAATTACCATACCTAGAGATCCTGATCCCTTCTAGTATTGCACCAACTTGAGAGGTATTTCCAAACATCTAGTTCCCATAATCGTGAAGCTTCAACATCCTCAATTTCCAAGCCATCCACATCCACTCCTTTGACCTCCATCACACCATCTGCTTCCAATGCTCCAAGTGTCGATCCAGGATGAAGGTTGTGGCACATACAAACTAAATATTACCTACTGCATCACTACCATACCCAAGTCCCCAAAGTCTCATGGTAGGCCTTGTTTCATAATGGAGACAAAAGTGACCTTCAAAGTTCCTCCAACAATAAATTTCACAAGGTGGGGAGATATGAATAACGAAGATATTGAAGACATTTCGGCCTGGATTTACAAAGACACAAAAGACCTACCCCTGCTTCCACTACAACAATATGAAAAAGTCTATGAGATGATGAAATTAAAAGGCTATGATGGCACTAGTGGTCTCAGTATAAACAAGACTGGAAGAAGAGACCCTATAATGCCTTCCAAAAGATTGAAGAATTTGGGGTTAATGTTTGAGCCACTTAAGATTGATAGTCCATGTACCCATGTAATTTCAAGTGAGGGCATAAATGCTTCTAGACATTTGAAGAATCCTACACTAAAATTGACTTTCACAAGTAGGAATTTGGCTCCCAAAGATCTCCGAGTGACTATGAACTTAACGAAATGTTTTGAGAACCAGGTGAGCCTTCCTTCAACAAAGAATTGTGTAAAAAAATTAACGTCTCACCTACTATTGACCATCCTATAGTCCCCTTGAAAAGAGAAGTCAAAGTACAACTCTTTTGGCCTCAAGATGATGACAAACCTCAACCACCACCTGAACCTATTTTCCATGAGTCCAACTTTCCTGATTTTGACCCGTTTGTTTCCTATTTTGACCAAGAGTCCAATATGCCTACCTTTGTCCCTTATTTTGACCATGAGGCCAACTTGCCTGAATACAAAGAAGATGATTGGATAGAATCCTCATGGGACTTTGAAGACACATTTTTCTTTACCCGTTCAACCTCTATTAGCATGCTT
Source organism: Sequoiadendron giganteum (assembly GCA_007115665.2). Lineage (NCBI taxonomy): Eukaryota > Viridiplantae > Streptophyta > Pinopsida > Cupressales > Cupressaceae > Sequoiadendron > Sequoiadendron giganteum. Next base: position 9,852,915 of record CM021107.1, read on the forward strand.
TTGGCTTCATCCCTGCCTTTCACCAACACTGATGATGGTATTTCCCTTGTGTACGAGCAGCTCATTGATTGGGACCAACAAGACTCGCTTGTTATGGACATTTTTTAGAACAAAAAAGCTCTTGTTGAATTCATGGGACTCCATGAGGGAATACTAAGTAGGGACCATAAAGTTGGGTTCGCTATAGATATTGATTCTCTTGCATACTCTAGGGAGATTATGCAATCCTCTAGTTGCAAAAGAAAATAAAACAAAAAAAGGACACGTCTTTAGGTGAAAACTGCAAGGCACCTTTTGATGATATAAAAGTAAAAATAAAGGATGTATCTAAGGGTGAAAACCTCTCTGAGGTGCCCAAGGATGGAGTATTGGACTTTCTTCCCATGACACAAGAAAATTCAGCCATGCTCATTGAGGATACCGTGGAAGTCAATGTATCCACAACTAAAAACCCTAAGATGATCCTCTTGGTAGCATCATTGACAGAAGAGGAAAAGCTCGAGTTCAGAAAGTTATTTGCACAACAAAAGATCAACTTTGCATGGTCCTATTCTAATATGCCAGGATTACATCCAACACTCATCTTGCACCATTTACCATTACTTCCAGACTCCAAGCTTGTCAAACAGAAGCTACGCAAGATGCACCCACAAATTGCCTTACTTGTCAAAGCCAAACTTAAGAAGTTATTAGATGTGATATTTATAAGATCAATAGATCATGCAGAATGGATTTCCAATCTGGTACCTATCATGAAAACAAATGGGAAAATACACATATGTACTGACTTTAATGATCTGAATAATGCATGTTTGAAAGATGGTTTTCTTCTTCCAAACATAGAAATCATTGTAGATCTTACAGATGGGTACAAGATGTTATCCCTCATGGACCATTTCTTGGGATACAATGAGATTTGTATTGCCCTGGAAGACCAACATAAAACAACATTCACTTGTCCCTGGGGTACCTATTGTTGGAACATCATGTCTTTTGGGTTGAAAAATGCAGGAGCTACATACCAATGAGCCATGACTACAATATTTCATGATCTTATGCATACCTTGATGGAAGATTACGTTGATGAACTTTTGGAAAATTCCTTGCCACAACAATATCACCTAAAAGTGTTGGATAAGATCTTTAAAAGGTTAGAAGAGTACAAAGTCTGTTTGAACCCAAAGAAGTGTGTTTTCGGTGACTTCAGGAAAACTGTTGGGGTATATAGTTTTTCATCGAGGCATTGAATTTGACATCACTAAAGTGAAAGATATCTTGGACATGCCTCCACCAAAAGGGATCAATGAACTAAGAACATTGCAAGGAATATTTTAGTCCATCAGATGCTTCATTGCACAACTAGCTGACAAGTTTCAACCTTTCCAATATCTGTTGCGCAAAGGCACCCCCTTTGTTTGGACTGACAAATATCAAATGGCTTTTGAATAGATCAAGAAATATCTTTTGAAACCACTGGTATTAATTCCACCCATTGGTGAAAACCTCTGATCCTATACATTTCTACAACCACTTTAGCACTGGGGGAATTACTTGCACAAAATGACCATGAGGAGAAAGAAAGAGCTATATACTACATTAGTTGCACCTTGATTGGCTATGAACTCAACTACACTTCCATTGAACATGCCTATCTTGCAATGGTCTTTGCTACTCAAAAGCTGAGACATTATATGTTGAATCATAAGACATAGTTAGTGGTAAAGATAGATCCTTTAAAGTATCTTCTCAGTCGAGAAGCATTGACAGGACAGTTGGAAAATTGGGTAATGATACTTAGTGAGTATGACATATAGTACATGGAATGCAAGGAAATAAAAGGACAGGTTATCACAAATCAACTCATTGATGCACCCATCCAAGGTGATCACCCTTTGGTAGTGTACTTCCCAGATGAATCTATCTTCCATGTAGGCCCTAGGTTATCGTGGAAACTCTATTTTGATGGGTCCCATACAAGTCATGGCTTGAGAGTAGGCATCTTATTCATTACACCACAAGGAGACTCTATTCCCAAATCATTTTGAATTGCCTTCCCTTTCACTAAAAATTTTGTTGAATATGAGGCACTGGTAACTGGGCTCTGAATGGATATCAAAAGGAAAATCAAAGAACTCCTAGTCTTTGGAGATTCTCAGTTAGTTATCAACCAAGTCAACAATGATTATGACACCAAGGATGAAAATTTGATGACCTATAAATGCATGGTTGAAAGCTTTTTTTCATATTTCCACATGATCACTTTTGAGTAGATTCTCAGGACACAAAACAAGGTAGAAAACACAATGGCTATGATTGGATCTCTTTTAGACATTCCCAACAACATGTCACAATTCAAGTTCTTATTGGAATAGTTGTTGGTTTCCACTTATGATATTCCTGAGTCAGAAATGGTTTGTGAGCTCGTTGGTCCTAGTTCACTTTGGTATCAAGACATATATGATTACCTTCAGCCCTAGACTCTCTCACTAAACCTTTCCAACAACCAACACAAATCCTTTATCTGCAAATCCGCCCATTATAGGATATCACCAGTGATACCCTATACCTACGGAGCTTTGACAGTGCCCTTCTTCGATGTCTCGACACTAATGAAGCATGAACAACCTTATGTGAGGTACTTGAGGGTATATGCGGAACTCATTCAAGTGGCCCAAC